>JAKFHU010001449.1:3000000-3429827 GCA_023783475.1 Daubentonia madagascariensis | reverse complement strand
CCGGGGGAGGCGTTGGGGGGCCGGGGCCGGGGGGCCGGGCCCTGGGTGGCTGGCGGGCTGGGGGGCTGCCCCCGGCCCCGTGGGGGCGTTTTGGGGCGGGCCGCGGGGCCCCCAGGACCGGGGGGAGGGCCCCCGGGGGCGGTCCCGGAAACGTCGTCGGAGCCGTTTGGCGGGGGCCCCCCCCTCCGGACCCCCTCCCTTCCTCACGCCGCCTGCCCCGGTGTCAAATGTGAGTCCCCCCACGCCCCCAAAGTTGTGGCCCCCTTGCCCTGTTGGGCTGGACTGCCTGTGTCCCCCAGGACTGGTGTGTCTCCCGAGGGGCTTCCTCACAGGGGGAGGACAGCGCAGCCTCGGGAGGCGTGTGCTCGTGTGTTTGTGTCAGTGATTCTTCGGGGTTGCCTCTGTGTGTGTGTGTGTGTGTGTGTGTGTGTGTGTGTGTGCGCGCGCGCGCGTGCGCGGGCGTGAGTATTTGTCAGTGGCTCCTGTGTGGTGTGCGGTGGGAGGGAGGTGTCTTGTGTGCCGCCGGCAGGTGGCGGCCGTGGGTCCTTTCAAGTCGGCTTTCCCACCGGGGAGCCCCTTGCCGTTTTGTGTCTCCCCTTGGGCTGTGCGACCTGGAACAGACCCTTTTGCTTCTGCTTCCCGTTGAGGTTTGTGTCGGCCTGGGTGACGTGGGGGCCTGATTGGGACGGCAGGCGAAGGAGTCACCTCCGCAGCGGCAGGGGCCGCCTTCCCCGACGGAAGAGGACCCCGTGACAGTTGAGGACAGCAACCTGGAAAGGAAGCCATTGTCGGCGTGCAGGACAGGTGCAGGCAGACGTCCAGGGAGGTGAGGCTATCTCCATTCCCCTTTTGCTCCTGGGCTCTCGTCTGCTCTCCAGATTGAGGAGCAGAGACTAGGGTAGACACAGTAGGATTCAGGGTACCTGTGGCCCTTGGGGCCAAGCACCCTTTGGCACTCCTTCCCTCATCCACGTTCGCCTGCCAGTGGGGAGTGATTTCTCCGGCGTGGGCTCCCACGTGTCCTGGGTGCCCGGTCTTTTGTTGTCCTGAATGTCTCTCGAGGGCCTAGGCTTTTCTTCTTCTGGGTCCATCGTGGCAACGGTACACATCCCCCGGTTCATCCAGGACAACATTGTCGGGGATCCCTTTCATGAGGCTCCCTGCTCTGCACTTTCTTTCTGCCTGATGAGGCCTGCCTGCGGGATGATCAGGCAGTCCTGGCCGATCTGCCTTCTGTCATCCGTGCCCTGTGGCAGGTAGGGGAACCCTGGGGCCCAATGCCCACCCAGGCGGCTGCAGTGTATCTCACTGGATCCGTCCTAGTCCCGGGCGGCGGGCCCTTGGCTTTTAATAAACGTGCTGTTCCCTTTCACGTCTTCTTTGCTCTTCCTTGATGGGGGGGGGGAGGGGGGTAGGAGGTGCGTCCACCCTTACCGCGTTCCTGGGGGCAAGGGTGTGGGGCCCCGGTAGCAGCCCAGAACCGTTGGGCTGCTTCTGCTTCGGGGAGGGGAAGGGACTAGGGACTGGGTGGCGCAGGCGGCCGTGGGGGGGCGTCTTAGCGGTCCCAGCTCTTGGAGGTGGGGCTGTTTTCACCTCTCGGGCAGCTGTTTTGCCTTCAATCAAAATCCCCCTATCCTCCCTTGGAGTTCTGCATGGGTCTTGTGTGGGCCCAGGTATACTTTTCTTCACCCTGAGTTTCTTGGTGTTTTCGGTGTCCTTGGCAAGCATGCCTATCAGGGGCCCGTGCTTGTGGGAATAGCTCAGGCCTGCTTTTGAAACACCTGCTTTGCTTCACCTGCCCTTTTGGGATCCCTTTTTCCCCAGAGGCAGTCCCCTGTACTTGCCTGGGTCACTGTTTCTACCTTTGGTGAGCAGCGCTGTGCAAAAGCCAGAGCCCCTGGCACTCGACAACAGGGAAATCACTGGTAGGCCCAGGTCCCAGAGAAGCAGTGGACTCAAGGCTCCGTGACCTGCCAGCTGACCCCTTTCCTTGGGGACTCTGGCAACCTGAGTTGCCCCAACAACCCCAGCCCCACTTGCCCCCCTTCACCCCCACCAGCATGTGAGCCCATACCTGTGCACACTGTCCGAGCCGACGTCGGATCCTAAGTGGACTGCAGTGGTTGTCCCGTCTCCCTGAAGCTGGGTCTCCACCGGGAACCCGACCCAGAGCTCTGCTGCAGGGGGTCCTGGGAACAGGTCGGTTAGGGTCTGGCCCTGGGTCCCCCGCCGCAGCCTTCTTCTCCCTCCCAGACACCCCACCCGCCTCTCACGCCCCATGCCGCACCCCCGCCGGCGCCAGGCGTCAGGGCAGCCAAAGCGCGGCTTCCGGAATTCTCCGCGGATCTTGCAAGTGCGTATGCGCGTGCCGCTGATTGGCGTGTTGGGTCACAGGGGGCGACGCTGCTGCCTAGGGACTTAGGCGTCGGGGAGCGCGAGACTTCGGTGGCCATTCGCTGGTGCGTGCTGGGCTTTGGCCTGCCCTTTGGAGCGGTTCGGGGCCCCAGGAGTGGCTGAGGGCCGAGGGGGCCGAACAAACCAGGTGGGAAGCCTTTGGGACTCAGCGCGGGATCCTTGGCAGCTGGACGCCTGCCTCCTCCTCGGTGTGTATGAGTCTCCCCCAATGTTTGGGCCCCGTGCCCTGGAGGGCTGGACCGCCTGTGTGCCCTTGGGCTGGGCTGATTCCCGTGGGGCTTCCTCGCAGGGGGCAGAACCCCGCAGCCTCAGGAGCCGCCTGTGTGCCCTTGTGTGTGCCCGTTGTTGGTGTGAGTGATTCTGTGGGTGTGCTTTGTGTGTGTGTATTTATCTGCTGTTTGTGTGTGCTGTGTGCTGTGGGGCGGTGGGGGCGTGGCTCCTTTCAAGTTAGCTTTCCCACTGGGGAGCCCCTGGCTGTGTGTCTGCGTGGGCTGTGTGGTGTAGGGCAGTCTCATTTCCCTGTGTGTTCTTGTTTAGGTTTGTGAAGACCTGGGTGATTTGGGCCTTTTGCGTATATTCTGTATCAGGCTACAGGATCTTTCACATCTCAACTTTGGAGTGATTATGTGTATTAAGAACATGACTCTGTCATATAAGTTGTAAACATGTCCAATTTCCATTTCTTTTTTTATGTTGTAGTCCTACAAAAATTTATTAATTCCTTTCTTACTGCATTTTTGAGTTGTGGTGATTGCTGTCTCCATTTTAGTGATATAAAGGAATTCACTCATCCTTTCTTCTAGTAAGGTAAGGTTTCTTTTTTGTTTTGTGTTTACATTGAGATCTGTTGATTAATTTGGAATTTATTCAGTCTTCCAGTGCCACGAATGAATCTAGTTTTATCTTTTTTTCAAAAAGTTACCCAGCTGTACCAACTCTAATTATCAACAAGTCCTTTTTCAGCAGTATGGCTCCTGCAAACAAAGGAGCTTAGGGGAAAATGAAGTGCTGTTTTGTCATAAATTAGGTAGGCCTGAGAAGACATTATGAACATTCAAAAATATATAAGTGCAGTAGGGCTTCAAAAGGCATTAACCTCAGGCATTCAAGGTGATCCAGAAATTTACCATGAAGTAGATGGGAACACCACCTATGTACACTGTCAGCAAGCTCAACAGGGCAGTTTGGGCCAAAGGAAAAACGAATGAACCATATATATCTGTATATGGATGTCAGAAAGAGCAATGTGGACAGTTTCACCAAAGAACTTCTAAAGGTTGTTTTTCTCAGTGTACTTGGCACCTTAAAAAAATCTAGTCACCATGAATGAAAATGGCCTATTATAATAAAGTTATATAACAAAAAATTATTTTCCCCACAAATAGTAAAATTGAATAGATGACAAAAATGTGGGAGGCAACTGTTAAAAGATCTGACTTATAAATATGCTATGTGTATATATAGTCACCATTTCTTAACTCACATAATACTAAAAGACACCAAGAACTGCAGTTAGAAGAAACTGATTAAGTACTGAACTGATAAAGTACATTTTCATCATTCAAAATTATTATCCATGCAGATCAGAGCTTAAACATTCTAGGTAAATATATAGTATCATTTTATTCTTTGATTAAATACTGGGTTCATCTAAATTAGTTTTTTTCATGTATCTTCATGGGCAAAATTTTTCTGGAATATGATGTTCAAGAGCTACCTCAATCTAATTTTATTGTAAGAATTATGTTAGTCTTTTAATATAAGCAAATTTTCCATAGGATTTTCCATTCCCTTTAGGGTGTGGCCTGTACAATTATCTAGTCTTACCTGGTTTTTAAAAAAATTTTTCTACCTTTTGGACATTTTTGGTTATTTTTAAAACTTAATCATATTTAGTAATGTTTTGCTAGAAAATAAGCCATCTATATATAAAAATCATGTCTAACATAATTTACACATTTGCATTATCATTGTAAAATATATATCCTCTAAACATATAGTTATATCCCATTTTTTCTCTTTTATCATATCATGGTAGAGGCATTGACAAAGCCTAGTAAATACTAGTTTCCTTCAGCAAAACAGATTTTGGTAAAAACCTGTATTGTTTCTTATTTCATGATTTCTGCTTTATTTTCATTAAGACTTTCCATGCATCCATTTGGTGCATTTGCTCTTATTCTAGTTTGTTGAGTTATCATTATGTAATTCAATAAATAGGCACTATACTAAGTGCTGGAGATACAGTGTTGACAAGAAATAAACTTCCCTCAATTTCTTGATTTTATACATAGAGCAATTTCTACTAAGAACTGTTTTGGTCATATTCATAGGATTGGAAATACAGGGGCCTCATTATCCTTCACATGTAAACAGTCTGTAATTTTCCTTTTTATTTCTTCTTTAATCTGATTTTTTATATTAAGTAGTGCTAAATTTTCAAGAGGTCAGAATTCATTGGGCTATGTATTTGCTAATTTCTGAATTTTAACTGTGGTGAAAAAATGGATTATATGACATTTGGCTTTAGAAATTTGTTATAGACAAATCACTTCCAAATATCCATTAAAAATAAAATTGCTGAACACTCAACAACCCCACTTCCAAGGCTTTCTTTATAGTATGAATTTTTTGATGCAGCATCTAAAATTAATACTGGTTCAAGGCTTTCTTACATTCATTATGTTTTACTGGTTTTCCTTTAGAATTAACATTCTTCTGTTCAATAAGACGCAAATAGAGGTAACATATTTGTCTATAATTGTTATACTCTTAAAGTCCTCCTCTCATAGAAATGGCTTAATACCAACACTAATGACAGTGATTAAGTTATTTAAATCTCAAACTCATTCAACCCTTACAATCAAGTGAATAAGCAAACAGATACAGATATAAGTTACTTTCCAGAAAATATGTAGTATGTGTTGAAACCAAGACAAGCCAAATAAGTTGTATGACATAGTTCCAGGCTTTTCTAGATTAATTATATAACAAAAATTAGCCTCTGGTATGATTTTTGTGGAAGTGCAGTTAGATTCTGGTAGTGATGGAAGGTTTCCTACATGAATTAAATACAAATTATTTATGCAACATAACATCTCTGATGAGAATAGTTTGAGAATGATTAAAAATAATTCACATTATTTCATAAAATTTTACCCTGATATTCCATAATTGATTACCAATCATCAGTACATTTTTTCTATACTTGCATTATGAATTCTCTGCTGCTGGATGTATTATGTGCTCTGTCCAAAGGCTTTCCAATATTACTTATATTTGTGGGATTTCTCAAGAGAAAAAATTAATGGCATCAATTAATGAGTCATAAATAAAGCCTTTCCTATATTTTCATAGCATAAGATTTCACAAGAGTGAAATAAAGTGGGAGCTTGGAGAAAATGCTGTCTCAAAATCTTTATATTCACAGGATTTCTCAAAAGTGTAAATATTCTGGTGCTGAACAAAGTTTGAGTCATGACTAAAGGTGTTTGCACAGTCTGTCCATTCACAAACATTCTCACCATTGTGAATTTTCTGTTCAGTAAAATATAAATGGGAATGGTGACTAAAGATCTGGCCACTTTTTTTACATTCATAGGATTCTGCACCAGTATGAATTTTCCTATGTCGTGTAAGCTGTGAGCCCCAGATAAAGGATTTCCCACATTCTTTACATACATAAGGTTGCTCACCAGTATGCATTCTCTGATGTCGAGTAAGTTGTGAACCCCAAAGAAATGCTTTTCCACACTCTTCACATTCATATGGTTTCTTTCCAGTATGAACTTTCTGATGTCGATTAAACTCTGAGCCATGAAGAAAGGTCTTTCCACATTCCTTACACTCATAGTGTTTCCTCTCTTATGAATTTTCTCATGCTGAGCAAGATATGAAGCCCAAATAAAAGTCTTCCCACATTGCTTACATTCATAATGTTTCCTACTGGTATGAATTCGCTGATGTCGAGCAAGGTGTGAGCTCCAGATATAGGCTTTCCCACATTTCTCACATTCATAGGGTTTCCTACCAAAATGAACATTCTGATGTTGAGCAAGATTTGAACCACGAATAAAGGCTTTTCCACATTCCTTACATTCATGAGATTTCTCACTAGTATGAATTCTTTGATGTTGCGTTAGGTGTGAGCCGCGAGTGAAAGCTTTCCCACACTCCTTACATTCATAAGGTTTTTCACCAGTGTGAATTCTCTTATGTTTAATAAGGTGTGATCGCTGACTGAAGGCCTTCCCACATTCCTTACATTCATAAGATTTCTCACCAGTATGAATTCGCTTATGGACACTAAGTTGTGAATGAAATCTAAAGGCCTTCCCACATTCCTTACAAATAAAAGGTTTCTCACCCGTATGAATTCTCTTATGACCAGTAAGACTTGAACGCAGACTAAAAGCCTTCCCACATTCTTTACATTCATATGTTTTCTTAACAGTGTGACCTGCCTGATACTGAATAAGTTCTGAATCTAGAAGAATGGTCTTCCCACATTCCTTATCTTCACAGAAGTTCTCACCTGTGTGTTGAGTATGGTCTGAGCCAGAACTAATGGTTTTCCCACATTCTTTATATTCATTCAGTTTCTTTCCTGTATTAAGTCTCTGATGTAGATTAAAAGCTGTGTGCTGGTTGAAAGTGGGCATTTTTTCAAAGGTGAGAACCACCTGCTTGAAATATTCCGCCCGATTTTCCTGTTGTGTTTGACACTGACCTTTGCCTTCCCAATCACCTCTAAAACATAAACATTCAAGGTCTTTACAAATTTCCATTATTTCCCACTGGGATAATTCTCTCTCAAAAATGCCATTTTTTTGTGATAACTTCTTGATCTGGCATATGGTATGCATATCTGAAACATAAGAAGGTTAATACATACTGTTTTACGTTCGAAAAGAAATGAAACTTCTAATGAAGATATAGAAAGTAAATCCTGAAATAAAGCAAATAAGAAGTGAATGGCTTAAAACATTCTCAATTTCTGAGCAGTAAGAAAAAAAGGGCAGGAAATAAACAGAAATTTAAATGAAATAATAAAAGTTGAGTCAGGTGATGAGAAATGTTTTGATCTGATCAGAAGTTTTTAATTAAAATAGACTGTCCGGGTACCACTTCAATGACAGAATAACAATTTAAAGACTTGAGGTTGTTTCAGTCAGTATGGTATAATCAACCCTAAACACATGCTAGACATTAAAAAAATAATTCTGGAATAAATACTCTACAAGACAAAAAGGGGGTGGGGGCTAAGGATAAAGGAAAGGATAATATTACAAAAACCAGGGACCAGGAGTACAAATGTTACATGTAATAACAATGTAACATATCTCACTAATACCTTCCATCTCTACTGAAATGATTACAGATACTGCTTCCACATTACTTTCTGTACAAACAGGAGACAAAAGCATATCCAGGCTATCTTAGTCAAAGACAAATATGAAGAAATATGATCATACCTACCTACGCATTCTTCCATTTGCCTTTACAGATGTAAAGACTTCACCCTGTGTATTTCCTCCACTGCATAGCTAAGTCATTTTTGTCACATAATCCCAACCAAGTGCTTTTGTTTATTTATTCTTGATGTTATAGCATTGCTCATCCATTTTATAAAAGTACAGTTTGTTGTATGCTTTTAAGCTCTTTCCCAGATCTTCTCTCCCCCTTCTATCCAAGGCCACTGAAAACATCTCAGAAAATATCTACAAATTTGCAAGTACTGTGTACTTGATGAATATCTTATATAATTCTGAGCTTACAAATAGGAATGTTGGGAAATAGCAGATCAGTCTAATATGTGGGAAGCAATCTGGTTCAGTTACCAAAGTACTAGGAACTCAATAACACAGGGTATGTTGCATTTAGATTAAAGGAGATAATTATGAGTGATAGTTCAGATAGAAAAATAATTTGAGAAATTCATTAGGGAAGAATGAGTCTGGCATGAGCTAGAAATAAGTATGACACTTCTGTGACTCATTTTTTATATGTATTTAGGATCCAGTGAAACTGTCATGTTTGTACTCTAGCCATGACTGAGTTGAAAGGCAGTTCGGTTGCAAAGTATGAGCAGTAATGTATTAATACCACACTGGAAAGATGACAAACCGTAGTTTCAGATTCCAGTTGTTTACTAAAACTATTTTAAGGTGGTGGGAAAATTACTGAGCTAGACTGAGCTCTTATTTTTCCAATGATAAAAAGGAATAAAATATCTCTTTTCAGAGGTTTGTTGAAAGGATTGGTAATAAATAATATGCTATTTCTATAAAATACCTGGCACGGAGTAAATGTTGAACAATTAGTAGATGATGATTGTCATCATTAGAGGAAAAAAATTGGGGAGTATGGGAAACTAGACAAGCCAGGGCTTGTCTTTTCTGACACTGTACTCTCCTGGTTGTCGTTCACTGGCCCTAACCTCTCTTCTGTCACTTCCTCCTCACCATGGCCAGAAACTGTTTTCACCTATTATCCTGATTATTTTCAATTAAGCATCATATTAGGTCTTCTCTTAATGTAGAGCCTATTTTGTAGAAATTTATGGCCATGTCCCAGTCACATAAAAGAAAATTTTCTTAATATATTATATACTCTTTGTTAACTCTTCTAAACAAAAAATGAAATTAAAAAATCAATAAATGTTCCTTAAGAGAATAGATTAATGAATTTAGGAAATGCATAAGCAAGAAGAAACTAAGTAAAACAAGAAAAATTCAAGAGGTATAGGAAATTTTTTTCTTTTTTTGAGACAGGGTCTTGCTCTGTCACCCATGCTAGAGTGTTGTGGTGTCATCATAGCTCACTGCAACCACACACTCCTAGGCTCAAGCGATCCTCCTGCCTCAGCCTCCTGAGTAGCTGGGACTACAGGCACATGCCACAACACCTGGGTAATTTTTCTATTTTTTGTAGAGACGGGGTCTCACTCTTGCTTGGGTTGGTCTTGAACTCCTGGCCTCAGCAGTCCTCTTGCCTCAGCCTCCCAAAGTGCGAGGATTACAGGTGTGAACCACTCACTGTGCCCACGTGAAGAAAAATTTTTAAAAAGGTCAAAAATGCTTTTTTTTTTTTCCAAGGGTGTGAAGAAATTTACAAATATCTAAATGAACAAGAACAAAAAAAAAAAAGATGGGAAGGAACTTGATCCAAAGCATAGATAAAATAATGACTACTGGAGGAAGAGAATGGCAATTATCTTTTTGTTAGATGAGAGAAAAATGAGAGCACAAAAATAGAGTAGTATTTTGGAGTGAAGAGAAGCTTCTTTTGGAAAAGGTTTTGTCTGTAGTCTCAGACCTTTTTCAAAGGCTTCTGGTCTTTGAGGGGATATTCCAGACCAATATTTTAGAGGTGTTGCTGCCCTACTAAGCAGCAGGGCTGTTATCTGCAATGATGGCCTCCCTATGTCTGTTCAGCCCTCACTCACCGAGGCTTGGTCCTCTTGTCTCATCCCTCAAAATTTTCCAGGGCTCTTTCCCTTTCTCCAATGAAGAGAACACATCTGGCTGATAAATGCAAAGTCCTGCCCAGGAAATAAGAAATAGGAAAGAACCACATGGTAAGGGGTTTCTAAGTAAAAAAATTTGCACCTAGACCCTTGGTTAGTAAGCAAAATAGACAATTACAGGAAGGGCAAGAAAAAGGCATACAGAATTTCTCTAGGATGGGGAAGACGGAGGTGTCCACTGATTATGACTATTGCCAGATTTACAAAGCACAAACCATTTTCCCAGAAACAAAGGTCAGAAATTCTCCTAGATATTTGAAAGATAATCCAAACATTCACAATATAGAAAGCAAGAATTTCTAAGGTCAAATTCTGAATCTTACCCAGCGAGACCATGTTGCTGTAGTTCTCCAACATCACGTCTCTGTACAAATCCCTCTGTTCCAGGTCCAGGCACTCCCACTCCTCCTGAGAGAAGTCTACGGCCACATCCCTGAGCATTATCAACTGCTGAAAGGACAAATCCAACTATTAATGGTGAAATTAAAAGAAATATTTTAGATGGAAGGGAAAAAGATGGAAAAGAGCACTGTAGGGAGTGGGACATACGCTAAGGAAAAAACTGGAGTTTGGCTGCCTGTGGTTTGGGGGAAATGACATAGGAGTAAATGTGCCTAAAGCTGAGTGCCTACATACTCTTAAAAACTCCTGTTGCTCAGTCACCACATCCTTATGACCTTCAAATAATAAACACCAAGACATTAGGATGGCAGACCAGAATAATGGCCATCATATGAGTTTTTTGCTGACACCACTGAGAGGCTCCACCAGCCTAGAATAACTCCAGATTTATTATGTAAGAAAAGTTAGGGGGTTTGTTGGCTGGTTTTTGTTGTTGTTGTTGTTTATTTTTTGCTTAAGCTACTACTTTTGGTTGAATTTTCTATTAGTTTAAATTGAGAGAATTCTTAAGAGATCTACTCCCTAAGTGAATACTATTTTCTGTGAAAAATGTGCAGGATTTCTAGGCTTTCTGCTAAGCAGCTGACAATCATAGACTGTTTCATTCATGATATTAATTTCTCATTAATTTCCTGGTAAGATCCCAGATCCCTGTGAACTCAACCTCCCATCATATCCTTTAAGTAAAAAGCATCCCAAAGTGCCACTGAAATGAATACCAACCAACACCGACTCCCATCTTGACTAATTGAAACTCTCCATTCTATGGAGTAAATAAAAGCCTTCATGTAGTGTATCCCCTTTAACTACTCAGTTCTACCTTGTTAAGCCACGGTTTTAAAATGAAAGTCTCTACTGCTCTCTTTAAGGAAAGTATTTCTCCTCCTAAGATTAGGACACAGTAGATACTGAATGCCCTGTTGGATAGATTTGGGAATACTGGTGGAAAAAAGAGGGACATCTAGGGAAGGCACTGGACTGTTTCACAGCCACCACTTAGCATATTGAATAGTGACTCGGGTAACCAGATTAAGAATAAGCAATAAAAATATTCACAGGATGATAAATGGGTTATATTTTGGGGGAGAGGCAATTGCAACTCACACAGGCCATGACTTAAAATTCCAAGAGTCAGCCAGTCTTCTTCTGGATTCTTCTCTTTTTATAGCAGCGTGCTGGGAAAGCAGAGCTAGAGGGAAAGAATCATGAGAGGTCAGGCTTTCTTCAGAGCTTTCAAATGGACAAATGGAAATGTCATTCTTCCTTGGAGGAAGGTCAGAAGGAGTCTGAAGAAATCCTGGCCCTATCTAAAACCTAAGAGACTCAACCAAAGCAAGATGGAGTTTTGGTCCAATTAGTTATGCTAAAATCATGACATGGATCTGGATATGAGATAAGGCCATTCCGACTTGCCCTAAATGTTCCTTAAAACCATATAGGCACCACTGGACATCCCTAGGGTCATCCCAAGAGCAATGGAACACTCCCATTTGAGAGCCTAGTGCACTTGCCCAGGGCCCTCCTGTGTACTTTCCATGACAGTGTCTTTCATCTCCTCCATGTCTAACAAAGTCTGATACCTACTGACTCACTTTCATGCAAAGCATTCAAGAGGGGCCACACCACAAAACTAAAGGCAATTTTGAGGCCACAATAACTCTGACTAGATTCACCAAACATTCAGTGAGATGACTGGTACACACAGACTAAGCTGACTTCATTGTGGTACAAACAGGCCCGTGCACACACGGTCTTTGGCCCAGCCAGGCTATCAGCTCCCATTAGCCTCCAGGCCTGGCACTGTCTGGTTTTTCTGATTTGTTGTATCATCCTTGCAGCCTTCTCACTCAGCATAAAGCCTTGGAGAAAAGTAGAATATGCTTCTGATAATTTATTCCCACTCTAGAGTGACAACAACAAAAATAAATCGAGCAGTATTATGTTCTGGGTACTCTGTGTATTTTTTTTTTAACTTAGAAATATGGAAATTTTAAATATAAATAAAAGTAGATAGAATGGCACTATAAATATTCATGCTGTCTTTCCTCAGATTCATCAATGATCAATTCATATCAATATTAACCTTTGTCCTCATGCCACCTGTGAAAGTCAGTTATTAGCCTCACTTAAAAGATCAGGAATTGGTCACTTGCTCAAATTCAGATATTAAGATGTGGCATAGGTTTGCTGAACCCAAAACTTGTTCATTTTGAATACTGGATCTTACCTTTGGATTTCAGGATTTATTTTATTGAGTGAATGATGAGCTGAGTCTTGCCTTTATGGGAGCAGACTAAGCTCTCTGCATCCTGTTTTATTGACACTGGGCAGCAGGGTGGCTTTTTCACTAAAGGAACTCAAAGATGGAAGGAAAGTTGGGTTAGGTGAGTAGCCAGTTTTGTAAAGCAAATACTTTTATTAAAAAATATATTGAAGTCTCCCTGAATCTAGCTTTGGGGACCCAGATAAATATGTTGCAGGACTTGCTGTCAAGGAAGTAAAGAAGCAATTACAATACAGTAAGAAATAAAGAAATAAATGTTATTATGGGTATAGAAGGAGCAAAGTAGTTCAAAGGAGCCCAAACCAAAACTAGTTTGTAAGGGAAAATTTCCTATAGGAAACGGTGCTTCAGCTAAGTCTTGAGGGGCTCACCAGAGAAGACAGGGCAAGGGGGGAGGGATTTCCAAGCAGAGAAAACAACATGTACCAATCAAGCAAAGATATCTTTGTGCATTCAAGGAATACAGAGTGGGAGGAAAGACTAGTGGCAGATAAGAATATATAGAGCAGGGATCAGATTATAAAAAGCCCTAAAAAATAGGGTATGGAGTTTGGGCGTTATCTCAAAAGTAATAAGAAAGCATTCTGCATTTTAAAAGTCACGTTAAAAAATGTTTCTGATTAGAGATACAACAAAGTTGGTGTGAGAGAGTAGAGAAAAGACTGATATACTCAATCTGAGGAGTTCATGAAATTTTCATGTAAAGCATGTAGTACTAATCGGGCCTAGGAGACAGAGAACTGCAGGACTTTAAGTGCTTTCCAAGAAGAGTGAAGAGCTGGAGGAAAAACTATGGACTAAAATATATTTTGTGTTTGAAAAGCAGAAAGAACTTGAGAGTGACTATAATGTAGTTTTAAGGAAGACTAGTTCTAATCCTGACATTCCTCATCTTGGAAACCATGTAGAGAAAAACAAGAAAATAAAAGTAAATCCCAACCACCAGGAAACCAAGAAAACTGACAGACTCCAAATTATTTGGAAATGTGGCCAAAAGCAAATGAAAGAACAGAACCTGGGGTAAGCCACAGTGATACTACAAGGAAAAAATGAGAAATACTCATTTCTACAAAGAGTAGGTCATACCCTGGAATGGAAGTTTCTGTGAGCAGGAATGATATAAAAAAGAGGTGGTAAAAGGAGACCTGGAGATGTCAGGGGGATTCAAGTTGGCAAAACACATTGGCTGTATTTTTCTTAAAAAACAGCTTTATTGAGATATAATTCAAATACCATACAATTAACCCATTTTAAGTGAACAATTCAATGGTTCTTAGTATATTCACAGATATGTGCAACCATCACAAGTCAATTTTAGAATATTTTCATCACCTCAAAAAGAAACCCTGTACCCTTTAGTTATCACTTACTGGCTTCCTCATGCCCACACTTCCCCTATTCCCAGGCTTAAGTAACAACTAATCTACTTTGTTTCTATAGAGTTCCCTATTCTGGATTTTCATAGAATGAAACCATATAATATGTGGACTTCTGTCTGGCTTCTTTCATTTAGCATAAAATTTTTAAGGTTCATCCAAGTTGTAGATGTATCAGTACTTCACTCCTTGCTATGGCTGAATAATATTCCTGCACATGAATACACCACATTTTATTTACCCATTCCTCCATTAATGAACATTTGGGTTATTACTACTTTTTGGCTATTATTAAAAAATGCTGCTATGAACATCCATGTACAAGTTTTTGTTTGAATACCTGTTTTGTAGTTTTCAGAGTATTAGTTTTTAACTTTTGTTAAATTTATTTTATTCTTTTTGATGCTATTGTGAATGAAATTGCTCTCTTAATTTCATTTTTGGATTGTTTACTGCAGATGTATAAATACACAACTGAATTTTACATATTATCTTATATCCTTAATCTTTGCTGAACTCATTGGTTCTAATAGTTTTTTTGTGGATTCTTTAGGATTTTCTATATACAAGATTATGTTATCTGCAAATAGAGATGGTTTTATTTCTATTCCAATCTTTTCTCTAATGCCTTTTATTTCCTTTTCTTGCCCAATTGCCCTGGCCAGAACCTGCACTACAATGTTGAATAGAAGTGGCATAAGCAGACATCCCTGTCTGGTTCCTGATCTTAAAGGGAAGACATCCAGTCTTTCACATTAAGTATGATGTTGGCTATGGGTTTTTCCTAGATACCCTATATCAGATGGAGATAATTCCCTTTTATTCCTAGTTTGTAGAGTTTTTTTTTTAATTACAAAAGGATATTGGTTTTTGTGAAATGCCTTATCTATATCGAGATGGTCATGTGATATTTGTTTTTTATTCTATTGATATGATGCATTACGTTAATTGATTTTTAGATGTTGAGCCAACGTTGCATTCCTGGGATAAATCTCAGTCATGTTGCATAATTCATTTTATATGTTACTGGACTCAGTTTGCTAGTATTTTGTCGAGAATTTTTGCACCCATATTCTTATGAGACATGCTTTGTCTGGTTTCAGTATCTGGGAAATGCTAGCTTCATAAAATGAGTTGGGGGCTTGCCTGTATTCTTTAATTACAGCAGAGAAGACACTAGGTGAACTCAGAGCTGATAGTAGGAGTCTTTCTGAGCCAGTTTAGGTTCTGAATGGCAAAGAAAGCCTGGCTATTCAAAGGGGACAAATTTTAAAGAAATTGTTTTCTACTGTAGTAACAGAGGAGGGAATTCTTGAGCAGAAAAACCTAAAAAACTATCCTTGCCCCATTCCCTTTCTTCACAGGAAAATACCAGTGACAGCTAGTCCAGAAAAATCTATTACATTCCCCCCAAAAAAAAAGTAAAGTCAGAAACACTGGGTATAAGATAGTTACATAAAAGTATGAAAAGTCTGACAAAATTCCCCTATGTACAGAGAAAACTCACTGAAAAACATCAGAGAAGATAAAATATTATCATCCAACATTCCAATATGAATAAAAAAATAACGGTACAATTGCAGCTCTAAAACAAGACCACGTGCACAAATATATGATATCAGGAAAGGGGACAAAGTGATGGATAGACTATAGATGAAAGTTAGTAGAATTCAAAAATGAAACAGAAAATAGGCAAAACCATTTCAGAAATGAAAAATAAACTAGCCGGCTGTGGTGGTGCACGTATGTAGCCCCATCTACTTGAGAGACTGAGGATGGAGGATCGCTTGAGCCCAGGGGTTCAAGGTTGAAGCAGCCTTAGCAACATAGAGAGACCCCATCTCTAAACAAATAAACAAACAAGCTACAAGGAGCATAAGGCATGACATATACTATAGAAAGTATAGTATGAAACAAAGAATACCGAAGTTAGTGAACAAAATGTAACAAAGAAAGGAAAAAAATTATTGGGGAATAAAAATTAAAGCCAGAGGAGAGATCCAATATGCAAATAAGTAGAGCCTCTAAAGATGAAATCAAAATTAAAGAAAAAGAACAATTTCTAAAACTAGTTTTCACATTCAAGAGAAATTTTCTAAAATAAGGCATAAGTAAATATAATGAAAAGACATACATAATGCAGGTGAAAATGACTCCAAAGTCATCAATACCAAAACATTACCTAATAAAATCATTAGATTAAAACCATGGAGAATCAAGATAAAAATATCAAGTCAACTATAAGAAAAAGGAAATTCAGTTGTCATTAGACTTCTCCACTGCTAAATTTAGTACCCCATATAGTGGGGTAACTCTTCCAATATACTTGTAGAAGAGTAAGTGGAGGAGTCAAAGACTTTATATCTAGCCAAGCTGTCATTCAAGTATAAAGCATATAAAGAGTGCTATGATGCAAGAACTTAGGGGATACTGTTCACATGAGTACTTTCTGAAGAAACTACTAGAGGATATATTCTCACAAAAGAGACAATAGAGAATTTCAGCAAAATGACAGCAGTGATGCTGAACATATTTTAATGCAAATCTAAATAAAAAAGTATAATGGAGATTATGGTAGCCAGCATCCTGGATGGCCCCCAGAGGTACCTAGTATTTAGTATTCACAATATTATGTAGCTGCCTCCTACACTGAATAGGTTGACTTGAGTACCAAAAAGATATTGTGGAAATGATGAAGTATGAGGACAGATCATAAAAGACATGTGGCTTCCACCGTATACACTCTTGCTGTCCTTTTATTCTGGAGAAAGCCAGATGACATGTCATGAGGACACTCAAGCAGCCCTATGGAGAGGTCTACATGGTGAGGTACTGAGGTCTATTGCCAGTAGCCATGTGAGAGCCATCTTGGAAGGTGATCCTCTAATCCCTGTTATGCCTCAGATGACTGCAGCCCTGGCCAAGAGTTTGACTGCAACCTAATGAGACCCTGAGTCAGAACCTCCCTGCTAAGCCACTCCTGAATACATGATCCACAAAAATGGTGTAAGATAATAAATATTTATTGCTGTCTTGGGTAATCTGTTTCACAGCAATAGATAACTGATATAAGGATAAAGGTTAGAGAATGGAAAATAGACTAGGCTCACTGATTGCCTCATCTGTAATAACTTAGAGACAAAAAGATGTCACCTTTTAAAGCAGAAGCAGGGGAGAAATTTAGAAACATTTAAGAATACAAATGTAAAGTCAGGGCACAAATGTTAACTATATTTTAATATACAATTTAAAAGTAGGAAATTAAAAATTAGATTTAAAATGACAGCATTTATAATAGCAGAAAATTCCAATACCTATAAATAAATCTAACAATATATGTACAAGGCCTCTACATATTACAAATTAACACCAAGAGAAATTAAAGAAGACCTAAACAAATGAAGGAATTTATCACATTCATGGAATGAGAGGCTGATTATTTTCAAGATGTCAGTTTCCCCCCAGTATAGTGGTATAGGAAGGTTAAAAGTAAAAGGATGGAAAAAGATATGTCATGTTAATCATAATCAAAATAAATGCTCAAGTCGCTATATTAATATCAGACAAGGTAGATTTCAGACCAAAGAAATTACCTGGGAGAAAGGATGGTCTTTTCAATAAATGGTGCTAGGTCAATTGAATATCTACACAGAGAAAACAAATCATGATATCCCCTCAAAATATACAAAAAAAAAATCTATTCCAGGTTTGTACATCTACATGTGAAAATAATAAATCTAGAAGAAAATACAGAATATCTTCATACCATTGGGATAGGCAAAGATTTCTTGAACAGGATTATAAACCATAAGGGGAAAGAATAATAAATCAGACTACATTTTAAAATGCAGTTTCCGTTCACCAGCAGGGAATGAGTGAAAGTGCAAACCATGGACTAGGAGATGAGATCTGCAATACACACAGCTGACAAAGGACTGACATCCAGACTACATAAAGAACTCCTAAGAATCAATAATAAAAAGACAGACAAGTTCCCCCAAAACTAGTCTAAGGACTTGACCTGGCACTTCCCAAAGGAAGATATCCAAATTGTCAGCAGACACTAAAACAAAAGCGCTCAACTTCACTAGGAAAATCACAATGCAATATCACTACATATCCATCATATTGGCAAAAATTTTACAGTCTGACAACACCATGTGTTCATAAGAAAATGGATCAATTGGAACTTGCACAAACTGTTGATAGGAGTACTAACTGGTTCAGTGATTTTGGAAAATGGAGGTATCTCCTTAAGATGAGTCACATACTCTATGACCCATTGATTCCTCTCCCAGGAATATACCCAACAGAAATGCATACATATGAACACAAAATGACAAGTACAAGAATGCTCATAGCATCATTATTTATAAGAGCACAAACCTGGAAACAATCCAAATGTCTATCAGCAGCAGAATGAACAAATACAGTTGGGTATATTCATGCATTGGAATACTATTTAGCAGTGAGTACAAACTATTTCTAAACATAATATGGATGATTCTCACAAACATAATGTTGAACAAAAGAAGCCAACATAAAAGGGGTACATACTATATAATTCTCTTTATATATAAGTTCAAATACAGACAAAACTGATGTATGGTGGTTATTTTGGGGGAGCCACTGACTGAACAGGGACTTCTAGGGCATAGGTTATATTTCTTGATCTGGGTGCCTATTACATGGGTGTTCCCCTTGCAATTCATGTAAACTGTACAGTTTTGATTGTATTGGTTGTTTAGTTGTATTATCATGTATACACTTGTTTGTATATATGATAAATGTCAATAAAAAGTTTAATTATGGACAAATACAGTGTATACAAGGCAAATGCAAACAAAAATATAAGGAAAGGCCATGATCTTGAGCATGCTAAAGCTTACAATTCACAATAAACATAACAATTATGAATATCTATATATCAACTAATAAAGCAGCAACTTTCATAAAGGAGAAGTTGCAGGTTATATAAGAAATAAAATTTCATTAACAACAGAGGATTTTAATATACTTCTCAATCTGAGACAATTCAAGTGCAAGGCAAATAAGCAACTATAGACCGACCATATATTAGATCATAAAGAAAAATTCATTAAATTCCTAAGTTAGAAAATATCACAATGCAGCAAAACTGGAAATTATATTACAGGCAAAGAGGGGACTTATATTCTTTACCTGAAGTCTTCAACATTCAATAGGAATTGGGCTACCCTTATGTCACAGGGACCAAGACTACACAGCACTGAGGCTAAGACACTACACCACTGTATTAGTTTTCTACTGTTTGCTTTAACAAATTATCACAAATGTACTGGCTTAAAATAATACAAATTTATTACCTTACAGTTCAGTAGGTTAGAAGTCTGAGATGGGTCTCATTAGGCTAAAATAAAGCCTTCAGCAGGGCTGTGTTCCTTTCTGGAGGCTCTAGGTGAGAATTTGTTTCCTTATGTTTTCCAGCTTCTAGAGGCTACCAATATTCCTTGGCTCATGGCCCTCTTCCTCTATCTAGCCAGCAACATTGCATCTCTCTGACCATTCTTCTGTGGTCACATCTCCCTCTGACTTTAAACTCAAGACAGGAAAAGTTCACTGACTTTAAGGACCTATGTGATTATAATGAGCTCAACTGGATAATCTCCCCATTTAAAGGTTCTTAATCCCCTCTGCAAAATTCCCCCTTTTGCCATATAAAATAACATATTCACAAGTCCCAGGGATTAGGAAGTGGGCATCTTTGCAGGGCCATCATTCTGCCTACCTCAACCTTAAGGTTTTTATCTTCAGCTTCCCTCTAAGAGATACTAAAGAAATCACCTTTCACTACCTCAACGCTACCTCTCCAAAACTGTCTTGCATCCAACCAGAATAAATGTCAATATCCCCTGCATTCATGTTTATCTAGTATAAGAAGCTCCAGGATCTCTAGTCATTTCTCTTTTCAGACACTGTACTTGCCATTAGGTCCCATCTGTCCCCTTTTCTCATTCCTCCCCAACTCTTGACACTTTTCCAGTACACCTTCTGGAATTCATAATTCATTAACCACCAACTCCTCTTTTATCTTCGATCACTTCCTTGAACACTCCCTTCATCTTCTGAGTCTAACTGAAATCTGGCTCTAACCAGAGGACTCTGCAGCCCTTTCAGTGTTTTTTCCCCCTACAGCCTCTTACTACTGGTCTGGAAATGGGGCAGGTGGCCTGCTTGTTCTTTATTACTGTCAGACCTTTCTTCCTCCCTCGTCCACCGACCAGTTTTAAAGCTCATGCCATGAAATGATACGTAACTCACCACACCTCACTGTTGCTGACATCTACCAAACCCAGGCTATTTCCCCTTGTTTTTTGAAATCTTGAGCTCATGGTTCACTCTCTGCAGTGCTACAACGCTTTCTTTAACGCTTGCAGTTTTACTGCACCCACACAGTTGAGCCCGGCTTACTCGCCCTTGCCTGGACTTTCCCCCCGTCATGGCTCATTCCCAACAGCTCACTGATGGGTTGTAATTCTCCCCCCTACCTCCCAGCTGCCGCTGCACTTCCCTGCTCCCATTTACAGAGAAACTCTTGAAATATGTTGTCTACACTGTCTCCTACTCCTCTTCTACTCCATTCTACGTTGCCCGCACTCGAGTCCAGCTACCGGCCACCACCGAAAGTGCTCTCCACACATTCACGAGCGACTATGCCTGTGACGAAACGCAACGCTCAATTCTTTGTTTTTGGCCCCGCAGCTGCTGCTCCCACCACGTTTACACACTGTCACGCACATAGCGACGCAATCATAATCATGTACATACAGTCACATTTAAATAGTCCATTACAGTCTCACACAGGTCCCGTCACCCTGGCGCGCGCGTAAACACACGCACCCCTACAGCTCCCACCGAGAGCGCTCGCGCACAAACACAGCGCGCCGCCACCTCTCCCCTCGCGCTCTCTGGCTGGCCAAGCCAACGACCCCAAAATCGTTACCCACTCACTCCCCTCACCCCTGGCCTCGGCCCCTCCGGGGTCCTTCTCTTCCAGGTCGCAGGCTCACTCGCCCGCCTTGCGGTCCCCTCATACCGTGCAACGTCCCGCGGACACTGGCGCACGATCCAGCCAACGTCCCGAAAGGGCCGCAGCGCTGACAGGAAATTGTCAGGGCTTCGGTGGACTCTGGGAAATGTAGTCCGGAGCCCGGACAGATATTTGCGAGCCTTGAACCCCAATTCACAGGCCCTGGCCCCGGCCCCCACCCCCTCGCTGGGCAAAGACTAGCGCCCGCACATCGCGCACGTCGATGGCCGAGAGCGCCAAAGAATCCCAGGCGCCGTTAGAACGCTTCATCTGGGGCCTCCACGCTGCTCGTCCTCTGCAAACCAACGCTGTCTTGAGACTGGAAGCAGCTTGGGCGCGACGGCCCCAGGGAAATGCAGACCAGAGCCTGGGCAGCCGTAGAAATGCCTCGGCCGGAAGGTGCAATTCTTTTCAGCCAGAACTCGCTGCGTGAGCCTGACAGACGTGGTGTGGCGAGAAAGTCATGTAAGACTGTACAACAAAAGAGTGGCGAGTCTGTACCGTCTATGCCAGAGCCTTGGCCTGGCTGGGCGGGAACCTCTTAACCCACAAGCACCGGCCTGGGGTAGAATGAAGGGGAAAAGGGTCTATGTGGGACACAACTCCATTCCCCGCCCCCCAGGTCCCCTTCCTTGAATCCGGGTGTAGTATCCCTCACATGGGCAAACAGAAATACCTCATTCCCATCCTCCAATTACCCTTAAAGGATTTGATTTAAATTAATGTTCATGATTATATTATTATTTTGTAAATATTATTCATGCCATTCTTTTTGCCGAAGTACATACTTGCCAGCTTTTTTCATTTGCCTCCTTTCCTACGTGTACATCACGTAGATTTATATGTAAGCTTTCTGACAGAGGAGTAATTTTTCCAGTATTTTCAAACACATTGGTTATTAAAACATTTTTTCCCTTAAAATTTTTTTATTGTGAAATAGAAAATACTTGACGAAAAGTGCATAAAGTCTGTATAAGTTCAGTATCACTCCACACAAATATAGGAATAGTAACTTGTTGGTATCTCAAGAAAAAAATGCCCCTTCCATGTGATCATTTCTGATCCCCAGCCCCAACCCCAGCCCCAGCTGACAACTATCCTGACTTAGGGTATTAATATCTTGGGTTTTTAATAGTTTTAATCTATTTTTGAAATGTACATAAATGCAATCAGATTGTACAAATCTTCTGTCTTGCTTAGTTGTTAAACTAACTGGATTAACTCAAAACACCATACTTAAGGCCTTGCAGAAGGAAAAGTATGCCCATCCTGTCATTAAAATTATTTCCTCAGATACTACTGTGTCAGGGCACCCCAAGACCAACCCCTAGGCCCCCAAGGTTTGATGATTCACTGGGAGACTCACAGTGAAGTGATACAAAGCAGAATCAGTAAAGAGAAAAGGCACATGGGGCAAAGTCCAGGGAAAACCAGGTACAGACTTCCAAGGGTCCTTTCCCAGTGGAAACTTTAATTCCCCCAGCAGAGTTGTGACAACACATGTGAGTTATTGCCAACCAGGGAAGTTCATTAGAGACTCAGTGCCTTGTGTTTTTATGAGGGACTGGTCACCAGAATTTCAGACTCCCAGAAGGAAAGCATGTGTTTAGCATAAACCATATTGTTTGCATAAATAGTTTAGGCAGAGTGAGCCACTCTTATCAGTTAGGATGGCAAAAACCCATCTGAAATCTAAGTTCTACATGTAAGCTATAGACTATTCTCATAAGCAGGACTTTCTAAAGATAAGTAGTCTCAGGCCTGCTATTTTAACTCTTTTCTGTGCACTACTGTCCTAAACAAGATGTCTGGTTCTCAACAACAACAATAACAAACTACAAGGCATATGAAAAGGAAAGAAAAATCAAGACACACCTAAGACACAAAAAGCAAAACAAACAGAGCTAGACTCAGATATGAAACAGATGTTGGAACTATCTAAAAAAAACCTTAACTATGTTTAATATTTTTAAAGCTCTAACACAGTGTTTCTCAACTAGGGGTGATTTCGTTCTCTTTGGAGAAGCTTCTGGTTGTCACAACTGGAGAGGTGCAATTGGCATGTAGAGAGTAGAGGGCAGGAATGCTGCTCAATATACTACAAGCACAAAATAGCTCACCACAACAAAGAATTATCCAGCCCAAAATATCAATAATGCTGAGGTTGAGAAACCCTAAGTAATCAAGACTGTATTAGGTGAAGAGAAAGAAAGATAGATTAATTGAAAAGAACAGAGCCCAGAAAGAGACCTACACAAATATAGCCATTTGATTTATGACAAAGATGCAAAATCAGTTCAATGAGGAATGATGTTTTTAACAAATAATGTTGGAACGACTGGTCATCCATATGTGAAAATCTTGACAAACCTCCTAATTTATACAAAAATTACCTCAAAATGTATTATAGATCTAAATTTAAAACATAAAACTATAAATTTTTTTGAAGAAAACATAGGAGAAAATCATCATGACTTGGGGTTAGATGAGGAGTTCTTAGACATGACACCAAATACACAATCTATAAAAGAACACATTGATATATTGGACTTCATAGAAAATTAAAACTACTACTATTCAAGGAACACTGTTAAAAAAGACAAGGCACAGATTGGAAGAAAATACTTACAAATCAGTGTATCAGACAAAGAAAATACTTACAAATCTGTGTGTCAGACAAAGGACTTATACCCAGAATATATAGAGATGTTTCAAAACTCAACAAGAAAACAAATAACCCCAATTAAAAAAATGTGCAAAGGAATTAAATGGAAATAAAGTGAAAAGATGGATACCATGACAAAATATTGTAAGACATGTGTGTATGGGAGCTAAGGCACTAATTTCCATCATATATAAAGTGCTCATACCTATCACTGAAAAATGACCAATATTTCTAGAATTTAAAAAAAATTTAATAGTAAAACAAAGGAAATAGTTCATGAAAATAATTATAGTTTTTTAATGTTTGAAAAAGTGTTCGCCTTCACACCTAATGAAATAAAATCGATAATACAGTAAAAATGAACTACAAAAGTTCACTTTAGGGGTATGATGGAGTAGCTTGTAGCAAACCAATATTCCTGCAGAGAACTAAAAAACCAGAATACAAAAAAAAAAAACCAAAACCCAAAAACCCTTTTCAACTTTGGTTATAATATTTTTCTACATGAGAAAGACATTAGAGAGTTTTGAAACAACCAGAAATAGAGTAGTCAAGAGTCTAGATTGTGGGTAATTACAGATATTCTGCAACCACATTTTTCCTGGAGTATTTGCCAATTCTTGACAAAGGCCGAAAGGACAAGAATCCAGACTGTTGGGACTTTAGTTTTTTGGGCCTAAAAACACTAAATTGGATACTTAATGAGCCAAGACCCCTGTGAGAAAAGAGGGGTGGAGACTTGAACTCAACATCAGGTGGTTCTCCTCAAGACAGTTGCCCATTTCTAAAACTGAGTGGGTCAGGAGGCTAAGAAGCTTAAGCAGAAAACCTCCAAAACAGTAGAGCAGAGATTTTGGTAGCCTTGCTGGGCTCAAAAGACAAAGATTTGAGTTCAGACCCTGACAAGGAGAAGGGCCTTGGTGAACACACCAGATTCTCATATTGAAATCCTGAATAAGAGCTATGCTCTAGGAACGGGGGCAAACCAAAAGCAGAATGAACCTCAACAAAATTGTAATGGAAGTTTGATTCAGCTCAATCATTGATTAAACAAAGGCAACCAGCCCCTACTTTATCTGCCCAGCAAGGAAAGAGTGAATCCTCTAAAAGATGATATTATCTGCAGCCTCTACTATTTTTATACATAAGTCCAGAATTTAATAAAAAAGCATTAAATATGCTGAGATAGGACTTTATGACAGAAAACTATTAGAAAAAACAAAAAATAGAAACAGATTAAAAGATAATCCTGATATTAGAGTTAAGTAGGCAAGGACTTTAAAAAAAGATGAAAAGATGGAGAATTGCACCAAAGAATTTGTGTATATATTGGTATGTATAATTGAAGTCCAAAAAGAAAAGCAGTGAAAACACAGGGAATAAGCCATATTTGGAGAGGTAATGGCAAAGATTTCCCAAAACTGACTAAAGACAGAAACCATAGATTCAAGAAGTATAATGAAACCCTGAGAGAAAAAAATATAAAACCTAGAATTCTACAGTGAGTAAAAATCTCCTTCAAGAAAGAAAGAAATAAAAGATATTTCAGACAGAGTGAGAATCCACTGCCATCAGAACTTCACTAAATGAAATACTAAATGGAGTTCTTCAAGAGGAACAAGATCCCAGATGAAACAAAAAGAAATTCAGTAGGGATGGAAGAGCAATAGAAAGAGTAAATATATGAATAAGTATAAATAATATTGACTGTACAAAATAATATAATGCCCTCTGGTGTTTTAAATGTATGTAACATTAAAATAAATGACAAAAATAAAGCAAAAATGAGAATGGGTAAATGGAATTAAAGTGTCCTAAGGTCCTAGAATTATAAGGGAAATGGTAAAAGCAGTAATTTCTGCTATACTAAACCAAAGAGGAATGTTGTAATGTTTCAGGTGATCACTAAAAGATTTAAAAAAAAAAAGTATAATAAATTAACAGAAAAAAAAAACTGATCCAACTTTGGCTCTGCAGAAAGTGACAATGCTAGGGTATGACAGAGCAAAGATTTATAGAGAACCTGGATCCTTAAAATGAATACACAGAGCAGAGCTATCCCACAAATCTGGACTGCTAAACTCAAAGCTCTTAGGTAAGTGAGAAATAAACCTCTGTATCTTTTAAGTTAGAATATTTTGGGGTCTATTTGTGTATTCATCCCCTAGGGCTGCCATAACAAATTACCACAAACTTGGTGGCTTAAAAACAACAGAATTTTATTTTCTTATACTTCCAGAGGCCAGAAGTCCAAAATCAAGGTATCAGCATGGGTATGTTCCTTCTGAAGGCCCTAGGGGAGAATCTTTCCTTGCCTCTTTCAGCCTCCTGTGGCTCCAGGTGTTCCTTACATAACTCCAATTCTCTGTCTTCACATGGACTTTTCCTCTTCTATGTCTTATCTTCTACTATAAGGATACTTGTCATTGAATTTAGGGACCACCCAGATAATCCAAGATGACCTCATTTACAGATCCTCAAATTAATTGCATCTGCAAAGATTTTTATTTCTAAATAAGGTCACATTCACAGGTCTTGGGGGGTTAAAACATGGACATATCACAATATGCCACAATTCAGCCCACTACAACATGTTACTGTAGTTTAGTCTTACTCTAATGGATTTCCTTAGAATTCTCATGCTGTCTAACTGCTATAAATGACATATAGGTACTGACAATACACAAATGTTTCTCTTTAGCATGGACTCTCTCAATGATTTAGCAGAGCAAAGAACAAACTCTTGATCTACCCCCTAAAACTTGCTCATTCTATAGTTTTATCTTAGTAAATTATAATTCTGGTCTTCTAGTTTCTCAAGGTAAAACACTTGTGTCAGCCTAGTGTCCTCTTTCTCTTATTTTTCACACCAAATCTATTACCCAATCCTTCCAGTTTTACCTTCAAAATATATCTAGAATCCAGCAACTTATCATTACCACTGTTATCACCCTAGAATAGATCAAGTCATCATCATCTCTTACCTGGATTATCCCAATAGCTCCTCAGGTAGTTTTCCTACTTCCTTCCTTGAACCCTTACATCCTACTCTCCACTCAGCACCTCGCATAATTTCATTTAAATGTAAGTCAGATCATGTCACTTCTCTGTTCAAAATCTACTATTGCCTTCCCATCTCACTGAGAGTAATAACCAAAATTCTTACAATGCTCTCCAATGCCTAACATAATCTGTCCCCTCATTAGCTCTTTGACCTTATCTACTACTCTCCACCTTACCACACTGGCCTACTTGCTGCTCCTTGAATATACCAGGCTTGTATCCATTTACTGTATTCTCAGCTTATAATGCTCTTTGCCCAAATATCTTCAAATCTCACTATTTTCCCTTCCAGTCTTTGCTCAAATATTTCCTTCTTAGTAAGACCTTTCCAAACCATTCTATTTAAAACTGCAACTCCCTTGGCACTCACTATCCCATTTCCAAGCTTCATTTTTTTCTATAGATATTATCTTTACCTATTTCATTTACAAATTCATTGCCCACTTCCCCAACTAGAATGTAAACTCCTTGGGGACAGGAAATTTTGGCTGTTTTGTTCACTGATGTTTTCCTAGTCCTAGAACAACACCTGGCACAGATAAGGAGCTCAATGAATATATGCTGAATGAAAAAATACAGTGTTTAACAGGGACAGGAAATAGGCATTTTCATATATTTTTGGTGGGAATGAAAATTAGTTCATTTTCTATGAGCAGCAAATACTTATATAACCTCTGTGTTCTAACTGCATTTCCTTAGATTCTGTATTTGTCTATTTGGCATCCAATTCATCAAGGGGCTGATCATATTAACTATATTTTATTATTTTCTGTATTCTTGATGCTCTGGCATTGACAGGGAGAGACTGCCCCTCTCAGGGCCAGCTAATTCCTAAAGATAATCACAACTTTTGTATGAGCATACTTTTTATATGCCAACCAATTAGTCCTGAGTCTATACCCGTCTGATATTGTGATATAGTAAGAAATATATATTTTGGTCTTTATCCATGTCTATGGTTCCTGGCTTACAGATACTAAAACGCTGTAGTTTCCCAAGTGATTAGAGTGATAGGAGTATCTTCTGTTAAAATATGTGGTCTTTTGTCCTATGTTATGTTCTGAATGGCTCCCTAAATTCATAGGTTGAAACTTAATTGCCAATGTGATAGTATTAAGAAGTGGGGTCTTTAGGAGGTGATTAAGTCATGAGGAAAGAGACCACATAGATAGGGATTAGTACCTTACAAAAGAGATTGAGGAAGTGAGTTCAGCCTTTCAGATCCTTCCCACATATGAGGACACAGTGTTCCTTCCCTCTGGAGGATGCATAACAAGGTGCCATCTTGGAAGCAGAGAGCAGCCCCACCAGACACCAATCCTGCCAACATCTTTATCTTGGGTGTCTCAGCCCCCAGAACCATGAGAAATAAATTTCCATTGTTTATAAATTACCCAGTCTTAGGTATTTTGTTAGAACAGCACTAAGGGATTAAGACACTTCTGTTTCTGAAACGACTGTGTGATAAGTGATAAAGGTGAAAAATTTGTCATTTGTTATTCATAACAAACCCCTTCCAATCTCAACTAAGTTAACGAGGTGGTTTTAGGAAGGCCCCTATATAACTCAGGGTGGTTTGCTAGGAGAACCAAACATGTGATTAGAAGGTTGGAACTTTCAGCCCCCACCCCCTAACCTCTGGGGAGGGGAAAGGGACTGAAGGTTGAGTCAATCACCAATAGCCAGTCATTTAATCAACCATGCCTAAGTAATGAAGCCTACATAGAAACAAAAAGGACTGGGTTCAGAGAGCTTCTGGGTTGCTGCACACATCCACATCCACATGCCAGGAGGTGAGTGCATCCCAACTTCATGGGGACAGAAGCTCTTGAGCTTGGGACCCTTTCAAACCTTGTCCTATGTATCTCTTCATCTGGCTGTTCATTTGTATTCTTTAAAATATCCTTTGTAATAAATTAGCAATAGTAAATAAAGTGTTTCCCTAAGTTCTATGAGCCACTCTAACAAATGATCAAACCCAAGAAGGGGATTGTGGGAACCTCCAATTTATAGCTGGTTGGTTAGAAGTACCAGAGGCCTGGATTTGCAGTTGCATCTGAATTTGGGGCAGTGTTGTAGGGCCTGAGCCCCTAACCTGTGGGATCTGATACTAACTCCAGATAGATAGTGTCAGAATTGATTTGAATTACAGGATATTCAGCTGGTTTCAGATAATGTCGTTGGTGTGGGAAAAACCCCACACATCTGGTCACAGAAGTGTTCCGTGTTGAGTGTTGAGAGTACAGTAGGAGAAGAAAAGTGTTTATTTTTCTTATACAACTCCCAACTATCCTCTTATCTAACTCACACACCAAGCCAATATTTCCTCTGCTCTATATCTACCCAGGGCCAAGTACTAGGCAATTAAAGCCCACCCCTATAGCCCAAAGCCCACCAGAATTATTCAAACTAGCTGTTTACTCTGCCCTGCCTTTCCTTTCCTGTGGAAACCCCAATAAAGGTTCTGGCTCAGGTTTTCTCCTTGCTCCTAACTTTTGCCTCCTGATCATCTTGCTGTTTCCTCTGTGACCATATGTGGTGTGGGGACAATATAAAGGTGTCCCCTTCTCTCAGAAAATGTATTTAATAAATTTCTTCTTTCAATGGCATTGATTGACCCCTCTGTGTTGTCACTCAGTCACTTCGGTAAATTAAAATCTCATGGGTACAAATAAGATACTCTAACCTAGTACTTCTTCTTAGAGGAATCTGTTACAAAGATGTACATGCACATCTGTGAAAAGCTGAAATACAAGAATATTCATTCCAGAATTGCAAAAACCTGAAAAAATCCTAAATATTCACTAATATGGTACACATTAAATATAATAGAAGAAATATGAAATTTCTTCTACCACAAAATACTATACCACCATTAGAAAGAATAAAGATTATGTATTAATATGGAGTGTTCTCTAAGAAACAATAGTGAGTAAAAAACAATGTGCTCAATAATTTGTAGTATGCTAACATTTGTAAAAAAAATAAAGGTGAGGGGCTATATATACAGATATGTTGGTATAATTGTAGAATAACTCAAAGTAGTTTCAAAAAGAAACTTGTGACAGTAGATGCATGTGGGGAAGAGAAATAGTGCAAGGAAGAATTTTTTTCACTATAATCTTATTTAAGTTTTTAAAATCAATGTGATGATTCATTTAAAAACAAATACAGAATAAAAACTCTGGTAGAAAGGGGAGCTAGAAGGAAAGCAGCAATTATTTCTAAGCTAGAAACTTTGGGAGGTGGTGGAGTTTGCTGAAATATGATCACAGGAAGTATATGACAATGGAAAATGCAGATGTAAAACATTACCCTGAAGCTTTCAACAATGAAAAGATAGATAATGGAACGTAATAAAAATAAACCTCAGTGTGAAACTATAAGTGTTTTGAAAGACTGCAAATCTATGAAGGGCTGGCTGCATATGTAGGCTAAGAAAATGAAAAGGTGAATATGGTCCTCTAGGATCTGCTTAAATAAAAGATGGTGCTCATAGAGGAAAAATAATGACTTAAAGGTACAATCAACTAAAACTTAAGAAGAGTACGATCTGTAAGGAAATCCTGAAAAACATTTCAGTGGTGTCAACCCTCTCACTGAACATCTGTACTCTGCCTGGTTCTCACTCACTCACTTGGACATAACCTCCTTTACATTTCTTCTACCCACCATCCATGGCCTTTCTTCTTGTTCCAACTGGAAGATTTCATCCAGTTTGGTGATATAATAGCCTACATGCGGGAAAATGACACAAGAGTTGAATTTTAATTCAAGCACTATCTCAAAACTGAGACAGAGCCTGGATCTTTAAGGATGTTACCATATAAAGTACAAAATAAAAGTCTGGCATGGTGAGTGCCTATAGTTCCAGTTACTCAGGAGCCTGAGGCAGCAGGATCACTTGAGCCTAGGAGTTCAAGGTTGCAGTGAGCTATAATCACGCCACTGCACTCCAGCCAGGGAAACAAAGCAAGACACTGTCTCAAAAAAGAAAGAAAGAAACAAACAACAACAACAAAAACCCAAAACCGGAAAACAAAATAAATAGCCTTTCATATATAATCATGTAGCAAAGGGCTTCGGAATACTTGAAGCCTGCATCTCAAAGCCGAATCCATCATGCCATGTAAAGATTCTAAATATTTCAAAAATGGAAGAGAAACCACTTTACTGTCAAAATTTGGATTATACAGAGAAGCAATCCATACCTAATATGGCTGTGATGCTCTAGTTCTCCTGTATCACATTCCTGTACAGCTTCCTCTGAACATCTTTTAATGTGTCTGACGCTCCTGGTTGAATCAAAGAGTCACGTCCCTGTATGCTTACCCCACCAATGTCTCCTAAAGAACAGAGAAGAGAAAATGCCTGTGGGGAGGGTCTAGGACACAACCAAAAAAAGGCACCTCATAACAAAAATATACCCTGTTTAAAAAGTCATACTGATTTTGTATTCTAGTCCAGAAGAAATGTCTGAATGTTAAATGTTTATATAAAATGCTACAAATTATTATGTCAATTATGTAGCTTTTTTCCCTCTTAAAATTGATGCTTCAGTAAGACACACTTTTATCACAATTTAAAGAAGAAATGAGATTTAGAGGGTTCAAATTCCCCCACAGTCATAATATCAGCTACCCATGCAGTGACCCACAATCAGGTGATCTCACACACACACACACACACACACAGGTTCATACACAATCTTTCCCCCCACCCCACACACTCAATATGACCTTCCAACGCTACACATACCTTGACCCCATCTCTCTCTTACCACGCACCAATCTTACTCGCATGCAGTTTCTTTCATTTAACTACCCCCCTCCCCCCAACACAGTCGCACACACTCGGGCTTTCCTTTGCCCACTCTCACATACATGACTGGGCTCGCGGATTTCTCCCCTTCAGACTCCCCAGGCTGGTTTGCTCCCAGAAGCTCAGGTTCCACATTTTGATTCGCTCTCCCGCCTGCCCGACACGCTCCGCTACTGCCGGCCTCAAGAGTTTAGGCGCGCCCAGCGTTAAGCGGAATTTCGAGGAGCCTCTCGGCAACCAGGCTTCGGCCTCGGGACCTAGAGGACTCAGCCCACTTTGGCAGGGCCCATCCAGTCCCCGGGAAAGTCTTGGACTACATTTCCCAGGAGGCCCTGTGACCCAATATGTCGCCAGGTAAGTGGCCGAAGCCTGGGAGCCGCAATCTGAGGCTGAGCTGTGTCAAAGAAAAATTGCACCAGACAAATTAAACATACAAGGAAGAATTCGTTAAAAGACTAATGCAATAGTCGACTTCGAATACAACAGTACCTGGAGATTTGTAGCTGACGGGTAGGGTGAAGGAGACAGTGGACGGTAAATTACTAAAAGGAAGTTAAGTATCAAGGGTGGGGGGTTCTTGCTAAACTGGTTTGGCAGGATTCTTGCTAAAGTGGGGTTCGCAGGCCAAGGAGGAGGCTTAGACAAACAAAGAGAGGGCTCAGAGGAGCCTGACTAAAATTTTGTCTAGGGAGTCCTTGTCAACGGAGACTCCCGGAAGGCCCCGATGAGCGGCTCAGCTCCAGCAGAGAGTTTTGGACTGTTCCAGGGTCCGCGCCACGGCAATCGGGATGACCTGGCTGTAGCTTAAGCAGCTTGTCGTTTCCTGGACTACACCTCCCAGAGGCCTCTAGGCCCAGTGTTCTCTCCCGCGAGAACTAGATCGTCTCCTGGGGAGTGGGCGGGATCTTCCCGCGGTTTGGGCGAACAGCCTCAGGCTTTGTGAGCGAAAGCTGAGTTCCACTTGTTTGGGACTTGAGTGGAGCGGAGCTGACCCTACCCGACAGGCGTAGGTGAGACTGCTCCGAGCCAGGCTCGTCTGGAACCTCCGACCTGTGTGAGATGCGTGGGAGCAGGCTGAGTAGAGATTGTGAGGAGCGCATGTGTCTGTGATTGTGACTGGCAGCGTCTCTGTGGTGGGTGTGTGTCTGTGCTACCGTGTACGGAACTGTGAGGGCGGGGAGGAGGACTTTTTTTTCCCGGTTATTGTGAGTGTGTGATTGGAGTTTGTGTGACATGGTGTGGCACTATGTTTGCGAGTTTGTGGTTCCTTAACTGCGGTTGTGACTGTGTCTCCTTGGTGTGTGTGTATTTATTACCATTTGCCAAACTGTGTGTGTGGGGGCGGGGGGTAGGATGCCTTAACTGTGAGATTTGTAGCTATTTCCCCTTGTGTTTGGGTGTTTGTATATTGTTGGTGTAGAGTGGACGTGAATTTGTTGTCACTGTGTCCCGAAGGTGTATGGCACTGGCAGTGTGAGTGAGAGGTGCTTATAGACTCTGCGGTTGTGACTGTATCTGTCCCCGTGGTGTGAGTGTGGGACCGTGTGCAGCCCATTGTGTTTAGGTTTGGGGTGCCTGTGACGTTTGTGTCCCCGTGGTGTGAGTGAGTTTGTGTGACTATGTGTTCCTATAGCCACTGTAGGTGTGGGGCTTCTTTGTCTGTGCCTTTGTGACTCCAGTCACAGGAGACCTCTGTGAACGCAGGGACAGATTCTGCCCAGAACTGCGTTGACCCCCCTCTTGTCTGTGATGCCCGGATTGAGCAGGACGCCGTAGACTTCTCTGACCTTCCTCTGTAGGTGGTGGGCGGTTAGGGGCTGAGCCAGGGTGACTTCTGAAATGGTCAAATGGGCTCCCAGAAGAGCCTGATGTTTCCTGACTCCTTTCTCCTTTCCCAGCTCTGCCCTGCTTGGAAAGAGGCCTCCAGAGAGGAGTAAAGAATGGCTGTTGAACATCCACAAGGCACCTGCAAGGTAGCTTGTTTCCTCATGTTTCCTGAACTCCTTTTTCTTTGTCAGGACATGCCTTGCTTTCCTTCTCTTGAAAATTCTTGCCCATTAGATGACCCGATTCCTAGAGTATCCCCTTTGAGAAAATGTGGTGGCTCCAAACCTCAACTTCCCTCCCCCCATCTGATTTTCCCTTACTAATTTGTCAGATGGTTTTAATTTTTCTTTATGCTGTCTTTTAAAAAACATAGTTTCTTTCTGATTATAAAAGTAAAACATGATTGTTTTACATAATTTCAAGGTACAGAAATCTCTAATGAAAAAAATTTAAATTCCCACTCAAAACCAATGTTAACCTTCCCAGTATGTTTTATGTGCATATATAAAATGATTTTTAAAAATTTAATTCATATAGCACTTACCATTTTATATCTTACATTTTCACATAAAATTATATTTTTTTTCCACGTAGTTTCTTTTGAAAATATTTTAGAGACGTATAATATTTATTTGAATGCCTATGGCTTATTTTTTTTTCTTTTAAATTAAATATAGAAATGGCACAAAACACTCATTTGTGCAGTTTAAAAAATAACTATAAAGACCCACGTAAGGAGTATGCGGGTCTAGAAATAGAATACAGCCGTCACTGAAGAAGCCCCTGATGTACTCCTCCACAATCACAAACAACATTGTGTTCCTGTGGTGATAATCACTGGGATCATTTCTTTGCTTTTCACTAGAGCTTTAGTACCTATGTATGAATCCCCAAACCATATAGGTTTAGTTTTTGTCTGTTTTTTAGCTTTGTATGAATAGACATTCTTTTGTGTCCTTTTTCACAAAAAACTACAGTTCATTCTTTTTGTTTCTGTATGTATACTATCCCATTGTATGAACATATTATAATTTGCTTTTCCATTCTACTTTTGGTGTGCATTCGACTTGCTTCTAATTTTTAGCTATTATAGGAAGTGTGACTATGAACATTTTATGTACATATTTTGGTGCATGTGTGCTTGCATTTTTTAGTGCATATACCATTAATTGCTGATGGATAGGGTTTGTACATCTTCAATTTTGCCAGACATTACCAAACTGTTCTCTAAAGATACTGTGCAAGTTTTCATTTGTATCAGCAGTTTACAAGGATCCCTTTAGCACCACATCCATGCCAGCTCTTGGCATCATACTTTTAAAATTTTTGCCTGTTTGATGGGTGTCTAATGTTATCATATTTAATTTATATTTCCTTTATTATAAAGTTGTGCATCAATTCTTGGTCACTTGAATGTCCTGTTTTGTAAAGTGTTTGTTTAAATATTTTGCCCATTTTTAATTGGGTTGTTTTTTGGTGATTTATAGCAGTTATATATGTGTATGTATATTTATATTAATATATCTTCTGTATATTAGTCTTTTGTCAGTTATGTGTGTGACATACTTTCTCCTGCTCTAGCTTGGTTTTTCACTCTTTATGGTGCCTTTTGATGAATAGAGGTTCTGGATTTCCATGTAATTAAATCTTTTCCTATGGTTAGTGCTTGTTTAAGAAATTTTTGTCTACCTCCAAATAATGAAGATTTTCTTCTGTGTTGTCTTCTAAAAGCTTTCTAGATTTTGGCTTTAACATTTAGGTTTTTATGCTACTTGGAACTGATTTCTGTAGAGTAGGATTCAGTCTCATTTTCCAATTGTTCTAGTATCATTTATTGAAAAATTCATCTTTTCTGCACTGATATTCAGTGCCATTTTAGTAAAAACTCTATTGACCATATATGTCTGCATCTATTTCTGTATTCTGTATTCTGTTCTTCTGTTCCATTAGTCTATTTGTCTCTCCTTGCAGTAATACCTTACTATCTTATTCACTGTAACCTTATATTTGGACCAAGTCCTTTCACCTTGTTCCTCTTGTTCGAGAGTGTCTTGGCTGTTTGTGTTCCTTTGCATTTCCATATGAATTTTTGAATTAGCTTGGTTCCACCCAAACATCTCTTGAGATTTTGACTGAATTGCATTGTATGTATAATTGTATGGGTAGAAATTTGGGGACTTTTCTAATAACGTGAACTTCTTAATTGATATATGTCTTAATGTTTCTCAACAAGGTCTTGCTTATCTCCTGGAAATAGTTCCAGACTACTAGAAATTATATAATCCGTTGTACAGTATGTTCCTTTTGCATTGACTGTCAGGAATCTGAACACTTTACATAATGATCAATCAAAGTGATAATTTTAGCCTGGGTTTTTGATATTAAGAACTTATGACCTTGCCATTGTCTTTTCTTTTTTTTTTTTGTAATAAGAAAGGCAGCTTTATTAGAAAAACTAGAATGATAGTATGTTAACTTGAACAGCTAGGTTGTACAAGAAAGGACTTGAAAATTCCCTTTCTGTTGTCATTCAAAACTTGGATTCCATTTGTACACACCTTGTCCTTTCCTCAGACTTCTAACTTCAGCCTGGAGTTGAACAGAAACATGGCTTACAGTTTCCCTCAGTCATTCTTGGGCTCCAAACAAGGGGTTGGACTTTTGAGCCAACAAGCAGGTTACTGGTAACAGTACCTGAGGAAAGACAAAGCTGTGGGTGAAATGTTCTTTATATATGGTATCCTTCCACACTTGTTTTCTCCAGGTCTTTATGTGTGATTTCAAACCTTTTCTTTTATTCTTAGCCTCCTCAAATACATTTTTGGAAGTGGGGAATATGAAAATTAGATATAGATTTAGATACAGATATAAATATTTATTGTTTAATATCTTTATTTTAATAATATCTGATCTAATCAAGTCTGTTTTATATAGTATCTTTTATTCTTCTCCCCAATTACATTTCATTTTTAACTACCCTTTCCTCTCCCCCACCTCTCACCCCCACTATACTCTGTCAGGTAATTTCTGCCTCTACATCTTTGCCATCTTTTCTTACCAACCCTTTAGTTCAAATATTGGCTCCACTGGAAAAAAAAAAATCATCTCAGATTGTTTTACCCACATTAGTCTCATCTATCTGTAATATGGTATAAAGAGCATGGGCTGTAGTATCAGAAAAATGTGGCTTCTGATCTCAGCTATACCATCTGTGAGCTGTTGAACCTGTGAATGACAGATAATAATATCTTTCTCTCAGTGTTGTTGAGATTGAAATAAGATATGTGTAGAACACTTGATACACATCAGGTGTTCAATAAATGTTAGCTCCCTTTCTTCTTTACTTCCCATTCTTGGGACCTGTATAGCAATTACAGATAAAGCATTTAACTAAAGACCTTTGGTTTTTCCCAAAGGATTTTATATGCAAATTTTGCTCCCTAGCTACGTTGTAAATCCTTTAGAACCAGGATTGTGTCTTTCAATTCTGTTATATACATAACTTTTCAATTCATTTAATATTTGTTTTATGATGTGTTGGGGATCTAAATTCAGTTTTTTCACATTTACCCAGCATTATTACTATATCATTTATTCAATAATAACTTATTTCCCTTTCCCTTACTTTGTACTGCCTGTTTGGTGATGTAGTAGTTTATTTTATATATTTGAATTTTTTTCAGTTCTTTGATTTCTGTTTCTGTGCTTCTACTTGAACCATGTTTAGATTGTTTCTTTTAAGACTCTTTGAATACCTGATCAAATATGTCACTTCTTTTCTGAGGATTGCTGTATTCTTTATTCTTTTTATTAAAAAAAGAATTTCTTATTACAACACATTTAGAAAACATAGAGAAGCATAAAGAAAAAATAAAGGCCATCCATAATCCTATCAATTAGAGATAACTACTGTCAAATTTTTAGAGCAAATACTTAGAATTCTTTTTTTAATGTGATCATATTATGGCTATTGACCTGTAAATCGAGTTTATTATGCCAAAATACATACGAACAACTGTCCATGTCATTAACGTTTATCTTTACCATGAGTTGTAGTGGCCTCATAGTGTTAGTATTTCACCAAACCCCATGGTTTCATCATAGTTTCACCATGTCTTGTTGAACATGGTTTGCTTACAAATTATTGCCATTATAAACAATAACAATCTCATTTGGGCAAATGCTAGTGCTTTCTTTTTTCTTTTTTAGTTAACTTATAATTACGTATGTAATTAATGAATATATTTTTCTTATAAAGATAAGTTGTATATTATAGAGGGGCTCAAGTCCCATGTGGCAACAATTCCCAATCCCAGGTATCTACCCAAAGATAGCCACTGTTATCAGTTCATTATTCTTTTTTTTTTTTTAACTTTTATCCTATGCACTTAAGTATATACACATATAAATGTGTATGTGGTCCTGTTTTGCCACTTAAAATATTTCTATATAAAGAATATCATAAGTGTATACTGCAAAATGTAGAAAATAAAGTAACTGCATCTTAGGGTTGATGTAGGGATTGAGCTGGTTTGCACAGAACTCTTAGAACATGACCTGACACATTCACTAAGTGTTATTGTTACTGTTCTGAAACTTGCTTTTTCATTCCGTTCAGAGAGCTGTCCACATAGATATGGAGCTACCTCATGTTAATTGCTTTATGTAAGACTATATTTTGTAATACTGTGACATGTTTAATAATTTTATGGTTTTTAAACATTTAGATTTTATGTAGTTATCACTGTTGCAAACAGTGCTCCAATGAACATCTATGTACAGGACTTCTCTAAGGTATCTGTTAAAAGTGAAATTGTGGGGATAATAGAATATACATATTTTAAACTTAAGTAAATATTTCCAAATTAAATTTTGAAGTGGCTTGATCACTTCACAGTACACCCAGCTGTCTCCAACAAAATCTGTTTCTCTATTGCCAGTTAGGTCACTTATAACTGTATAAGGCACAAAAAAGTATTCGTAACAAATAGGACAGAGGGTTAATGATTTCATTACATTTAAGCTAGTTATTCTTAACCTTGGTTACTAAACAGCTGCTCCCACCCCCAGCAATTCTGATTTAATTGGTCTGGGGTATGGCCTGAGCATCATTCTTTTTAAAAGATCACTAGATGATCCTAATGTGCTGCCACAGTTGAAAACTGATGACTTACGCTCCTATAAGCTGATAAGAAAAACATTAAGATTTAATTTGATCGGGAGTGTGTTCAAACTTTAGAATTTTTGAAAAGCTACCCAAGTGATTTTAATATGTAATCAGAAATGAAAATCACTGGTTTAGACAAATCATAATTTATTTTCTGGAGCTGAGCACAGTAAGTGTGAAAAAAAAATCAACATCTTATGCAAGGAAGTAGGGGAAGGAAAGGATGGTTTTCAGGGAGGCAATCAGCAGTATGTGCCATACCTGTGTATTTGCTAGCAATGTCTATTATGAAAATACATTGGTAATTTTAGTGGTCTCTTGGGGAAGAGAAAACCTAAAGCATGTGGTACATACAGACACCATGTTTAATTAGCAGTCATCTATTTGTTTTCAAAAGCAAGGATTGGGTTTTGTGAATCTTACATATTTTTTATTTTTTATGTTCCATTTTATCTTCATCAATTCTTTCCTTTTTTTGAGATTCTTTTGTTGTGATATTGAATTCAAATTGGTTTTATGTTCTTTTTTATAGGCATGTAATTCTATTAATTATTCTTTTATTTGGTAATTTCTCAGTGTCCAGTTTTTGATATGTGTATTGCTCTCTTTTACATCATTTCTAGGTAGTTTGTATGTCCATTAAGTTTCATGTTTTACATTGAGAATTACTTAGGAATTACTTAGAATTACTTGTTTTGGTAAATTTTAAATTTTTAATAAATGTCAAACTGGCAGAAGTTACAAGAATAGAATAAAGTATTCCTGTGTACCAGTTACTAAGATTCACCAATTGTTACATTTTGGCCTATTTGCATTATCATTCTCATATGAAATTAATTGTTTTTTCTCTCTCTCTCTCTCTTTCTCTCTCCACACACACACACACACACACACACACACACAATACACACATTTTATTTGAACCATTTGAGAGTAAGTAGCAGACATTTTGCCCCTTCACCTTTAAACACTTCAGTATGTTATTTCCTAAAAACAAGAGTATTCTCTTATATAACCACAGTACAGTTATTAAAATAGGAAATTTTAACATTTATATGATACCGTTATCTAATCTGGAAATCATATTTAAAATTTTTCACTCATCCCAATGATGTTCTTTATAGCAGTCCATCCTATCCTCTCCCCACACATTGTCTAGGATCCAGTTTAGGATCACACATTTAATTTAGTTATCATTTCCCTCTAGTCTTTAATCTGGAAGAGTTACTCTCTCTTTCTTTTAGTTGGCCTTGACATTTTTGAAGAGGATAAGCCAATTATTTTATAGAAAGTCCCTTAATTTGGGTTTGCCTTTTGGTTCCTCATGCTTGCATTCAGGTTGTGATTTTGTGGCAGTAATACCACAGAAGTGATATTATATCCTTCTCAGTGCATCAGATCAGGAGACACATGACATTGACTTGTCCCATTTCTGGAGATGTTAACTTTGATAATTTGTTAAGGTGATATCTACCATGTTTCTCCACTGTAAAGTTGGTAGTTGTCTATTTGTAATGAATAGATAATTGTGGAAAGATATTTTGAAACTGTGTAAATAACTTGTTATCAAACTTTCACTCACTGGTTTTAGCATCCGTTGATAATTATTGTCAGATCTGTTATTACTATGATATTTTTTAAATGATAGTGTTTTTTGTTTATTTTTATCTCCATTATTTTGTCTGTATTAATTAGTTGGCCTTCTACTGTAAAGAAGAGCTTTAGAGCTTTCCCTTCTTCTTGACTTATTTGTTCATTTATGTCAATATGAATTCATAGATTTTTACTTTACTCAATGTGTTATAATCTGTTACTATTTATTTTGATACTCAAATTGTCCCAGATTTCTCCAGTGGGAGCCCATTAAGGCTGGCTTCTGTGTCCTTTTGACTTGTCCCTCTGATTCTATGAGGATTTTCTTCCTGGAATGACAAGATGTTCTGGGCTCATTTCCAAATACTCTCTTAGCTTCTGCCTGGAATGAATCATTTCTCTAAAGGGCTCTTATTTCTTGCAGTGAAGAATATTCAGAAACCAAGATCTAGGTGATAGGACTGTAGGCATTCATTCTAGTCATAACCTGTTCCACATTTGTGTCTTCCTTCTCCTGTAGTTAAAAACCTGGCATCCATTATCCTCATTATATTTACTAATTTGTTCAATTCTAGAATATATAAAAATAAAGTTTTACAATGCTAACCCACACTATAGTAAAAATCAGTCATACTAAGTAGCGCTCAGTATTTGTTTATGGTTCTCTTTGTCTTTAGACTGAGGGTACATAGTCAAAATATTGTGCTCAAATTTACTTGGATTCATTTTTTTCCATCACACAGAATGCTGATGTTATTCATCTGAAATACATTTAGGTTTGTTTGTTCCCATTTGTATTCTGTTTGACTTTTCTTTTAACACTCTGCCCTTATTGATTTGATTGTAGAGTATGTAAAACATTAACATGGTTCCAAAAGTTGAAACTGTATAAAAAGGTACAGCTAGAGCATTGATACTCTGTTCCCACAACCCTTGTTTTTGTGAGTGTTATGGGCTGAATTGTGTCCCTCCCAATTCATATGTTGAAAGCCTAAACCCCAGTACCTTTAGAATGTGACTGTATTTGTAAATATGACTTTTAAAGAGATGATTAAGTTAAAATTAGGCCATTAGGGTGAACCCTTATCCATCTGACTGCTATTCTTATAAGAGAGGAAATTTGGACACACAAAGAGACACCAAGGATGCTCACACACAGAGGAAAGACCACGTGAGCACACAGCAAGAAAGTGGCCATCTACAAGCCAAGGAGAGAGACCTCAGAAGAAAACAAACCTACAGACACCTTAATATTGGACTTCTAACCTCCAGAACTTTGAGAAAACAAATTTCTGTTACATAAGCCACCCAGTCTGTGGTATTGTGTTATGGCAGCCCTAGCAAACTATTAACAATACACTACATTATTTCCTCCTGGGTCATAGTATTTAGCTGTCACCTTGGATTATGCTGAGATTGGATTCTCATACATCTAGTGGCAACAGAATGGTTCTGGTGGGTCTTGAAGAGAATGAGCATGCCCTTTGAAGGCACTACTCCAGAGATGTTATCACAGTGTTTTCAATCAGGGAAAAGCTAATTTCTCAAATGCTGGATTGCAAGTTACTTCCACTGGTAAAAGAGTCCCAAAGTGACTTGGAGTTCAAGATTGTCAGTTTTATCTGGGTCCTATCCAGATGTCCCAACTCCAAATTTTAGGATCCTATTCTTTACCAATCAGTCTCCTAACTTTCACATGAAAAACATGGTAAGACTGTGAATTCAACTGTCATCATAATTCAGCAAGCTGAACAATTTTGTGTTGATTTTTAGCAGTATCAGCCCTGCAACTATAAGAAATGGGACATTCTTTTAGGTTTTTATGGAAATGCTCTGGTTCTCAGACTGTGATTTGAGCTGAGATAATAAACCTGAATTTGTCAGTTTCTCTTTGTAAGCACTAAAATGGATGCAAATGACTTCATCCTACACCATAGTCCTTACAAATCAAGTGCCATAATGGTTAAGTACAGCAACTATTTGGCTCCCAAGGCACTTGCTTTAGTTGGCACTTCATCACAATCAACCACAGCTTGATTAATTATGAAGTCACTGTATGCTATGGATTTCTAGTGTCCCAAATCATGTTGGCCTGGAGCTCTGCACTGTAGTCAAGCCCAAAGGATTAGCAAAAAGAATAGAATAGCTCAGTGCAACAAAGATTTAAGGGATGGCTAAAAGGCATGACCAAACTAATCCCAAAATTCCATCTTTGCAGGCCTGTGTCCTGGGACCACTTCAGGTACCAATTCTGTTGGAGTCAATATCTAATCAAGAGACAGAAAACATACAGTAATTTGAACTGGGAAAGTTTAATATAAAAAATTAAATAGTAATATAATGGGAGTAGGTAACAAAAGATTGCATAGTAAGAAATAAAGGAAACTGTAAAGACCACAAGAATCATAGCTATAAAGAACAGCCACTGCTCCTAATGGTGGAGATCGAGTACCCAAGGAAGAAGCCCTCCCAGGGCTAAGATCCAGACCTTGTTGGAGAGAGCATATCTGTGGCCCACTGAATGGCAGAGTAATTGCTACAGTGAAGGGCTAGGACTAAGGTGAGGCAAGTAAGACACCCTAGGATACAAAGAAGACCTCACTCTCAGGTGTTAACTCTATACTTGCATGACCCTGAGAGCGAATGCCTCATATTTTTGCACCATAGTTTCCTCATCCTTAAGGCAGTCATTCTCAGAGTCATAAGTGCAGGGTTGGCATCTGAGAGTGAGTTCCTCAGATTTTGTGCCCTAGGTGCCTCACTTGCCTTACCCAAGTCCTGTCCCTGCTGTGGTGCTGCACCAGTGGAACTTGCTGGAAATCTGCCACAGTATTTGCCAGAAATCCACTCTCTAGGGTAGGGCGAGTTGTCTCACCTGAAGCATTTGCTACAAAACTGCCAGAAGAAGCTGCTGGGTGCTGCTGGCCATCTTGTGCCTTAAGAGTTGGGAGCTGGAGAAGCTGCTTGTGCTGAGGAAGCCTGATGAAGCCATCCATGCTGCAGGAGCTGGGCTCTGGGGAAGCTGAATGTGCTGCAGGAGGTAGACCTGGACGCTGGAGAAGCCTGTCTGGCAAGCACACCAGAAGCAGGAGGAACTACCCTTTCCTCCTGTGATGTCTTTCAAACATCCTCTACTGACAAAGCTTAACATTGTTCTGGCAAGGGAAAATACTTATATAGGCCAGGTCTACTTTCACAGACTGAAAAAAGGTGAATAAAAGATGAATTTGGAATTTAGAGGCAATAAATTGATAAGTCCTCTAAGTGGTTTAGAAAATTAATTTTTAAAAATCTAAGCCACTTATCTCAGACTTTTTATGTATGATGCAAGATAGGGATATAATACTTTTTAAAATGGATATATGATTATATCTTTTAGATTTTTCCATTTAGGCAATGATAAGATCTGCAAATGTCAGTTTTGTTTCTTGCTTTCTAGTACTTACATATGTTATTTACTACAGCCTTTAAGAACAAGCACTTACTATTTCATTTGGTGTGTTCTTTCCTGTTTTTTGTAGGTACCATTCATCAGTATAAGAAAATTACCTTCTACTCATAGCTTGTTTAAAGTTTGTTTTTCCTTATTTCAATAACTGGATGTTGGATTTTATCAAATTCTCTGCTTATTGGAGACCATTGTGATTTTTTTTCTCTTTAATCTGTTACTATATAGTTAATTACATTAATAGATTTTTTAATGTTTAAGCAACTTTATATTTCTTGAATAAAATCAACTTATTCATAATGTTTGCTTTTTTATTATTGTATTCAGTTTGCTAGAATTATGTTTGCTGTTTTTATATCTATGTTCATAAGTTAGATGAGCCTGAAATTATTGTCTCTCATATTTGGTGTCTTTTCTTATTTGGTATCATGGCTATATTAGTTTCATCAGATAAATTGAAGCATGTTCTGTTTCTTTCTTCTTCTTTTCCTCCCAAAATTTGAAGGCTTTTTCCGTGAAATACTTTGTATATTCAGACATGTATAGAATATATTGTAGGTTAAGTAATAATACCCATAAAACCACCATGTTTTTTTAAAAATACAACATTGCTAGTACATCAAAGCCCTCTGCCTGCCCAAAGGAAATTTCTCTCTTTCACTCCCCACTGAAGTGTAATTTTTAAAAGTAGACTTTTATAAAATAATTCCTCTGCTATTATAAGGATCTTTTAAGCAAATTTTTGACTCACTAAAGAATATTATACAGTTTTGCCTGCTTTTAAATTTACATAAATTGAATCATACTGTGTGTGTCCTTTTGTTAATTTTTGTTTAATACTTTAAAAATTAATTTACGTTGAATGGTTTAGATATATCTTGGCTTTTTTTACCGGTGTATGCTATTTCATTTTATTTCATAAACTTTATGGCTATATTGCAGCACATTTTATCCAATATATGTTTTTTTGTGGATAATTGGGTTGCCAGCATTTTGCTCCTAATAAAACTATTGTTATGAACATTCTGGTACATGTTTTTCCTAGGAGTGGAATTGCTGGGTCATAGAGAAAATGAATGTTAACCTAGATAATGCCAAACTTTTTTTTCCAGTGGTTATATGCATTTCTACTTCCAACAGTTTCTGCTCCACATCTTTGCTGGCATTTGGAATAGTCACGCTTTTTACCTACCTAGTATATTTCGTAATATCTCATGATTTTAATTTGCATTATCATTACTAATGAAACTCAATGTCTTTTCATTTGAGTTACTTTTGGCTCCTTTTCTCTTTTGTTCCATTTTTTTAAAAATTTAAGTCAAATTCGTGTAAGATACAATTAACCTTTTTAATGTGTACAATTCAGTGGTACTTAGTGTAAATTCAGTGATATTTACTGTATTCATAATGTTGTGCAACTATCAGCTCTCTCTAGTTCTAAATTTTTTTCATCTGCCTATAGAAACACCCTGTACCCATTTGAAGCACAAAACTTTTAACTTTTACGAATTCAAACTGATGTATTTTTTCTTTCATCTAAGGTCATGAAGATTTAGAAATCCCTATGTTTTCTTCAAAGAGTTTTAGGATTTAGCTTTTCTACTGATCTATTTTGAGTTAATTTTTTATATTTGCATGTGTTTATCCAGTTGCCCCAGTACCATCTGTTGAAAAGACATTTCTTTCTCCATTGAGTGGACTTGTTAATCTTATTGAAAATCAATTAGCCATTGATGTTTGAGTTTATTTCTGTATTCTCAGTTGTATTCCGCTGGTCTGTCTATCCTTATGCCAGTACTGTTTTGATTACTGTAGCTTTGTGGTAGTAAGTTTTAAAGTTGGGAGGTGTGAGTCCTCCTACTTTTTCATTTTTAATATTGTTTTGGTTTGGGGGAACCTATTGCAATTCCATATGGATTTGAGGATTGGCTTTTTTATTTCTTCAAAGGCCACTGAAGTTTTGGTAGAGATTGCATTGAATCAGTAGATCATTTTGGGTGAGTACTGCCATCATAATAATATTAAATCTTCCAATCCATGAACATGGGATGTTATTCTGTTTCAACCCCAACTGGTGTAGTGCAGTTTAATTCTGGCTAACCACCTGGAATCAGTGTCAGACGCCACAGGTTTTAGCACACGGTTCCCAACAAATCTGCCCCTAATTCAGATCAACTGGCTGCAAATCCAGAGGGTTCCCACAACTGCCTCCACCGTCCTCTCAGGCTTAGTAGTTTGCTAGAACAACTCACAAGGACTCAGGAAAGCATCATCCTTAAAATTACAGTTTTATGATGAAGGATAAAGATACAAATCAGGAGCGGCCAAATGAACAGACACACAGAGCAAAGTCTGGAAGGGATCTAAACACAGATCCATGCCCTTTCCCTGTGAAATCAGGATGTGTTACCCTTCCAGCATATTTATACGTTCACCAACCAGGAAGCTCCGTTGAACTTCAGGGTCCAGAATTTTTAGTGGAATTTCATTACATAGGCATGATTGGTAATCATTGGTCACGTGACGGAACTCAATCTCCAGCCCCATTCCCTTCCTCAGAATTTGGGTTGGCTCAAAGTCTTTCTGATGACCAGCCCCAATTCTGAAGCTATCTAGGGGTCTACCATGTGTTACCTCATTAGCATAAACTCAGTTGTGATCTAATAATAAAGATGCTTCTATCACATAGGAAATTCTATGGGTTTTAGAAGCTCTTCACTAGGAACCTGGGACAAAGACTTGACAAATTCATTATTATACAACATAGGTTTTCCCATTTATTTAGTGGTTCCTTTTCTCTTGGATCATTTAGCTTTTTATTAATGATTTGGCAAGTATCTTTTTATTTTGGATACTAGTTGACAGTTAAATATTTTGTAAATATCTTCTCCCATTCTGTGACTTGATTCTTCATAATTAATTTTATTCATAACTGAGCTGTGAATCATGTTTATGTTGTACAACTTTGTTTTCCATGTAATTAATATTACTTTTTTTTTTAAAGGGAGAGTGACGCCTGGTGGTTGATATATCTATCACTAATTTACATTCAAAGTCTTCCAGAAAATAAATCTTTTCCCAATATGTTCTGTCAGTTTTCTGTTTTTAGAAACATCCCTCCTACAATCCTTTGGTTTTTTCTGCCAACTTTTTGCTCTACTATTATTCTAGAATTTGCCTTCTTTTTGAATTCAGTCCCCTTCTCTTGTGTTGAGTTCTCTGTTTCTTGGATTTCATGTCTTCCTATTTCTTGGTTTACTCCCTCTTTTTGAGAAAGGTGACATATATGAAAGGATGAATGGGTGTAAGTGAGTTCTAGTATATTTCTCAACCATTATATTGATTTTTTTTTATCAGGCCATGGAATCTACATTGAAAATATTTTCCCTCAGAATTTAGAAGTTATGACTTCTGTCTTATCATATTGTCAGAACTCCAAAGCCATTTTTATTCCTGGTCTTTCGGTCATGCCTTCTTTAATTTTAATTTTAATATTTTATTTTTTGCCTTTTAGGGTCTTTTCTTTGTTCTCAGCGTCCTAGTGTCATAGAACCTAATGAAAATAAGTCTTTGTGTACATCATTTTTATTCTTTATGCTAGGTACCAAGTGGACCCATTAAATGTGCAGCTTCATGTCCCCTTTGGTTCCGGGAAGTTGCCTTGAATACTATTTTTTAGAACAATCTGTATTTTCTGTTTTCTTTGAAAATTTTCAAACATACAGAAAAATTGAAATAATATTTCAGTGAACCCTGAATACCCATTGTCTTAGTGTGTTTGGGCTGCTATAACAAATTACCATAAAATGGGTAGCTTATAAAGAACAGAAATTTATTTCTCAGTTCCAGAGTCTGGGAAGTCCATGATTAAGATGCCAGCAGATTCATTGTCTGGTGAGGACCTGCTGTCTGGTTCATATATGGCACCTCTTTGTGTCTTCTCATGGTAGAAGGGTCAAGGCAGCTCTCTGGGGCCTCTTTCATAAGGCCACTCACCCCATTCATGAGGGCAGAGCCCTTCCACATCATCACCTCCCAAAGGTCCCACCTCCTAACACCATCACATTGATGACTAAGTTTCAACATATGAATTTGGGGGGAGAGGAGACCCCACAAACATTCAGACCATAGGACCCATCACCTAAATTCTCTAGTTGTTAGCATTTTGACACATTTGCTTTATCTTTCTAAGTACGTACACGCACACATTTTTTTCTCTGTATCATTTGAAAATAAGTTGAGGACATTCTGACATTTTATTCTTCATACTTATAATGTTTATATCCTTAGTATTAAGTATATATCTCAAACCTAAGAAATTTAAAATTAACTCACTATTATCATCTCAGGCATTTCGTGTTCAAATATCTCCAGTAGGTTCCAAAATTTCTTTATTTATTGTGGGGGTTTTTTGTTCATTTGTTTTATTTGATTGTTTGTTTGCTTGATCTAGGATCCAGTCAAGATTCACATGTTGCTTTTGGTTCTTGGATCTCTTTTAATCTAGAACAGTCTCTCATGTTTTATTTGTTTTATCTGACATCTAATTTTTTTTGAGAATTTAGGACAGTTGTTTTATAGAATGCCCCACAACCTTGACTTGTCTGATGGCTTTCTCATGGATAGGAGGTTTAGATTCAGGTTAAATATTTTTGGCAAGCATACCGCATAGGTAATATGACGGTGTACCTTTTATTGCATTATATCGGGAGGCACAAAATGTCAGGTTGTTCCACTATTGGCTATGCCAGGTTTTATCACTTAAGGTTGAGGTGGTGAGTACCGAATAATTGTAGTATAAAGATATATATTTTCCCTTTGTAACTAATAAATAATCTGTGGAGTGACATTATAAGATCAAGTGAATATCCTTTTCCCAACACAATTCATTTTCTGACTTTAGAAATTATGTGAGATGATGGATATGTTAATTTGAATTTGGGTTGGCTCAAAGTCTTTCTGGTGATCCTTCTATTGAGGATCCTTGCCTAAATCAGTTGTTGTGTTGTTGATTTTAAAATGGTGATTTTCGGGTTCCTCCATTCCTTCTAGCACCCTGTTTCACACTTCCTAGATGCTTGACAAACTTTTTAAAATGATCTTTTCTCATTAGATGTTGGACTTCCTTGCATGACCTTCCAATTTTCTTTCCTATTTTTAATTTTTGTATCTTATTGTACTGTTTATAGTGAGGTTTCTTTATCCTCTAATGATTTGTTTTTATTCCCACTTTATATTTTCATTTTTCAAGAATACTTTTTTGTTTTATAATATTCCATTCTTGTATCGTTGGAATAGCTTCTTATATCCCTGTGAGAATATTAATGGTAGCTTCTGAGGTTTTCTTTGTTTCCTAATGTCTTCTGAGTTCCTTTGCTTTGTTTAGTGTCTTATATGTAGAGATTCCTCACATATCTGATGATATTAGTCTGGTTTTTTGTTTGTTTTTTTTGTTGTTTATGGTATATATTTAAGATGTACAACTTGATGTTTTGACATATATATATTATGAAATGATTACTATAGTCAAGCAAATTAACATATCCATCATTTCACATAATTATGCCTTCTTTGTTTTTGTGGCAAGAGCACCTAAATTCTACTCTCTTAGCAAAAATCCCAAATACAACAAAATATTATTTACTGTAGTCCTCATGTTGTACATTAAATCTCTAAACTTATTCATCCTACATATCTGCAACTTTGTGTCTTTTGACCTACATCTCCCTTTTTTCTCCCCTCTAATCCCTGTCAACTACCATTTACTATTCTATTTCTGTGTATTTTACTTTTTTTTTGTTACAGTCCACATATAAGTGAGATCATACAGTATTTCTCTTTCTGTGTCTGGTTTATTTCACTTAGCTTAATGTCCTCTAGGTCCATCCATGTTGTGGCAAATGGCAGGATCTCCTTATTTTTCAAGGCTGAATAACGTCCATATATATATTTATATATACACATGTTTAACAGTTTCTCTATCCATTCATCCATCAGTGGACACTTAGGTTGTTTTCATGTCTTGGCTATTGTGAATAATCCTACAGTGTACATGGGGTTGCAGATATCTTCATGAGGTGGTGATCTATTTGTATTTTAAAGTGGGCCCTAAGAAGCTGATTAAACTTTTGTATTTCAATTGGTAGACTTTCATAGACACTTAGTTCCCTCATTTCTTCGGTCTTTCTGGGGTTCTGCAGCATAAATCATCCCCTTCTAGGTTTTCCTTTTGCTTTAGATTTTATCTTTCTTTGGTTTGTTAAGTTAGTCATCATTTATCTTTATGTTTTCCAGTTTTAGATGTTTTGTTGCTGAAGTTTCCTCTTTAATTCTCTTTGAATTGGTGGATTTATTAATTTTTAAAAATCCCTTTTCATTCCTTTTAGTGAGGTGTTAGAAAGGGCACAGGGATAACTGCATGTGATCAACTTGCCCTTTTTGAAAAAACGTATGTCCTCTTTCTAAAGAAATTTTGTTTTTAGAGGTGTATTTGTAAGGATAATAAATTTTGAAAATCATTTACTATATTAGCTGTTCAATACATAAATTTTTTTTTTGTACACATACCAGGGTTCAAATTGATTAAAGTAACAGACATTATCCTTACTTTCATGAAGCTTGGCTCTATTGTAGCAGACAGACATTAACCAGACATTCAAACAAATATAAAATTTCTAATGGTAGGGCACAAATGTGTAAATTATGCATTACCAAAACAAAACACAAAGAAAGGAAGAACAAAAAGATACTTGGAAAAATAATGGTTAGGTGTACATAATTAATGCTGAGCATTTAGGAGATATCTTTATTAAGATATACCATTTAGCAGATACCTAAACCATGGCCAGAAATTTGCAAGGCTGAGACTGGGGACAGTGGATAGAGGGGGACATGGGAGGACATTCCAGGCAGATGAAATTACTCTGTGTGTGTGTGTGGCAGTGGGGTACGGTTTTGTGCATCTGAAGAACTGAGAGGGCCGTGTAGCTATAGCTTATTATTGGGAGGAGAGGAATATCAGGTTCAGGAGGCAGGGAGGAGGCAGATCACTGAGGAATTTTTAAGACCAAGTTTAGGAGTGTGAGTCTACCCTAAGGGCAGTGGTAAACCATTGAAGCATTTGGAGCAGAACACTGCCAGGCTAAATATCACTCTGGCTACTAAGAGTGCAAAACTGGAAATGTAGGCAGCTATATCAAATGCTGCTTTAGTATCCGAGTAAATGATAATTTTGGCTTGGATTAGCTACTGACAGTGGAGATTGAAAGAACAACTTAAGATATATTTAAGCTTGGTCTAAATAAGCTCACCATATGAGTTGCAGGAAGAGATTAGTGCTAGAATGTTTTCACCTTTTGGGGCTTGAGGTATTTGCTCAGGGTCTTAATTGATGTCTTTAAATACATTCTCTTTCCTGGTCTCTACTTTTATGGCAAATAAGTCTTCCAAAATAATAGTTACCTAACACTGCTCAGTTAGTTTATGCAAATACATAAGTACATAATGTGTGATCAGAATCATTCAATAATCATCAAACCTGGAGTTCAGAATACTCATTCATCTCTATCCTTCTTGTAATCTGCCAGTAGTTTCACATTAACTTTTATCTTCTCTTCCCTCCTCTCTGATTTTAAAATTAGATTCTCAGTTACTTTGCTATAGCCCTTGCTGAGTCCCTTCTTCTGTTCTCTCAAGGTTAGCCTCACAAAATTGGGAGGAAACATTGATTTTTATCAAACGGCATAAACAAATCATGCTCTAACCACAGAAGAATCTTGCCTCTTCATTGCTCATTCCATACTCATTCAGCACATTAGTCTTTCATTTGGAAACTGCTATATCTGGAGTACCTTTGTCTTTTGTTTCCTTCAGTTTATGTGCAAATTATATTTATTACTTGATGATCTATCCCATATTTTTCTTTCCGGGAAAAATTTAATTCTCCAAGCAACCCTAAGAAATAGGTATGATAATTATCCTCATTTATAAATATATATGCCACTAGATTTATCTTCTTAAAAACTAGGACAGATCCAGGACATCTGCATATTTACTAAACTCCTAGTCTACAGGGGATTTTTATCTAAACTACCATTTAGGAATAATTGACTTAATCCATTTTCCTAAATACCTCCTTCACCTACTAGTGTGACTTTTACTCATTCTCTCTGCTTTCCTTATCTATTTTTCAAATTGCTCAATCATATTTGAGAATTATATAAGCCACTCACTTTTTATGAAAATTAATTTCATTTAAGTCTTTCATATCTATTATAAAAGTTTACTTTCTCCCAGAACACAGAAAAAGTGAATGTTTGCTTTTATATTTTCTTTCAGACTGTGAATCAAGGTTGAGACCAAGAAATTATTTCTGAAAAAGGATATTTATGGAATAGAATCATCCTGATGGGAGATAATGGAAAGACTTACAAAACACAGCATTGAGTGTTCAAGTTTCAGAGGTGATTGGGAATGTAAAAGCCAGTTTGAGAGAAAGCAGGGATCTCAGGAAGGACATTTCAGTGAAATGATATTTACTCCTGAAGACATGCCCACTTTCAGTACCCAGCACCAGAGAATTCATACTGATGAGAAACTCCTTGAATGTAAGGAATGTGGGAAGGATTTTAGTTTTGTATCAGTCCTTATTCGACATCAAAGAATTCATACTGGTGAGAAACCATATGAATGTAAGGAATGTGGGAAAGCCTTTAGTTTTGGATCAGGCCTTATTCGACATCAGATAATTCACAGTGGTGAAAAGCCTTATGAGTGTAAGGAATGTGGGAAGTCCTTTAGTTTTGAATCAGCCCTTACTCGGCATCACAGAATTCATACTGGTGAGAAACCTTATGAATGTAAAGTATGTGGAATGGCCTTTAGTTTTGGATCAGCCCTTACTCGTCATCAAAGAATTCACACTGGTGAGAAACCTTATATATGTAAGGAATGTGGGAAGGCTTTTAATAGTGGCTCAGATCTCACTCAACATCAGAGAATTCACACTGGTGAGAAACCCTATGAGTGTACGGAATGTGAAAAAGCCTTTAGAAGTGGTTCAAAACTGATTCAGCATCAAAGAATGCACACTGGTGAAAAACCTTATGAATGTAAGGAATGTGGAAAGGCCTTTAGTAGTGGTTCAGACCTTACTCAACATTGGAGAATTCATACTGGTGAGAAACCCTATGAATGTAAGGAATGTGGGAAAGCCTTTGGTAGTAGCTCAAAACTTAATCGGCATCAGAGAATACACACTGGTGAGAAACCCTATGAATGTAAGGAATGTGGGAAGGCTTTTCGTAGTGGCTCTAGCCTTACTCAACATCAGAGAATACATACTGATGAGAAACTTTATGAATGTAAGGAATGTGGGAAAGCTTGTGGGAGGGGTTCAGAGTTTCAGCAATATAAGAAAAGTCATAATGGTGAAAAGCTCTGTGAATTGGAAACTGTATGAATTTAAATTATGTGATAAGGAAGAGTTTTCAACATATTATGTAAGAAAATTCATATTGGTGAAAATCTCTACGAATGTATGAAGGCACAAATGCCCTACTTGTACTTCACACGTTAGTCAGCCTAAGAGAAATCATACAGGAAAAATATCACTGAATAAAATAAATATTTGAAGATCTTTATCTACATTAATTCTTTCATTACTTTTGGAGAATTCATACTTGTGAATGTTAAAAATGAAAAAAATTGTATTTTGCCTTTATTTTAAACATTGAAAAATTCAATTTTGGGTTAACCCTGCTACTTTTTTTTAATGGTCTCATTTTTGTGTGTGTATTATACAGAATTACTGATCCATATTAAAATTATTTTATTTATTGAAAGTCTAAATTTATCCTTTTTTCTCTCCCTTGATTCTCATCCTAACCCCATTTTTTAATAATCCTATATATTTTCATATTGTTTTTTACTGACTATTCAATGGCAAGTTATATTTTTATTCATATAAATCTTGCCTATCAGGTCAGTATTTGTTTTTAAAATTTACATGTGTGTATCTATGTCTCACCCTGTTTATGTTACATAACTATTACTTTTAAGTATCCTTTAATATCTGATGGACCTGTACCTTTTGTTTTGGAAGATTGTTTTATTTTCCTTTTATAAAGTTTATACTCTTCATTTTGGACAGCTTTCCCTCATAATAATGTAGATGAGATCAAAAAATGGATATGATATCTGCAGTCTTACCAGTCATAGATAATTACTGTCAAACTTTTGGAGCAAACCCTTTACAACTATATCTCTCAATGTTTTGGAAACAAGGTGTGGATTATGCTATACTATAACCAGCCCTTAATATTCTCTGTCTGTAAATATATTGTTACTATTTTATTGGCTTTATAGTATTCACCTGTCTATATCAAACCCCTATTTTGTCAAATATTGAAAGTTTTTCTATTATAAACAGTTACCTTGATGGCCCCTTTTGAATGTGTCATTATTTATTTATTGTTCATTTAGAGATAATATGTGGATCGCTTTTGCATATAAAAGATTTATACATTACAGATAAAGCTGCCCTTCCCTTTGACCAACATCCCTAACCTCAGTTCCTTTTCAACATTAACCAACTTACTTATTCTTCCATATCCTTTTATATGCATATAAAATGTATTCATGGTAGTGTGGGTATGATTAGAGAATTTCAGAGACTTTTTTGGATTCCATAATTGTGCCTATCACATAATAAATGCTTGGTTAATATTATTAGCCATCATCATTGTTATTATCTTCTCAAGCTTGATTCTTATTATTTAGGGAAAAACTTTTAACCGTGATCATACCTTATTCAACAACAAAGACCTCATAGTGGAGAAAGACATTCATGTAAATGAATAAAGGACAAGTTTGATCAATATTCATTCTTGGAGAATAAGAATAATTTATCCTAAAGAAAAATATGAGATTATAAAGTGTGATGAGGCAAATGCACCATAAAGTTCATACCAGGGTGGAAATAAAAAACTATGGTAGACGCTTCATAAAAATATGAATACTAATTCAGTACCAATCTGCACAATTCTTTGGTGAAAAATAAACTCAAAATTAAAATTACATTTACTTTTGAAATAAATGTGAGTTGACTGTATAGAAAACCTGTGAGGACCTATTATGTACAGAGGAAATTTTATAGCTCTAAATCCATCCATATATTAGAATATTAAATAAATTATGAATAAAGAAACTAAGCATATAACCCAAGAAGTTGGAAAAAGAATACAACAAAAACTCCAAGTGTAATGAAAGATAAAAATAAAGGAGAAATAATTTAAAAGAAAAAAGCTAGATTGATAATCACAACCTGCTCCTCTGAAAAAACAAACATAAAAATATAATAGCAATTCTAGTAAATAAAGATAAGTGAACATTATGAATGAGAAAAAGCCATTACTCTAGAGATTTTATAGATTACAGGTTGAATATTCCTAATTTGAAAATCCAAGTGTCAAATGCTTCAAAGTCCAAAACTTTTTTAGTGCTGACAAGATGTTCAAAGGACATGCTCATTGGAGCATTTTGGATTTTAGTCTTTTTGATTAGAGATGCTAATCTAGGAAGTGTAATGGAAATATTCCAAAATCCAAAAACATTTGAAATCCAAAGCACTTCTGGTCCCACGCATTTCAGATAAGGGATACTCAATGTACATATATTACTATTTCATATAACTTTTTAATAATTATTTTGAAAATTAAAATGCACCTTTTAGAAAAAGGGTTTAAACCACCAGAATTGACTCAAGGAGGCATATAAATGGATAGTATATAAGGGATACAATGCAAAAATTATATCTAGGAAAACTGGAAGAAAATCCCTCTGGCCAAAGTTATCAGAGGTTTCTTTTGTATACCTTCTTATACCCCAGGCAGATCCCTTGAGAAAATATTCTGGCATTTGATCACATTTTGCATAGGAAAGTGGAAAAAAAGGTGAAAATATGTAAGCATTAGTACACTTTATGTTATAATTTGAGAGAATTGGATGTTTTTTCTAAATTTCTAAAAAGGTGTGCAATAGGAATGATTAAAAACAGCCTAAAGTACCTTATTTCATTAAATCTAAAATGCCACATATTGTAAGATACATCATTTTTAATATAGTACTGATTTTTAAAATCGCGCAGATTAATCTATAGTAGATAATTATAAGATGAATCCCAATTTCAGAGACATAAAGTGTGGGGTAAAAAGGACATTTTAGAACTGATGAACTACTAATTCAGTATTTTTTGTTTCCTTATCTTTATTGTTTCAAATTTGTTGCTACAGCGAGGCCTTCAGTTTGCAGTCTCTGTATATATTTTTTAATCTCTGCTCATAGTTTTATTTTTAAACCATTTTATTCCTCTAAATTGATTCGAAGGAGACATTCATTTTCATTTTGTTCCAAAAAATTTTTCTCTTGGCTTTCTTTATGCTTTCAACAATTTTTATTTGCTTTTTTCTAGTTCACAAGTGAGTGCATCTCATTATTAAATCCTTTTGTGTGTGTGTGTGTGTGTGTGTGTATTTTCTCTTTTTTTTTTAAGTGGAATATAGGTGCTTAGTTAATGTTTTTTCAGTCTCTTTTGAATCGGAAATATTTAAGGCTACGAGATTTCCTTTGAATACTGTTTTAGCTGGCAGTTCCCATGGGGTTTTAATTAACATCTAGATATCTCATTTTAATTTTGAATTTCTTTTTGACTCATTAGTTACCTGGGGTGTTTGTGTTTTTCTGAATTTTCAAAAACTTGCTCTGAAAAAAGATTTAGCATATAGAATTATAATGTGTGTGACACCTGTAAAAACTTCATTAAAATGTTAAAATATTAATTTATTCTTTGTGGCCAAATACAAGTTAGGTTTTTGTATATGTTTTACACACATATGTTGTGAAATAATATATATTCTCTGTAAAGCACAAAGTTCGATATAATTGTATTATATTAAGCTTGTTGGTTACATTATTTACATATTCTCTGGTTATTTTATTTGTTTTATTCTGAAAAATGTGCACAAAATACCCAGCTATATTTTTTCTGTTAATATATGAGTTTTACTTTTTATGTTTAGTTACTATATATTTCACTGCTTATTATAGTTATTAACTTTATACATAATGATGTTGAATTCCAATTTTTCTAATATTAATATTGAAAATTCTGCTTAGGCTGGTAGAGCCATACTGTGTCTGTTGTATGTCAGCTTGTTTTAGGTATGTTCTTGTAAGTAACATATAAATGGTGTTTTATTTTTTTAACCCAATTTGTTAATTGGAGCATCTCACAGATATATCTCTATATATGCTATATTTGATATATATTCTTCTTTTTATTTCATTTTATGTACGCCATATGTGATCAATACTATAGGCAAGCTCACACTATTCCCATGAAATCACATTTTAGAATGTCTTTTTCTATTGTGGAGTGGAATGGTAACTAAATTTCTCAAAGTCTGATGTACCTCTTTCCTGTATGGCTCCTCCTCATGGTCCTTAAATGCATTGTTTCTCTTCATCTCTTTGTACCCTAAGGATTGAAGTTTTCTGAGAAACTTTGGCCTTTTTTCTATTTATACTTACTCCCTTGGTGATCTTACCCAGATGAGTTTTTTCCCTTGAACTCCACACTCACTACACCCAGTAGCCTTCCCTACACTTCCCCTTTAATTCATTTATATTGAGGTATAATATACAGATGGTGATGACATAAATCCTAAGTGTAAAACTTGATGAAGTAATATTCACCTGTGTAACCACTATGCAGACTGATACACAACATTTCCAGCACCTAAGAAGACTCCTTTGTGCTGCTTTGCTTGCATGTTTTTGAACTTTATGTAAGTAGAATCATACACTACACTCCTTTTGTGTCTGGTTTCTTTTGCTCAACATTATGTCTGTGAGAACCATCCTTATTGTTGTATGGAATAATAGATTATTCATTTTTATTGGTGTAGGTTACATGGGGATTGCACTGAGTTAGGGAAACTATGTGTGAGGGAACGGTTTCCACAAGGCTGCCCTTACTTCAGACACCAGCCACAAGTTCAGGGATCCCCAGGGCTACCCACACTTTAGACCATCTGACTACAAATTTGGGGGTTCTCATGACCACCCTCAGCCTTGATAATTCAAAGAACTCAATAAAATGCTATACTTAGGATTACAGCTTTATTATAGCAAAAGCATATAAATTACAACCAGCCAAAGGAAAAGACCCATAGGATGAAGTCTGGGAGGTGTCCAAACATGAAGCTCCTGGTCATCCTATCCCTGTGGAGTCCTGGATGGCATTACCTCCTTCCAGCTACAATGTGTAATAATAAAATAGAATATTGCCAACCAGGGATGTTTTCATGAGCCTTTGGTTTATAGGTTTTACTGGGGCTCTATCACATACTGCCTGCATGGCTGACCCTTAGTTTCCTGCTCTTCTCAGTGGTTTGGCTAATACTCTTAGTCTTCAGTTCTTTCAGAGGTCAAAACTTATATAGCATGTCTCAAAGCCCCCATCATAAATCATATTATTATACTGTCAGGTGGCTGGCCAAAGCCCCCAGCCAAACAAAAACACTGCTATTAGGCAGGACATTCCAGAGGCCTAGAGATTACTTCTCAGTACCTGCAGTAAAGGCCAGACCCTTCTTTGGGTGATGTTAATTCTTCACTATACAGGAATATACCTTGATTTATTCATTCTGTTGTTGATGGATATCTGTATTGTTTCCATAGCTGCTAGGAACATTCTTCTACTTGTTTAGGTAGGCATGCACTCTTTTTTATTGACAATATACTTCAGAGTGGACTTTCAGAGTCAGAGATAGGCATATATTTAGTAAATGCTATCAAATAGTTTTCCAAAGTGATTGCACAAATTGACACTGTCCCCAGCAATCTATGAAGGTTTTGTTTGCTCTATATTTTCTCCACACTTGGTATTGTGTAGCCATTCTAGTGGGCATATAGTAATGTCTCATAGTTATATTTTTCACTTCCTATTCACTAATAGTGTTGGATGCACTTTCATGTGCTTGTTTTCTAGCTTTTTTGACATCTTCTGCACAGTGTTTGTTAAAGAATTTTGCCCTTTTAAAGTTTAGTGTTGTGTCTCTTATTGCTTTGTATGAGTTCTTTTTATATTTTGGATATGACTCTTTTGTCAGATATGTGTTTTGAAAATATCTTTTGCTCTGTGGCTTGCACTTCCACTCTCTTAAAGGTATGTGTTGATGAATTGAAGTTTTTAATTTTAATGAAGTCCTATTTATTGATCTTTTCCTATATGGTAGAACTTTGAGTCTTCTTTAAGAAATCTTTGCTCTAATGCCTCCAAGCTCATACAGGCATTCTTTTTTTTTTCCCCTAGCAGCTTTATTTTGCCTCTCACATCTCAAGTTTTTGTGTATAGTATAAGGTTTCATGGGTTAAGGTTAGTTATTGATACCCCTGTGGATATTCAAGTTGATTTAACATTATTTATTAGAAAATACATTCTTTACACCACTGATTATATCCCAACTCTAACCCCTTCCCACCACTTTTCCTGATTCCATCCTGATCCTAACCATGGCTATATCTCACTTAGATGTTTGTAATAACCTTCTCCTAATTTGTCTCTTTGTTTGTGTAGCTTTCAGAACATTCTCAACAGAGTAGCCAGAGTGATCCAGATAATATCACTGCTCAGTTTCTGGGAAATTTGAGCAACAAATAAAGTGGCATTGGATTATAACCCGAAGTGTAAAATAAATATCCATGAGCTCATATGATATGAATAAATGGTCAAATAAATAACTAAATAAATGGAGAAGAGGCAAATCTGCAGTGGAGAAGAATTCCAAATTTATAGGGATATTCTGAGGTATAATATACAGATGATAATGGCATAAATTCTAAGTGTAAAACTTGATAAGAAGTAATATTCACCTAAGTAACAACTTCACCACTGAGGGATATTTTGCCCTCAAGGATGTAAGGCATAACCCCCTTCTCCTTAAGTAAGTTCTGTGCATAGTGACTTCCTCCCAAAGAGTACAGTATGAAGAGAGGGAAGAAAGAGTAATTTTACAGTGGAGAAAGTTGATAAACACTTCCTCAGCCAGGTGATCAAGGCCAGCAACAGTCATCATGCTGATAGTATGTACCCTTGATATATATATGATGAAAATGGCACCTTACCTCTGTGGTCTTCCTCCCCCAAACAAATCCAGTCTAATCATGAGAAAAATAGCAGTCAAATCGTAGTGGAGGAACATTCTGTACTACATCTGACTCCTCAAAATAGTTAAGGTCATTGAAAACAAGGAAAGTCTGAGAAACCATCTCAGCCAAGAGTAGCCTAAGGAGAAATGATGACTACATGTAATGTGCCATCCTGGTTAGAATCCTGGAATAGAAAAAGGAGGAAAAGCTTACAAACTTAAGGACATCTGAATAAAGTATAGGCTTTAGCTAATAATAATGTACCAATATTTGTTCATTAATTTTAACAAATATACCATATAATGTAAGATGTTTTCAATAGTCAGGGAAACTGGATGCAGGATCTGTGGGAATTCTCAGTACTGTCAGATTTATCCTGCAAATCTAAAACTGTTCTAAAATAAAATGTATATTTTAAAAGAGAGAGAGAGAGAATGAAGTTGAGTATCCAAATACTTTCTAAGTAGCAGCTCCTATGTATCCACACAGCCGGATTTATCACAATTGGAGTAATGATGATTATCTGCAGTCATTTACATCTAAGGTATTAGATCCATTGCTTAGCACAGGAACGCACATACAGCCTAGATCATTGCTTCCTGACATGCTGGACTAAAACTCAGATTCTAGATTCAGAATCATTCTGGTCCTCTTCAGCATTTTACTCCATCTAATTGCACAACTATTGTTGGGTGTCCTGGGACTCCAGAGCCAATAACAGAAGCACCCTAAGTGATCCTCATGATTTTGTCTGAGGTACAATTTAAATTCTCTGATGACTCAAAATCTGCAGAAATATTAGTAGAATGAGAAAAAAAATATATGTATAGGAAAATGGTAAATTTTAGTATATGAAAAGTAAAGATTTCTGCTGATTAAAAAATAGCAAGAAAGGTCAAAAGATAAACTAGGAAAAATTATTGATATAACACATGACAAAGCACTAACCTTAATATATAAAGAAATTCATAATTGGTACAAATAATCAACACCTTGATGGAGAAATGGAGGAGTTAAAAGTAACATGGATATGTCCTTTAAACATTTGAATGAATGATCAGTTTCACTCATAACATAGAAATGGAAATGAAACTACACTGAAAACTGTTCTGTCTTGTTTGATCAAAAGTTTGATAATACACTTATTAGTATATGCATGTTCCTGGCAAGATATTTCCCTTTCTTCCTCCCAATGCTTATAGCGTCACTACCACAGTATACCGTGAAATCATCAAGGCAAAAATCCTCAATCTCTTTACCCTGGTGACATCTGTCTCCACAATATCCAGTACTCCCAGGTTATTCCTCAACCCATGGCTCTAACTTAAGTAAGGTTTGTACATCCATTTTCTGTTCGCATTTACCACACCAAATTCCTGTGATCCTTCTACTCTGTACTCTGAAATCCACAGTAAATTATCAGCATAATCCCTTTAATTTTCAGCTTCCTTCCTGAAGTTCTCTTCTGAATATTCAACTTATATGTCCAATTGCCTACCTACTTGATATCTCTACTTTTCCTTGAAAATCTGCTCCTTTCTAGTATGCTTATTTCTATATGTAACAACTCCCTCCTTCCATTTGCTCAGGCCAAAGAAACTTGGATTCATCCATGACTCCTCGCTCTCGCTCTTGCTCTCACTCTGGCTTTTGCTCTTGCTATCTGTGTCTTCCCACATCCGATCCAGCAGTCAATCCTGTCAGCTCTGTCTTCTTCATCATATATCCAGAGTTACCTACCTTCCCCTAAACTACTATGGTAAAAGCCAAGGATTCTCAGAGTTGTTAATTCTTTATCATCTTTGATGCTTTTAGGAATTTGTTAATCCACATTTATAATTGTTTTATATGGAAGGATTGATGTGAGCAGTGTAGCTTGCCACTTTCAGAATCTGTTACCAGATAGCAGAAGTTCTACATTGGCAACTTTATTGAGTTTTTGTTATTTTAGATGTCATCAGTTGTCATAAATATTTATCAACATTTTAGATAAATAATTTAGAAATTTCATTAAGAAGTGTCTAATTACAAGTCTATTGCTATTATTCTTGTCTGTAACTCAGGGATCCCTTAATATGCCAAAGACTCAAGACTGTCTTACGTGATTTTTTTCCTCTGCTTTTAAAAAACGGTTACCTTTCTCTCCATCTGTTCTTTTCTTGATTTTGGAACACCTTTTGTACATATATTGGATATTCAGGATCTATTTTCTTTATTGTTTTTCTTATAATGTTCATATATTTGACTTTTTCGGAGTTATATGCCAATATTGTCAGCCTCACATCAGATTGACTACTTTAGCATACTTCAGTAACCATTATGCTATTAACTTTTTCTGGTTTTCTCCCCTGTTGAGAATTATGTTGTTTGTCTTCAATACCTCTCTAGTGTTTTCTGGTTTCTTCTTTATGGTAGCCTGTTCTAATATAAATACTATATACAGTATTGTCTCAGTTCTCACTGAGAACATATTTTAGGGCCTTATAAAGTATTCTGTTTCAAGGGGTATTGTTTATTATTGTTTTGTTGAGTATCTGTGGTACAGACTGACCCTCCCCTTTGAGTTGTAGAGTCTTATATGTATTATTTTTCTGTGTCTACCCATACCTGTAGAAGAAGGTCTAGTGTACTCAGTTTTGATAGAAGACATGGCCTGTTAAAATTCGTGGTGTTTTTTCGTATATTAGATTAATAGCTGAGGTAGTTTCCATAACATTATGTAAAGGTCACTCTTGACTAAGTCTCATGCTAATTTTCTCTTATAGAAAATACAAGGCCTCTAGCTCATTCTGTCTGCCTAAAATACTCAAATGACTAATTCTGTATAAGCCCACTTAGCACCAAATCCTTTGTCTTGAAAAAATGTCATTATTTGTTAGAGTGCCCTACCCTTATGCCCTCCTTTTCACATAGAGTCCTAAAAGTCTGTAATAGGCTATTGGAAGGCAGTGAGTACAGGAACTATTCTCTGGAACTGTTTAGAAGCTGGATGATTATATTAATTTCAGCTACCATTTTGGGGAAAAAAATCCAGAAACTTAAGGAGTCTCCTACGTCTACTGCCCCTGGAAAGTGCTCCCAGGTAGTTCTTTCTCCATTATATTTCTTTGCCTTGTCCTGTGGACACCAGGTGTAACCAACCTAGTGACTCAGGCCCAGGTGTCATTCTCATCTCCTCTTTTTCTCCTTATGTCCAGTCCCTCATCCAATCCAGTTATAAATGGCGGCATAAAACTTTTTGGCTCTGTTATCAACATACTAGTCTGGGACATCATTATCTCCTGCTTGGATTACCAAAATAGCCATGTTGTTGCCTTCCCGCTTCTATTATGACCTTACTTTGCCTGCATTCTCTTCTGCTTAAAGTTCGCCAGAGGCTTCACTCTACATGTCTGGTCAAACCAAAATCCTTACAATGACAATGATCTTCTAGACCTACCTCCCTCAACTCTCTTTCTTCTTCCTTTTCATCAACTCTGCTACAGACACACAGGCCTCCTTTTGGTTCTTTGAATAATCCAGGCTCTCTCCTACCACTGACCTCTTATTTATATTGTTGCCTCTGTGTGAAACACACTTCCATACAACTCTGAAATACTAGTTCTTTTTCAAACTTTAGGCATTTGTTTTAAATCTCACCTTTTCAGCGAGACCTTTCATGATTGGTATATCTAAACAGAACATTCTTCCCATCCCCATTGACCTTATTCTCTGCCATTGAACTTTTCATTTTGCACTTACGACAGTTTGTCAATACATATTATGATCCATTTATTTATTTAGTCAACATATTTTTCATGCACTTATGTGCCAGATACTGTTCTAGGTGCTGGTTATTTATACTGGCCAATAAGTCATATAAGGGCTGGGAGCGGTGGCTCACGCCTGTAATCCTAACACTCTGGGAGGCCGAGGTGGGAGGATCACTTGAGCTCAGGAGTTTGAGACCAGCCTGAGCAAGAGTAAGACCCTATCTCTATTTAAAAAAAAAAAAAAAAGTCATATAAGGTCTTGCTCTTTTGAGGCTTTTATTCTAATGCTATGAGGTAGATAAGAAATAAGCAAATAAAATATCAGATATTGATAAGCAATGATGTAAAAAAAAAAGCTGGTAATACTATATATAGTAATGACAATACGTTGCTATGCTTTAAGCACTCAGAAAAACCCTCTTTGAGAAGTTACGTTTTAAATAATGCCTGGATGTCATGAAGGAGTTTGTCTTTCACACAAAGGTCCTGAAGGAAAATGAACTTGACATGTCTAAGGAGACAAAAGGCAGCCAGTGTGGTTGGAGATATGTGAGGGGACACAGTTAGAGATGTAACTGGAGAGGTAGATGTTGAGACATATGTATATATGTGTGACAATTTGGAATTCCCAAGTCTTTAAGCACAAGCCCTTTCCTGGTCCTCCCTTGCTCTCCAAGTCTTTTATTTTCACCTCTCTGTACCTAACACCTAGAAGAGTGCCTAGCATACAGTACATACTCAAATATTTGTTTACTAAGTGCATTAATGATGATAACATTTCCAGTAACCCAGGAAATCTACAACATTAATGCAGCCTTAGAATTGGCTATATCCACAGGTACTAGCTGGCAACTGAGGTTTCTCATGATTCCTTATTATCCAGGTATTTGGTAAATAAATTCTCATCACAGTGCATCCTCAGCCACTCCCCTGAAGTGTCTCCAATGACAGATGAAAATGTGAGCCTCCAGGTCTTCTGGGAGTTTAGCTTTAGGTGATCCATCTCAAGTGTAAAAATTTTGAAGTTTTAAGTCTTATTTCGAAAATATGTACATTTTGCATGGCAGTTTAGTATATATGTGCTTTATAAAGAAATAACTCAGATTTAAATACTTCCTAATTAAATCACTTATTCCTTGTTTTAATTATGTGATATTGTAGGAGACATTCTTGATGATATTTTATGATAAGTGATATGAACTGGTAATTGGTATAACTTACTAAGGATAAAAGTAAGGAACAAGAAGACAATGTTAAATTGGAAAACTCAGTGTGAATGTAACTTGATAAGGATAAATATGAGGAACTTTCACTATTGGTCATGGCAGACTAAATATTTAGAACCAACCCCTATGCTGAGGACAACCCAAATCACTTACTGTAAGAAATATTGCAACATAATATGCTAATAGGTAAAAATCACATATCTTGATAGGTAGAAATTATATTTTACATATATATGTATATGCATGCATACATATATGTGTATATGTGCATAAACACACAATATGTAAAAACCTATAAACTTCAAAAGGTACATATTCTGAGCCTTTTGCTCTAAAAGTGACCAGTACAGCAGCAGAAGTACTTCCGCTCATCAGCCATTCTCCTGTGTCATCTAGTGCCCCTAGATTGTGGTCTCTTATGCTTCTCTTCCTGAGGCATCTAGGGCTGTTTGAACAGTAGCTGATTACGTGTTCCCAGCAGAAAAAACAATCAGTTTAAGTCTGATTGTTTTGTTTCCACAAACATCAGGGAAAAAATGTGAGATAGAGTGATAGAAAGATCAGATGGTGTGATAAAAGGATAAAAGGTTCAATTTAGAAAGGGTTTCCATTGGTTATGTGGTAAGCATTACCTACAATGATAGTGACTAATACCACTACCAGTTAACTGAAACAACTTTAGTATGTGGAATTTTATGAGTTCACAATGATATACAAAAGATAAAATTATGGAAAATCCTCAAAACAGCAGTTGCATTAAGAATGAATAAAATAGGTCTGCTTTTCACTGAATTGGATAAGAAATGTTAAATACTTTTTTCCCTACTATCAGTTATGTATCCCTTTATAAGGTCCTTGCTTCTGTCTAATTTGGAAAGAATAATGCTGAGAATATTGTAAGCCAATTAGACCCAGAAAATATAGAAACCATAACAAGAAGAATGGCCTCACACAATAATTGGGTGTAAAGGCAGTTAATCAGTTCCAATCTATACATAATAACCAAGTACTAATAAATTTCAGTATGTTCCAAAATATTAAATTAGACAAATGCCCCCAAAACGGAACTAATGGCACACCAAATTACTCACATCCTAAGATATAAAATCTCTACTAACCATAATAATAATTACTTGTATTTTTAATCCATAATAAAGATCTAGGGATTATAATTATAATTTTATAATTATATATAGTACTCTTAAGGAAGGCAAAAGTTTTTAATAACAACAGAACAGAACAATATATTTTAATGATTAGAATAAGAATTAAAACAATATTACTGATAAGGTGAATTATTTCCAATAAGGACATTGAGATTCAAAAATTAAAATGTATCTGAAAGAGAATCTTAAAAATTTCATGATATAATGAGTAAAAGTTAATTATGAAAAGGTACTTGGCCAGATGATCAGTGATTCTGGATTTAATCACCTAAGAGTACAACCAGGACTAGGTCCTGAACAAGAGTCAATTATAACCGTGCAACTTGGAATTCTGAAGGTTTCTGGTGTGTGTGTGTGTGTGTGTGTGTGTGTGTTTTGTGGTAGTGGGCGAGTCTCAGGTATTTTCCAATTTTGAATATCCATTGAATGTTTTTTATTGATTCCAATCATCTGTTTTTTATCAATCTTTTTTGCTATTTTTTGAACATATTAATTTTAATTATTTTTAAATCCATGATCCAAATATCAGTACAATATCTAAATCATTTGTGGATTTAACTGTCTAGTTTTCTCTTAGTTTTAGGTCAGTTTTTCCAAGTTCTTAACATACCTCATAATTTTTTATTACTTGCTGGTCATTGTGAATAAAATTTATTGGAGGCTCTGGATAATGTTTTCCTCCCCCAAAGAGGGTTGAGTTTTCTTATGGCAGTAGATAGAACACTGACAGATCACGGCTGATGATGCCCAGGCTTGTTAGGGCTAGTCTGTTCCATTTTGCACTTACTCCCAGGGTAAGGCCCTTATTCTCAGCTGAGTTCTCTCGGGTTGTTTGGCAGGCCTCTTCACCTTGGTGATGCTGGAATTCTAAATTTTTCATGATGTAGCTGCTGAAATCCTTGCTGTGCCAGTTGCTTTTCTGCTGAAGTTTTTGGGATCTCTCCTGAGCCTGTACAAAATGTGACTTAGCTAGCTATAGAGGACAAGAAGTATATAGATTACTGAGCTGCTTCTCTGCAGTTTTCTCCAAGATTTTGTTCTTGTCCCCACTTTGTCAGTCTGCACTCCAACCTCTTTCTCTTTGGCTTAGTGAGACTGCCACTTTTGCTTGGGCTCTATTCCGCTGTGCTGAGATTTAGAAAATGGCCTCAAGGGAAATGCCAGGTTGAATGTGGAGCTCACCTTGTGCGCCTCCTTCTGGCAAAAATTGTAGAACCTCTTATTCTCCTTGTGTCCACTGCTCTGTAATTCCTTTAAGTTTCATATAAATTGTCCTGTTTTTATAATTTTTCCATAGGAGGATTAATCTGGTACAGTCTGCTCTGTCATATCCAGAACTGAAAGTCCCTGCCTTTTCCAATTTTGAATGGTTACTCTTTTCTGCTGCTGTACAACTATTCCATGACATTACTTTTGCAATATAACTGGGGCCTTCTTTCACTACCCTCCTGTGTTCTCCATTTTTCTGGGTCCTATGTTTCTTCTCTCATCTTGGTGGAGCACGGTTTTCAGTAACATTCTAAGAAAGGGTACGTAGCATAATATATTTTTTATTGTGGTAATATATACATGACATAAAATCTCTCATTTTAACCATTTTAAGTGTTCAGTTCTGTGGCATTAAGTACATTCACATTGTTGTGTAACCATCACCATCATCTGCCTCTGGAACTCTTCAATCTGCTCAACTAAAACTCTGTGCCCATTAAACCCTAACTCTTTATTCTCCCTGACCCCTATAGCCTCTGGCAAGCACCATTCTACTTTCTGTCTTTATAAATTTGACTACTCTAGGTACCTTATATAAGTGAAATCATTGTTCTTTGTAACTGGTTTATTTTGCTTAGCATAATGTCCTTAAGATTCGTTTATGATGTAGCATGTGTCAGAATTTCCTTTCTTTTTAAGGTTGAATAATACTCTGTTGTATGTGTATACCACATTTTGTTTATCCGTTTATTCATTGATGGACACTTGAGTCGCTTCCACCTTTTGGCTATTGTGAATAATGTTGTTATGACCATGAGTGTACAAATACCTGTTTGAGTCTTTGCTTTCAGTTCTTTTGTATATATACTCGTAAGTGGAATTGCTGGATCATATGGTAATTCTATATATAATTTTTGGAACTGCCATTCTGTTTTCCATGGCAGCTGCACCATTTTATATTCCTACCAGCAATGTACAAGGGTTTTGATTTCCCCACACCCTTGCTAACACTTGTTATTGTGTTTTTTTTTTAAATAACAGTCATCCTAATGGGTGTGAAGTTGTATATCACAGTGGTTTTGATTTGCATTTCCCTAATTTTTAGTGATGTTGAGCATCTTTTCATTTGATTATTGGCCATCTTTAAGTCTCCTTTGAATAAATGTGTATTCGAGTTCTCTGCCCATTTTTTAATTGGGTTTTTTTTGTTATTGTTGTTACTGAGTTGTAGGAGTTCTTTATATATTTTGGGTGTTAATTCCTTATCAGATATGTGATTTGCAAATATTTTCTCATTTTCTGTGGGTTGCCTTTTTTTACTCTGTTGATAGTGTTCTTTGATAAACATAGCAGGTATGTACTTGTTATAATTGTCTTTTTTAAAAAAATAGCTTTATGGAGAATTTTTGAGAATTTACTATATACTAGGCAGTGTGCTGGACAATTACATATGCTTCTGTTTTTAATTCTTTTGGGTAAATACCACTGTTTTTAATTCCTTTGGGTATATACCCAGAAGTGGAATTGTTGGATCATGTGGTAATTCTATTTTTAATTTTTTGTGGAACTGCCATAATGTTTACTATTGCAGCTGTACCATTTTGCATTCCCACCAGCAATGCCAAAGGTTCCAATTTCTCTGTATCCTTGCTAACACTTTTCTCTTTTTTTGATAGTAGCCATTCTAATGGGTGTGAGGTGTTATCTCATTTGGTTTTGATTTACATTTCCCTAATTTAGTGAGGTGGCAACTCATTTGGTTTTGATTTGTATTTCCCTAATGATTAGTGATGTTGAGCATTTTTTCATGTGTTTATTGGCCATTTGTAATCTTCTTTGAAGAAATGTCTATTCAAGTTCTTTACAAATTATTTAATCAGGTTGTTTGGATTTTTTTGTTGAGTTGTAGAAATTCTTCATGTATTCTGGATAATAACTCTCATCAGATATATGATTAGCAAATATTTACGCACATTCTACGGGTTACCTTTTCACTGTGTTGATTGTGTCCTTTAATGCACAGAGGTTTTAAATTTTGATATAGTCCAGTTTATCTATTTTTTTCTTTTGTTGCCTGTGCTTTTGGTGTTATATCCAGGAAATCATTGTCTAATCTAATGTCATGACGCTTTTCCCCTGTGTTTTCTTCTAAGAAAGTTTTATAGTTTTAGCTTTTTAAAATTTTTTATTTATTTTTTATTTTTAGCTTTTACATTTAGGTCTTTGCTACATTTTGCTTTGTTGGTTTTTTAAAATTGTATTTTGAATTTTCTTAGTTTTTTCTTAGTTTTAAAATTTCCATTTAACTCTGAACCAGTTTGAGTTACTTTTTATATCATGTGTGTGTTTATTTGTGATGTACAATTGGTCTAGCACTATTTGTTGAAAAAGTGTTCCTCCTCCATTTTACCATTTTTGTTCCATTGTCAAAACTTAATTAGACATGTGTTAGGGGTTCCCAAGACCACCCTCAGATTTGATGATTTGCTAGAAGGACTCACAGAACTCAGAAAAGTTGTTATATTCATAGTTATGATTTATTACAGTGAAAAGATACAGATTTTAATCAGCAAAGTATGATCAATCAGCAAAGCTACACAAGGCAGCATCCAGGAGAAACTAGGTACAAGTTTCAGCTTGTCCTGTCTCAGCGGTGTCTCATGGGCACTGCTTAGTTCTCCCAGCAATGACATGTGACAACACATGCAATGTGTTGCAAACTAGGGAAGCTCACCCAGGACTTCTTGTTCAAGGTTTTTATTGAGGGTCAGCCATGTAACCATGAGGTGCCATAAATCTGAGTCGTGGAGCTACTCAGTCTTCAGCCCCACCAAATATCAAACTGACACAGTGTGGTACAAATCTCTAGTTCTACAAACACAGGCATTGACTCTTTCACCATTGAGTATGTTTGTTGTGGGTTTTTCATATATGGCTTTTATTATGTTGATGTAGTTTCCTTCTGTTTTTAGTTTGCTGAGTGCTTTTATAATGAAAATGTTGAGTTTTGTCAAATGTTTTACTGCATTGAGATGATCATGTAGTTTTTCCCTTAATTCTATTAAAGTGGTGTATTACATTGATCGATTTTTGTAATACTGAACCATGCTTGCATTCCAGGAATAAATCCCACTTGGTGATGGATTTCAATATGGTCATAAACCATGGATCCCAATAGTTCTTTTAATATGCTGCTGAATTTGGACTGCTAGCCCTTTGTGGGTGATTTTTGCATCCATATTCATCAGGACTATTGGCTTGTAGTTTTCTTTTCTTGTAGTGTCTTTGTCTTGCTTTGATATCAGGGTAATTCTAGCCTTATAAAATGAGTTAGGAAGTGTTCCTTTATTTTTAGTTTTTTCAAGAATTTGAGGAACATTGGTATTAATTCATTAATGTTTGATAGAATTCACTCATGAAGCTGTCTAGTTCTAGGCTTTTCTTTGTGGGCAGTTTTTGATTACTGATTCAATTCCCTAACTAGTTATAGGTCTGTTCATATTTTTGATCCCTTATGATTTAGTCTTGGTTGGTTATGTGTCACTAAGAATTTGTTTATTTCATCTAGGTAATTCAATTTTTTGGCACACAGTTGTTCATACTACTCCCAGATTATTTTTTATTTCTGTAAAATTAATAGTTATGTTTCCTCTTTCATTTCTTATTTTGGTAATTTGAGTCTTCTATCTTTTTTTCCCTTGGTCATTCTTGCTAAAGTATTGTCAATTTTGTTGATCTTTTCAAAGAACCAACTCTTGATTTCTGTTGATTTTCTTCATTGTTTTTCTACTTCCTATTTTGTTTATCTTTGCTGTAATCTTTATTTCCTTCATTCTGCTACTTTGAGATTAGTTTGTTGTTTTTCCAGTATTTTAAGATGGAAGTTAGGTTGTTGAGTTACACTTTTCATTTTTTTAATGTAAACATTTATAGCTATAAATTTTACTCTTAGCACTGCTTTTGCTATCCCCATTAAATTTTGGTATATTATGTTTTCATATTCATTTTTCTCAAGATATTTTCTAATTTGCCTTGTGATTTCTTCTTTGACCCATTGGTTGTATAGTGTCTTCCTCACTTTTTCAGTTCACCCCTGCCTTTTATTTCATTTAGGCCCTGTCCCCAACCCCAGTGAGCCAAACCCCAAGTTGGCCAACCCATCATGTACACGCACACACCTCTGACCTTAGAAACCAACCCATTGAGCCCACCTCCAACAAAACTGCACCACCAGTGCCACAAATTCCCTCAGCCTATGCCACTGAGACTCTTGCAAACATCACTAGGATGGATTGCAGCTGAAGAAACTACACAGAGACTACAATACTGTGTTCACCTAGAACCAATGCCAACACACTCCATTGAATTGAAACCCTGAGACCCATCTATACAAATAAGTCTTTCCCTACAAAACCTATCCCCTAAAATTGGAAGAGGCAACTGTTCCACCAGATGACTAGAAATCAACATAGGGATGCATCAAACATGAAAAAGCAAGGAAACATGACACCTCCAAAAGAACACAATAGCTTTCCAGTATCAGATCCCTATCATAAGGAAATATACAAAATACCAGAAAAAGAATTCAAATAACAATCTTAAGAAAATTCAGAGAAATGCAAGGTAATGCAGATAGGCAATTCGACAAAATCAGGAAATCAGTTTATGATTTGAATGAGAAACTCAACAGAGATAGATATCATAAAAAGAAAAAAACAGAAATGATACAGCCGTAGAATTCAATCAATGAAATAAAAAATACAATCAAGAACTTCAACAGACTAGACTAAACCAAAAAAAGAATTTCTGAACTTGAAGACAGGTCTTTTGAAATAACATGGGCAGGAAAAAAAAAAAGAAAGAAAAAGAAACAAAAGAATTTTAAAAGCTTACAGGATTTGTAGGATACCATTAAGTAAATAAATGTTCATATTATGGGAATTCCAGAATGTGAAGAGAAGGAAAAAGGTGTAGAAAACATATTTAATGAAATAATAGCTGGAAGCATCCCATCTTGGGAGAGAGATGGACATACAGATCCATCAAGCCCAGTGACATCCAAATAGATTCATCCCAAACAGATCTTCTCCAAGGCACATTATAATCAAATTGTCAAAAGATGAAGACAAGGAATTCTAAAAACAGCAAGAGAAAAGTGTCAAGACACGTATAAGGGAATGCCCATTAGACAAACAGTGGATTGCTCAGCAGACACCTTATAGCCCAAGAAAAAATCAGATGATATATTCAAAGTACTGAAAGAAAAAAAAAACTGTCAGAGAAGAATATTATACCCAGGAAAGCTATATTCAGAAATGATGGAGAAAGAAAATCTTTCACAGAAAAGCAAAAACAAAGGGAATTCATCACCACTAGACTGGACTTACAAGAAATGCTTAAGGGAGTTTACATTTGGAAGGGAAAAGATGATAACCACCATCATTAAAACACGCAAAAAAAAAAAAAAAAAACCCAAAACTATAAAACTGACTGATAGGGCCAATACACAAAGGAGAAAAAGAAAGGAATCAAACCTGTCACTACAGAAAACTACCGAACTGCAAAAATAAACATTAAGAGAGGAAATAAGGGACAAAGGATATACAAAACAACCAGAAAACAATCAATAAAATACCAGGAGTAAGTCCTTACCTAACAATAATAACATTGAATGTAAATGGACTAAATTTCCCATTTAAAAGATATAGACAGGCTGAATGGATTAAAAACAAAAAACCAGGACCCAGCTTTATGCTTTCTGTAAGAAATTCACCTCAACTGTAAAGACACACACACAGATTGAAAGTGAAGGGATCAAAAAAGATATTCCATACAAACAGAAACCAAAAGCAAGCAGAAGTAGTTATACTTATGTCAGACAAAACAGAGTTCAAGTCGAAAGCTATAAAAAAGAGACAAAGAAGGTCAGGGTATGATAATAAAGGGATCAAGTCATCAAGAGAATATAACAATTGTCAATATATATGTACTCAACACTGGAGCACCCAGGTATATAAAGCAAATATTATTAGATCTAAAGGGTGAGATAAACTTCAATACCCCACTCTTAGCATTAGACAGATCATTGAGACATAAAATCGACAAAGACACATCAGATTTGAACTGCACCAAACACCAAATGGACCTAACATTTACAGTACTTTTCACCCAAAGCTGCAGAATACACATTCTTTTCATCAGCGCATGGAACATTCTCTAGGATTGACCATATGTTATGCAAAACAAGTCTCAAAAATTTTTAAAAGTCAAAATTGTATCAAGTATCTTCTAAGGCCACATGGAACAAAACTAAAAATCAATAACAAGAAGAACATTTGAAAAAACAGCATGCTCTTGAACTACCATTGGGTGAAGAAAGAAATTAAGAGTGAAATTTAAAATTTCTTGAAACTAATGAAAATAGACCAAAAAAATACTAAAACCTATGGGAAACAGCAAAAGCAGTATTAAAAGGCAAGTTTATAGCAATAAATGCCTATATTCAAAAAGTATAATAGGAAGATATAAAATAAACAATGTAGTAATGTACCTCAAGGAACTAGAATAACAAGAACAAACAAAACCCAAAATTAGTAGAATGAAAGAAATAAAGATTAAAGCAGAAATAAACAAAATTGAGACAACAAAAACAAAAAAAGATCAACAAAACAAAATGTTGGTTTGCTGAAAAGATAAACAAAATTGACAAACCATTAGCTAGATTAACTAAGAAAAAAGAGAGAAGAACCAAATAAATAAAATCAGAAACAAAAAAGATGTCACAACAGATTCCACAGAAACACAAAGGATCATTAGAGACTATTATGAACAATTATATTCCAGTAAGTATGAAAACTTAGAGGAAATGGATAAACTCCTGTATGTATACAATCTACCAAGATTTAACCAAGAAGAAGTAGAAAGCCAAAAAAGACCAATAACAAGTAATAAGACTGAATCAGTAATAAAAATCTCCCAACAAAGAAAAACCTAGGACCTGCTGGTTTTACTACTGAATTCTACCAAACCTTTAAAGAATAGTGAATACCAATGTTTCTCAAACTATTCCAAACATTGAAGTGGAGGGACCTCTTTCTAACTCAATCTATGAGACCAGAACCCTGATGCCAAAGACAAACAGGGGCACAACAACAACAAAAACTAGAGGCCAACATCCCTGATGAACATAGACACAAAAATATTTAACAAAATACTTGCAAAGTGAATGCAACACATCAAAAAGATCATTCACTGTGATCAAGTGGGATTCATCCCAGGGATACAGAGATGATTCAACGTATGCAAACCAATAAATGTGATACATCCCATTAACAGAACCAAGAAAAAAAAAACCACATGATCATCTCAATAGATGCAGAAAAAGCATTTGATAAAATTCAACATGTCTTCATGATTAAAAACTCTCTACTAATTAGTTATGGAAGGAAAGTACCTCAACACAATAAAGACCATATATGACAAACCCACAGCTAACATGATACAAAAAGACAAAGACATAACACCTTTTGGCAAGGGTGTGGAGAAAAGGGAACCCATATACAATGTTGGTGGTAATGTTAAGTTGGTACATCCATTGTGGAAAGCAGTATGGAAATTTTCTCAAAAAATTAAAAATAGAGCTACCATATGATCCCACAATCCCACTCTGGGTACATACCCAAAGAAAATAAAGGCAGTACCTTGAAAAGATGTCTGTGTTTCCATGTTCATTGCAGCATTATTCACAATAGCCAAGATAGGGAAACAACCTAAACGTTCATTGACAGATGAATGAATAAAGAAATTGTGGTGTATATATATGCAATCAAATCTTATTCAACCTCAAAATAGAAGGAGATCCTTCCATTTGTGACAACATGGATGAACCTGGTGGAAATTATACTAAGTGAAATAAGTCAGACACAGAAAGACAAATATCCTATGATCTTACTTATATGTAGAATCTAAAAATGTTGAATACAGAGAAATGGAGAGTAGAAAAGGGATTGCTAGAGATGAAGAGGTTGGAGAAATGGGGAGACATTGATCAAATGGAACAAAGTTGCAGTGATGTAGGATGTATGAGTCTAGAGAGGTAATGTATAGCAGAATGACTATTGTTAATTATACTGTATTATTTACTGGAGATCTGTTAAGAGAGTATGAGTAGATTTCAAATGCTCTCACCCTCCCACACACACACACAAAGAGATGGATATGTTAAATTTGTTTGTAGCAATCATTTCACTAGGTAAATGTATATCAAAACATCATGTTGTATACCATAAATGTATACAATTTTAAAAAGCAATTACCCTATGAAGTGATAGCAAGGGGTTATGAGGGAGCTTCCACGGGTTAGTCATGTTCAGTTTCTTGATCTGGTATCTGCTTACATTGTTTACATTTTGATTGCCATTTAAAAACAAAAGGTAAAATTGAAGAAATGTCTAATGTCTTACAAGGTACTTAATGAGAGGTATGCATTTGGTGACTTTGGGGTTGAATTAGTGATCAGTATATAAATAATTAGGAAGTGAAACTACAGGAGGAGAAATTACAAAATTTGGGACAAACAAAAATTATATTGAAAAGGAAATTTATTTATAGTATACTATATTAATTTAATTATAGTATGGATCAGCTGTGAACAACATTTATAATATCTTAGTTATGTAAACAATGAATATTAATTTAACCTAAATTATTATATAAATCCATTATGAGAAAAGGGACCACAAATGTATGATTGTGATGGGGAGGGGTGTGTGGGAAGAAGATCAAAACCTTATAGGCCATTAGGTAAGACTAAACTTAACAGGATGAAATTATTCAGAATGTGTTTTCTGAACAGAATAGAATTAAGCTAGAAATTGACTTGTATAAAAAGATGATGTTTAATTTTCAACCTACTTGAAATTAAACATTGCACATAAAAATTTGTTGGTCAAAGAGGAAATCATAATCGAAATTAGAAAATTTTTTTATTATGTGATGATAAAGATATGACATGTGAATACTTGTAAGATGTAGATAAAGAAGTTCCAAAGGACATTTATAGCTATAAATATTTATACTGGAAAGAAAGAAATGCTGAAACTCACAAATTTAAGCTTTTATCTTATGAAATGAGATAAATAATGCAAAACTAACCTTTGCAAAATAGAAAAAGGGAAATAATTAAGGGGAGAATTAATAACATAGAAGTCAACATACAATAGAAAAGATCAACAGAACCAAAGGTTGGTTCTTTGAAAATATTGATACAATAGATAAACACCCCTAGAAGGACAAATCAAGAAAAAGAGTGAAGACACAAATCAACAATATCAAGAAGTAAAAGGGGCCGGGCACGGTGGCTCATGCCTGTAATACTAGCACTGTGGGAGGCCAAGGCGGGAGGATGGCTTGAGACCAGGAGTTCAAGACCAGCCTGAGCAAGAGTGAGAACCCGTCTCTACCTAAATTAGAAAAAATTAGCTAGGTGTGGTGGTGCACACCTGTAGTCCCAGATACTCCGCAGGCTGAGACAGGAGGATCGCTTGAGCCCAGGAATTGAGGTGCAGTGAGCTATGATGATGTCACTGCACTCTAGCCCAGGAATTGAGGTGCAGTGAGCTATGATGATGTCACTGCACTCTAGCCCGGGTCACAGAGCAAGACTCTGTCTCAAAAAAAAAAAAAAAAGTAAAAGGGACACATCATTCAAAATTCTACAGAAAATGAAAAGATTATTTTTAAAATGTATGTCAATAATTAGAAAATTTAAATGAAATAACCAATTTCCAGAACTTATTGAACTGACATAAGAAGATAAAGAAAATATAAAAAGTCTAATATCTGTTAAATATAATACATTATAAAATTTTATTAAAAAGAAAAATTCAAGCCTGTAAGGCTTCACTGTGAATTCTATCAAATATTTAAGGAACAAATAATATCAATATTACATAAACAGTTCTATGGGATGGGAACAATGTGAACCCCTGCAAACTCTTTTGAAAAATTATTTCGTTAAGATGTGTGTGTGTGTGTGTGTGTGTGTGTGTGTGTTTGAACTCTATTTTTTTTTTTTTCAAGAGATAAGGTCTCGCTCTGACCACCCAGGCTGAAGTGCAGTGGCCCGATTATAGTTCACTGCAGCCTCAAACTCCTAGACTCAAGCCTCGTGAGTAACTGGGTCTACAGGTGTGTGCCACTATAGCTGGCTAATTTTTTTTTTTTTTAATATGGGGTCTGGCTATGTTGCCCAGGCTGGTCACGAACTCGTGGCCTCAAGTGATCCTTCTGCCTTGGCCTCCCAAAGTGCTGGGATTACAGGCATGAGCCACTGCACCTGGCCTGATCTCTATTTTTAAATTGTGGTAAAATATACATAGCATAAAAATGTACCATTTTCACCATTTTAATGTACAATTCACTGGCGTTAAGTACATTCACAGTGTTGTACAAATATCACAACTATCCATTTCCAGAACTTTTTTATCATCCCACACAGAAACTGTGTAGCCATTCAATAATAGCTTCCTGTTCCCCACACCTCCAGCCCCTGGTAAACTCCATTTTACAATTTGTATCTATGAATTTGCCTATTCTAGGTACCTCTTATAAGTGGAATCATACAATATTTGTCCTTTTGTACCTGGCTTATTTCACTTAGCATAATATTTTCAACTTTCATCTACATTGTAGCATTATCAAAATATTATTCCTTTTTATGGCTGAATAATATCCATTGTATGTATATACTGCATTTTGTTTATCTATTTATCTGTTGATAGACATGGGTTGTTTCTACCTTTAGGCTGTTGTGAATAATGCTACTATAAACATTGATGTGCATGCATCTGTTTGAATCCCTGCTTTCTGTTCTATATACCTAGGTAGTGGAATTTCTGGATCATGTGGTAATTTTATATTTAATTTTTTGAGGAACCACCAGACTGTTTTCCATAGCACAGTGCCATTTTACATTTCCATTAATGATGCATAAGGATTCTAATTTCCATACATCCTTGCCAACATTTGTTATTTTTTTAAAATAATAGTCATCCTAATATGTATGAAATGGTATCTCATTATGGTTTTGATTTCCATTTCTATACTGACTAATGATGTTGAACATCTATTAATGTACTGAATGGACATGCGTATGTTCTCCTTGGGGAAATATCTATTCAGGTACTTTGCACATTTTGAATTGAGTTGCTTGTGTTTTTGTTGTTGTGTTATAGGAGTTCTTTGTATATTCTGGATTTTAATCCCTCATCAGATAGATAATTTCCTCAATTTCATCCTATTGATAGTGTCCTCTGGTGCACAAAAATTTTTAATTTTGATAAATTCCAGTTTATCTTTTTTCTTTTTTTGCTTGTGATTTTGGTGTTATATTCAAATACTTTATTTACATGGACTCATGTTATATGGCCTCATGTTATTCTTTAGGTTATAATCTCATACTGTATTATTTATTTTGTTGCTCAAGTAATTCCAGCTCTGGCTCCTATATTTTAGTTAGGCTACCTCCTAATTAAGTTGTCGCCTATGTTTTTATAACATGCCCTCTAACCCTTTGTCTGAGTCCAGGAAACCATGATACAAAACTTGACAAGAAAAATTAAAAGGAAGAAACAATGGATCAATATGTCTCATAAACCTAGTCTAAAAATCATAAGAGAAACATTGGAAAATTAAACCCAGCAGTGTACAAAGAAGATAATAAATAATAGCCAATTCAGGTGTACTTTAGGATAATATAGGTGATATAATACTGAAAAATGAATGTAATTCACTGCAGTAACAGAAAAAAAGGTGAAAATAATATGCTCATCTCAACAGATTAAAAAATTGATCAACACCTATCCATGATAAAAGCTTAGCTATTAATAATATAAGGGAATTTTCTAAATCTGATGAATTCAAATTATCTACAAAAAACTATATCAAACATCACATTTAATTGTGGTATATTGGAAACTATCCCCTGATAGTAATTAGACAGAGATTTCTGCAACTATTTCTATTTCACATCATGCTGAAATAAAGGGCATAAGAATTCAAAATAGAAGTAAAACTTCTGTTATTATATAAGAAACACTCTCCTGGCTGGAGGAGCAGAAAAGGGAATTTGTAAGGCTAAGAGAGAGTGGGGAAATCGCCCACTGTTTTTTTTTTTTTCTCTTGACCTTCTGCCACCAGGTGGTCACAGGATGGTGGTGATAAGAGTGTCTCGAAACAGGGAGCCTCCAGGAATTAAAACTCTAAGGGGAACATTCCTATTCATTGGTGGAGCTCTGGTTCTAATAGGGCAGAGCTAAACCCTGTTGATTTGTTTCTTCTCTCCCTTTCCTTCTGCCACTTTATCCATGATGCAGTGCAATTGCATAACTGAGTGGTTATAAACCAGAAGACTGAAAAATAGTGCTCAGAATACCAGAAAGTGCCAGAGAAATAACAGAGAGGGAGGAGTTTGGGAAAGTGACCACATAAAGTTGTTTTGGCAGCTTGAGTGCACACCAATCCTCTATGTGCATAGATATCATCCAAATTACCTTATTTTGATACTTGAAGATCTAAGCTAAAGTATAGACCTCTGCCCAGATACTGGACTAAAACACTAGGTGGTACAAACACAGAACAACCTTAAATGGTACTACAAAGCCTTGAAAACTGAACAGACATCAAAACTACATCCCACATAAGTCCCAATGAAAATATCAACAATCTCCATAGGAATATAAACAAGACCCAAAGTCTCATTACATAATACTCAAAATGTGTGGGATACGAACAAAAATCACCATATGAATACCCATGAAAATCTCCATTTATATAGGAAAGATGATTAACAGGTTATCAGATAACAACAAAATGACACAGATGTTGAATTGTGTCTTTAAAGGATTTTAAAGCAGCTATTATAAAAGTTCTCAAATGAGCAATCATGAAGTCTTGAAACAATGCAGTTGTGCATCACATAATGGTGAAGATACATTCGAGAAATGCAATGGTAGGTGATTTCATCATTGTTTAACATGATAGAGTGCACTTCCACAAACTTAGATGTATAGCCTACTACATACCTAGGCTAGATGGTATAACCTATTGCTCCCAGGTTACAAACCTTTACACCATGTTACTGTACTGAATACTGTAGGCAATTGTAACACAATGGTAAGTATCTGTATAACTAAACATAGAAAAGGTACAGTAAAAATACAATTATAAAAGATAAAAAATGGTACACCTGTATAGGGCACTTGCCATGAATGAAGCTTGTAGGACTGGGAATTTCTCTGGGTGAGTCCATGGGTGAGGGGTGATTTCATGTGAAGGCCTAGGACATTACTGAACACTACTGTACACTATAAATACTGTACATTTAGGCTACACTAAATTTATTTAAAAATATTTTTCTTTCTTGAATAATGAATTAACATTAGCTTATTGTAACTTTTTAAATTTATAAACTTTTTAATATTTTTTAAGTTTTTGAATCTTTTGGAATAACACTTGGCTTAAAACAGAAACATATTGTACAGCAGTACAAAAATATTTTCTATCCTTATTCTATAAGCTTTTTTCTATTAAAAATGTGTTTTCTTTTACTTAAAAATTGTTTTTTTAAGACATAAACACACACATTAGCCTATGCCCACACAGTGTCGGGATCATTTAGTATCCCTGTCTTCCACCTCCACTTCCTGTTCCACTGGAAGGTCTTTGGGGATAATACCACACAAGGAGCTGTCATCTCCTGTGATAACAGTGCCTTCTTCTTGAATACATTCTGAAGGACCTGCCTGAGGCTTTTCGTGAAGTGTTACACTTTTCAGAAATATGTTCATGGTGGTTTGCTTGGTTCGTTTGGTTTTTCTTTTTTTTAAATCTTAGATTTGCTTGTATGCAGATAATGCACTATGAACATTCCTCTCCATTAATGAAAATCTTTTGGTGTTGGGATCCATGTTTTCAAACATTTTAAAGAGCTTGTTGAGGTCTATAAAAGTTTCTGCTAAACCCTCTACTGTGAATTTTGTTGAGGGTTCTTCATTCTCTTCTCGTGCAGTTTCCTTTTCTCTTGCCTCTTCTTCATGTGTTCGTGTTCCAGTTCCAACAATTCTTAGTCAATTTCTCAGCACGCCATCACTAAGCAATAGGAGTTCTTTTTTAAGAATGTATAATTATACATTATAATCTGGTGGGATATAATATAAATATATCCCAAAAAATTTATTTTATAATATAAAAAAGGAGTTCTTTTTTAATATAAATATATCCCAAAAAAATATATTTTATAATATAAAAAAGGAGTTCTTTTTTAAGAATGTATAATTATACATTATAATCTGGTGGGATCACTGTTATAAATGCAGTCCATCGTTGACCAAAATGTCCCTATGTGGTGCATGACATACACACCCCCCCCCAAATTCAATGTGTGGACTGTGTTGAATCAGGATTCAAACAAATGAATTGCAGAAATATGCCTGAGATAGAATGAAACATAATTTGCAAAATATTGATAATTGTTGGAGCTAGGAGATGGGTACATGAAAATTCATTATCCTATTTTATCTACCTATATACAAGGGTCTTCAAAAAGTTTATGGGACATGCATATTATGAAAAAATAACTATGCATGGATTTCAAAATTTTTTGCACCAGAATAAACTCATACTAACTTGTTATGACATTTCTGAACAGGATCTAATTTGAGGCACTAAGAAGGATAAGACATCAGCTTGAAAAGAGCCCCTATCAGAGTGACATGAATTCTGCTAAAATTGAAGCAAGAACAAACATCAAATTTATGGTGAAGCTTGGGTAGAAGAATGGTGAAATCATTTATACTTTATGAAAAGTTTACGGGAACAATGTTTCAAAGAAATTAGCAGTTTACAAATGGGTAACTCATTTTAAGAAGGGAGAAGATGATGTTGCAAATGAAGCCTGTAGCAGCAGACCACCATGTCAATTGGCAAGGAAAAAATTAATCTTGTTCATGCCTTAATTGAAGAGGACCAATGATTAACAGCAGAAACAATAGCCAACACCATAGACATCTCAATTGGTTCAGCTTACACAATATTGACTGAAAAATTAAAGCTAAGCAAACTTTCCACTCAATGGGTGCCAAAACTGTTTTGCCCAAATCAGCTCAGTGGAAATTTTAAACAAGTGGGATCAAGAGCCTGAAGCATTTCTTCAAAGAATTGTAACAGGAGATGAAATTTGGCTTTACTGGTACAATCCTGAAGAAAGAACAATCAAAGCAATGCTACCAATAGGTGGAAGTCGTCCAGTCAAAGCAAAAGTGGACCAGTCAAGAGCAAAGATCATGGCAACTTTTTTTGGGGATGCTTGAGGCATTTTGCTTCTTGACTTTCTAAAAGGCCGAAGAATGATAACATCTGCTTATTACGAGAGTGTTTAGAGAAAGTTATCCAAAGATTTAGCAAATAAACTCCCATGAAAGCTTCACCAGAGAGACTTTATCAACTACAACAGTTCTCCTGCTCATTCCTCTCATCAAACAAGGTCAATTTTGTGAGAGTTTCCATGGGAAATCATTAGGCATCCACCTTACAGTCCTTATTTGGCTCCTTCTGACTTCTTTTTGTTTTTTAATCTTAAAAAGTCTGCAAATGGCACCCATTTTTCTTCAGTCAATAATGTAAAATAGACTGTGTTGATGTGGATAAATTCTCAGGACCTTCAGTTCTTTAGGAATTAACTAAATGACTGGTATTATCACTTACAAAATTGTCTTGAACTTGATGGAGCTTTTTTTGAGAAATAAAATTTGTATTTTTATTTTTATCTTTTAATTCCATTTATGCACAAACTTTTTGAAATCTCCTAGTGTAAGTTTGAAACTTTCTCAATTAAAAAAGTACCCATGGGAAGCTCTGTATACATGGCTTGAGCTTGATAGTTGTGGCTTTACTGTGAGTTAATCAGGTAATGACCTGGCAATTTTATAGCTGACTTCTTTGGGTCCTTTTATTTGTCAGGGACTGTTTGTTCATACAGAAGTTTTTCAGTAGTTTCCTAATAAATAGTATGGGACTCTAGACTAGCTTTCTTATTATTCACATATGTCAACTTTCCCTTAATTTTTGTTTTCACTTGGGTACCTCATCTTCTGTTTCAGCTGGATCTGGTGCTCCAGAATTCAGAACTTGTCTGCTTCATTCTCTCCAGAGAAATATTTTAAGGGTGGAGTAGACATACTCCATCTTAGTTGGAACCAGAAGTCTATACCAGCTATAACAGGAAAAAACTATTGTATTACTTTAAATTGGTATGTGAATTATATTAAAAGCTGTTATTAAAAAAAGAATTTTTAACTAGGTATTCAGTGACTAAAAAGGTAAAACATAATCACTAAGATATCATAAAAATAGTAGTTTTAAAAAGCAACTACCACCTCTATGTATAGGAAAACAAGGGGAAAAGTTCAATAATTATATTTAAAAGCTGGTACTGATGCTTCAGGAATATAGAGGAAGAATCCATGTCTGCAACTCAGACCACCTAACACTTGCCTGGTGCTGGTGTCTCTGAGGAGGTATAATGTCGATGGTTTTGAGAACTGTGAAACAACTGCAAACTGGAATCAATAGCTGCTACTGGGAAGGACTGCCATGGATAGAGTTTTTTAGTTTTCTATTGCTACATAACAAATTTCCACAATTTTAGCAGCTTAAGTCAACACACATTTATTATCTCAATGTTTCCATGAATCAGAAGTCTGGATGTGGCTTAACTGGTTCCTCTCCTCAGGGTCTTACAAGGTTGCAATCAATGTGTAACCCGGGGATGGGGTCTCATTTGAGGCTCAGGGTTGTCTTCTAAACTCATGATTGTTGTCAGAATTCATTTCCCTAAGCTACAGAACTCACGGTGGCTTGCTTCTTCAAGGTCTGCAAGAGACAGAGAGAGTCTCTGATTTCCTCTTTCTCTCACCTTTAGACCCTCTTCTAAAAGGTTCACATGATCAGGCCCTGCCCATTAAGGAAAATCTCCCTTCTGATTAACTTAAAGTCAACTGTTTAGAGACCTTAATTACATCTGCCAAAATCCCTTTAACTTTTTCATATAACTTAGCATAATTATGGGAATGATATACTATCATATTTGCCATATTTTATCAGTTAGAAACAAGTTGCAGGTCCTGGTCAACTCAAGAGGAGGGCATGGGGCGTTGGTTAGTGGTCATCTTAGAATTCCGCCTTCTGTCTTCTCCCACGCAGAGTGAAGAAGCATTTCTGGGAAATGAAGGAAGGAACAATTATCAATATAGAACCAGAAATCAAAGGCAAATAAGCCAGCCGGGCTATTTTCCCTCAGTAAGCCTTCCAGTGTTCCTCCGGCAGCCCACATTTTCAGAACCTAACAGGAAACCAACTGGAACATTAGTCTCTAGTTCCAAAAATCATAAAGCAGGGTCTAGAGATAGAGGTGTTAGGATTGAAGCAGAGAGATAGGATATTAATTATTACCACTGGCTTCATTGCTTATTTTTGAGGCAAAGGGAAAGCAACCCATCTTTTCCTCCAGAAAGGTAGGAATACATGCACACCAAGAAGTTATTTGAAAGTAATCCTTTATCTCAGAACCAATCCCATTTTTCAGCTTCTCTGACATCTTTACTCTGTAGTGTCCAATATATTACTCAGTAGCCACATGTGGCTACTTAAATATAAATTAATAAAAATAAAATAAAATTTAAAAGTAATTTCTTTTGTCTCATTAGGCACATTTCAAGTACTCAATAGCCAAATGTGGCCAGTGGCTACTGTATTGTATAACATATTATAGGTAATTTCCATCATTGTAAAAAATTCCACTGGATTGTTCCATGACTTAAACCATCTGTTAGGGTTATTGAATTATAGGAAGAAAACTTGGTTTTCCATTGGCTTTGTCACATACCATGCAGTAGTATCCACAGACTTATTTTAGAAAGCAGGGAGATTTGGCACCAGTTATTTTGCTTTCTATCTTTGTGGCTTCACTAAAATCCAAAAGAAAAAAAGTCTTAAACCCAAGAGAAAAAAAAAATCTTACTTTATCGTCTTTTTACAAACTATAATCTATAACTAGAGAGAGAGAGACAGACAGACTAACTGGGATTTGCCTTGGTAGAAAATTAACATGCAGAAATCAGAAATCAATAAACTCATGTATAAATAGTCTTAAGAAACAGAAGATCCAATAGAAAAAAAATGCTTTTCCAATAGTAACAAAAACAAGCTACCAAGCAATAAAATTTTAAACAGTATTTTTGGAAAAATAAATAAATAAAATTGAGCCAAAGCAGTTGGAAGATGAACAAATGAAAAAACATAGCATGTTCTGGGATAACAATATTAGCATCATTAAGATACCGTAATTCCTTAGGTTGTAGTTGCAATACAATCTCAAATTAGAAGTATCCAAGATATTTTTTTAAACATATAAGCTAGTTCTAAAATATTATGGAAAAATAAATTATAACATCCAGTAAACTTCTAAAAAGAATAGTAACAATTGGAAATTTAGAACTATTAGGTATTAACATATAACTTTACAATAATTAAGAGTGTAGCCCCAGTAAAAATATAATGTCTCACTGGAACTATGTAAAACTCCAGCTACAGATCCAAACACATAAGGAAATGATAATGAAGGTATTTTGGGTCATTTAATACCTTTTTAAATTGTTATAAATCTTGCGGATTTGAATGTATTATTTCATATTTATATTGTATGGTACATGTAGATTTTTTAAGAAATGTTTTTAGTAGCTATATGGGAAAGATGAGACAAATTGGTTTTCATGTTTATTCAAATAGTCTAAAAGCATCACTCCACAGTTTTCTCAATCATAAAAATGGAAAAATATAGCTTTATAGTGACTAGGGCTATAGGCCACAACCTTAAGGAAATAATAAAATTAACATCAGGAATGGGAGAGAGTGACATCATCCGGCTCTTTATGTGATGCCTTAAGGACACACTATCACCCATGGAGTATTCTTGACAAAAATATTTAGCCTGAATATAAACATGGGGAAATAATTAAAAAAACTATGAGTAGAAGATATTCTGGAGGAGAAAAGTGGTATGGACTCTTTAAAAATATTAAGTTTTGAAGTACAATAAAATTGTAAGTTGTAAAAGGAGACTAAACAGACAGAACTAAATGTAGTACATAATATTTGTATCTTGGATTTTAGAGAAGCTTTAAAATCGTTGTTAGGATAACTGAGAAAATTTGAGTGTGTACTACATGTTAGATCATAATATTGTATGATTGTTAAATTTCCTGAATGTATTTATTCTGTCGTGGTTGTATCAGGGAATGTTCTGGTTCATAGGATATGTGTCCTATAACAGTAGCGTCTGCAGTTTTCTCAGATGTTCAGTATACACACATACAGGAACAGAAAGAGAGAAAATGTGTAATATAAAATAGTTGAAAACTGATGAGCGTAGATGAAGGGTATAGGGTGTTGAATGTACATAAATTTCTCCATGTTCCACATTTCTAAAAACAATTGGGCAAATATTTGTATATTGTAAATCAATAATTAAAATTTGTGATTCAGGAAAATATAGATAATGGATCAGTGGGATTAAATGAAAAGTTTAGATGTAGAGCCAGCACATAAGAAAACAGTGTACACGATAGAAGTGGCATTTTACATTAGTCGGCAAAATATAAATTATTCAGTAAATGGCTTTATTGGGTAGTCATATGGGAGAGAGAAAAATAGTACGGCCTACGGCGCTGGTCAACTGAGGAGGAAAGTGCGATCTCTGCACAGACAGTAGAACCGGGCAACGCTGTCTAGGGTAGAGAGGGAGTGGGCTCAGAGGATTCTGGGAGTTGTAGTTCAGGCATCGGAATGGCTCCAAGCGCTCAGGCGCAGATGCCAAGTGGTAAAGCCCGCTCACCTTTTTCCGTGGCTTTCTCGTACCGTTTTCTGTGGCTTCTACCCAGCTCCAATTCCTATTTATTTGGGGGCGCGGCCCCTCTTAGGGGTGAAAGGCGCACTCGGAGGGAGTGCCTTCAGGCCAAGCCCAAATGGGCAGGAAGGAGCATAGCCTTCCGACGGGAGGCCTTATGTTCGGTAAACTTCCTGTGTATTTGTCGCCGTGATTTGCGAGTTGGCCTCAGCTATCAGCCAGCAGCGGCTTTAACATCTGGATTTAAGTGCAGGGCGTCCGGGGCTGATCAGCTGTGCGCCAGAGAGATGGCCTCCTTGAGGAAAACGGCGCACCGGGTCTTTTATCTGGGGCCTCTATTAGGGGTCGTCGGGCGTCCGGCTCAGGATCTTTACTGAGGCGCGTTTTTCTGCTGTAGGTCTGGTCTGACTGGAGTCCTCCTCCGCGCGTTTATCGGGGACTGGGGGATGCACTGGAGAAGGAGGCGCCGGGTAGGGGACGTTTGCGTCTGCGTCTGCAGAGGCGTCTGGCTGCCCAGAGGCCGTTCTGCTGCAGCTGGAGCCCGTCTCCGTTAATGTGTCTTTGTGAGGTGGTTTGAATGGTTGAACCCGGTTGTTCTGGGAAATGTGAGGCCTGAGTTACGCTGCTAGCCCTGCCTTCACAGGACTCTGACCTTTCTGAGAAGAGGAGCCCCAAGGAGGACTCCGCGTTTCCTGCAGGACTGAAAGCCATGAACCAGGTGAGGTGATGCTTCCTCTCTGCTTCCCGAAATACAAGAGCGTTTACTTTCCTTATCCTGACCTTTCTTGGGCAGGAGCATCCCTTCAGGGGGCTCCCAATCATTTCCTTGCACTCCATCCACCCAGTTCTGTGCCCTAGATGCCCCTTCTTGTTGACAACAGGTGCTCGCGACTTTTTTTCTGTAAACCATTTATTGCTTTTTCCCTGTGGGTCCAGGAATCTTGATGGGACAGAAGTGCATAGGGAGAAAAATGAGGACTTTTTTTGCTAAATGAAACATTTTTACTTGGACAGTGATGTGATGAGATCACATCTGGAAAGTCATGAGTATCTCCACAGACTGGGGTTTCCTAGTAAGACAATAGGAGGTGGGGGGGAGCCAGTCTTCATTTATTATCAACCTCTTTGTGAATCTTCATCATCCTCCATCAGATTTTGGCAACTCAGGAACCAGAAAAATTTATTACAGTTTACTGATGCCTGGTTACAAGGTTGGATCATTCCAGAGCATAAGTTATTGAGAACTTTACTGTTAGAGCCCAGTCATATAGACAGACCTTAAAGGTCTTATTAATGCCAAATGATGAAAATGAAAAAGATTAGGTCAGCTGATTCCACATCATCATCCACATGATGGATAATAATGCTTCTAATAAAAATGATGTTTTTGAAAGAATTTTCACAAAAAGAATAAATCCATTTATATTACCATGTGGTGTAAGAATGAACCTTAAAAAAATTCTTAAGTTATATGCAGATTCTATTTATTAAGAAAGGGATTTTAAAATTCATATTGTATCAAAATTTATTAATTATTCAAATAGAATTATGCTTCTAATTAAAAAACAGCAAGGCCTTGCCATATCACATAGTTCCCATACAAAGGTGGTTATCCTTAACTCACTGCCTTCAGTATTTACCTCTGTATTTCCAACTATTCTCTTTTTACTATTTGTGGAATAATCAATTTTAATCATTGTTCCTTGACTTCCCTGTGTGGTATAATGGAAACTTAGCTTTTTCCCACACTTCCCCCAACATGGTTATAACATGATTTTTTGATAACTCTATAGTGTATATATAGTTACTAATGTAAATATTATAGCTGAGTCAAGTAGTATACTAAGAAGACATGTTATTTCTAGTGTAATATTTCATTTTTTTCCTAAAGTTAATTACCTTTTTTATTTATTTGCTCAGTTTTCCACATTTGTCTTGCTAATCCATCAAAATGTGCAATCATCACTGTTACATGACTGTCAATAATATTTTTCATGTTGTCACAAATATCCATCATTTATTTCTTCATTTTCCTTTGTTTTATTGCGACTGTCTCAATTGGCTGTTAGGACTTACTTCACAGCTCTCATCCTGGTACTTTTCTTTCACAGTTACACTAGAGCCTTCTGCCCTCCCCTTGTGATATTTATTTTCTCCTATCTGTATCCCCAGTATACTTCCTTCATAGTTTATAGTTGTTATGGAGTAGTCACTTCCAAGCATAGATGCATAGGTGAATATTTTGAGCCCTTGCTTGTCTAGACTTTAAACTGGTTCTCAACTGTGGATGATTTTGCCTCCCACCTTCCACATTTGGCAATATCTAGAGATATTTTTAGTTGTCACAACTGGGAGGAGAGGAGGGCTACCAGCACTAGTAGGGTAGAGGCTAGGGTTACTGCTAAACATCCTACGGTGCATATGATAGCTCTCCACAACAAAGAATTATCCAGCCCAAAATGTCAATATTGCCGCAGTTGAGAAACCCTGCTCTGACATTTCTTTATACCATTTTCATGTTAGAGTGAATTTCTAGTGGGTTTAGCATATTATTTCAGAATTAAATTGTCTTATTGCATGAAGTGTTTCATTGCCATCTTGATTGTAATGGTGATATTTAGAAGTCCATTACATTTCTGATTTTTGATAGTTTTTATGTAACAAGTTTTTTCCATCTTAAATTTTCTTAGAATCTTCTCTGTATCCATTGTATTCTCAAATTTTATTCTAAGATATTTTGTAGAATTGATCATTTTTTCTCCCTTAAGGCTGAATGAGTAAAGAGGAGGTGGAAGGAACTACCATTTATTGATAATTGTGTACCAGGCATTACTAGACTAGATGATGGCTTATACTATTTCACATAACAGAGAAATTCCATGTAACTTGACTTTGTACATCCCACCTGGTTGGATACTAGGGATACCCTACTGTGCACAGGTATTTTGATCTGTAAGAAATGGAATGTTTGAAGACATAAATTAAATCATACTAACTTCCTTTCTGTTTTTCTTTCATGTCACAGGCATCCAGACCTAGCTTGTTGGTTCTATGTGCCTTTTCCTATAAAAACCCTCTTTAATACCTGTATTTTCACCTTTTTCTTGTGTCCTCACATCTTAAAAGCATTTGTTTTTAGTATATCTTTAATACTCAGGTTTATTGTTTTAGGGATTGGTGTTCAAGGATGTGTCCATAGACTTTTCTCAGGAGGAGTGGAAATGCCTGCGTACTGGTCAGGGAGATTTGTACGGAAATGTGATCTTGGAAAACTACAACAACCTGGTCTCAGTTGGTAAACATACATATCTCTAAAAATTCAGTCTTCTCTCTGAAATATTTGCTTCCTCCATTGAAGATTTCTCAGCTCCTTTCAAATATCCTGTACATTTCTTTCTCCCGTTCCCAAAGAAAAGGCTTGAACTTTGTAGAGTTGAAAATGGGCAGCTTCACTGGGGCTAAGGCTGAAACTCCATCTTCTCTAAATGGTGACTTCTCTTCTTTGATTTTGAATTCTGGGCCTTCTGCAACAAAACTATCTATCATTTATTTTGGGATCAGGACTCTCCATTCCCAAGCCAGATGTGGTGTCCTTATTGGAGCAAGGGGAAGAGCCCTAGATGGTTGGCAGGGAGTTGAAAAGGGACTTACTTCTGAGGCAAAAAGAGGATATTGCAGGATGTAACCTAGCTGATTACTGAGGAAACATCATCTGTGAGAAGTTTTCTGGGACATTTCCGTCAGTAGTCAAAACCTGTAGAGAAAAGTAAGACCTTCGTACCAAAAGGTGCAAATGTCCCTGCCTCTACCATCATCTGCCACTGTCTATGCTTCTCTTCTCTCACGCGTCCCTCCCGTTTCAAAGTGGGAGGTACGTTTAGTCTTCTTCAATGACCAATTTATACCTTATTTTGTATACAATTCTTAAACAGTTCCTCATTTTCTTTTGCATTTAGATTCGTGTGTCACTTTTTTTCTTAAAAATTTTGTGACTTCTTTTCCCTGAACTGTTTTTAGTTCAATATTTTACTGAAATTTTTTACTCATCTACCCATTTTTTCTTTCAACCAGTAGTTACTGATTTTATAATTGGTACAAGATGCTTTACTAAGTGATGGAGAGATTATAAGGTTTTAAGCTATTAAGAAATTTGTAGGCTAAGGAACCTAGGAACATATTCATAAATGATTTTTTTAAAGTGGAGTCAACTATACGAGGAATTCTATAGGGCACTCAGAAGGAAAAGGCTGAAAATGTAAACGTGGAAAAGCCCTGCAGAGATGCAATAATTGGAGCATCAGGAGTGATTGCAGTCACCTCTGTAGAGAATGTTGGGCAATCAGAAGGCAGAGGTTGCAGGCAAGGAGAGATTGGGGTGAAGGAGGAAAAGGAACATGTGCATTTCTCCATTCAACTAACATACAAGGGCTGTCTGGAAAATATCCAGCCATTATTAATATAGTGAGAACAGTTACATGGCTGGATACTTTCCGGACAGCCCTCGTATGTTAGAGAGAACAATCCGTGTAGTTATTTGTGAAGGGGGAATTTCAGGCAAAAGGCAGGAACAGAATTACTATGTTTGAGGAACAGCAAGGTGGTCAGTGTACTTTGGACAGAGTGAGGAAATAGGAGAAGCATATGAAATCTCATCAAAGCTGTGGATTTTGGAATGGGTCAGATTATGTAATGACTTTTAAGTCATGATGATGCTTTTATTCTGACTAAAGTGAAACATAAATAAAAGATTTAACTTACTGACTCATGCTTTAAAAGGATTTACCCTACCCGCTGTGTAATGAAAAAACTGGGAGTGAAAGGTGGAAACAGGGAGGCCAAAGTAGAGGTTTTTCCAGTATCCAGGTAAACGATGTATTAACAATTTAAGTGATGAATAGTGGTTGGATTTAGTAGAGCCAAAAATTTTGCTGATACGTTGGTTGTTGAGTGTGAGAGAAAGAAGAGTTGAGAATAACGCTAGGTTTTCTGCCTTGACTAGTTAAAGAATTGATTTACCGTTTTTTGAGATATGGAACACTCAGTAGAGGTAAGTTTTGAAGGTAGGTGAATTCAAGTGCCCGAGGGGCATGCTTCTTGAAGCCCTCTCCATGGACATGCTTGTGAATGTTGATGGTATATTCTCGGTTCCCGACCTTGCTGGCAGAACGGCCCTTCTTCTCACCACCTTTCTTTCTGGGAGCCATTCTGCCAGGCCCAAGTTGGAAAGTGGCTTTTTTTTGATTGGATGTTCACTTGATTGCATAGAACTTTGACTCATTTCCAGAGCACCTATATAGTTATTTTAGCCAGTCTCTAGTTGTGTTTTTAATGTTTTCTTGGGGGAATGTGGGCCTAAAGCTTCCTAGTCTGCCTTCTTATTGATGGCCACTCCTTCCTGTATCTATTTCGTGTGAATATTATATATTATTTATTTATTTATTTGTTCTTTTTTTTCTTTCCTTTTATCTAACTATATTATAGAATATTTAAAACATCATAAATAATAGTGCTTGTATAATGAACCTCACAGTGCTTTTTGTACAGCTTCAAAAATTATAAACTCACATCCAGCATTATTTCTTGTATAAGTACACCCTGGGATATTATGGGATTAGAAAATATAATTGATGAGAAGCTAAAAAAGAAATGCCTAGAATCTATCTCAGGGAAACTGTGAAACATGCCTGAATGACACAAAGGTAATCTTGAACAAAAGGAAAGCCATACTATATTTTTGGATAGGAAGACTCACCATCCCTGACATGTCAATTCCCCTTAAATTAATTTATAAACAGTAAATGATCCCAAAATAAGTAACATGATTTTCTGGCTGGAAAAGAACAAACAAACAATAATAACCAAGATAATCAAACAATAATAACCAAGATAATCCTGAAAAGTAAGAGCAATGTGGGAACCCTAGTCTTTGCAATCTGAAATAATATAAAATAATAAAGATGGTATAATTAAAACAGTGTGATATTTATTCATGAGTAGACAGACCAATGGAATAAAACAGAAAATCTAGAAATGTACCCAACTCAGTTTGGAAATTTCATATTTGATAAAGGTGGCATCTCATATCACTGGGGAAAATGATAAAATTGGACTAGTCCTCACAGTACATCATACTAAAGTCCAGATGGCTCTCAATTTTAAATGTAAAAAACCTAATACCAATCCACTTTAAGTATATAAGGAGATGCTTAGCTTTGCTCATAATAGGAGAAATGCAAATTAAAACTATCAAATTGGCATATTTAATTCATTTTTTTCTTGTCTTTTTTTCTCTCTGTCCTTCATTTTGTATAGTTCCTATTGCTATGTATTCATATTTAGAGATTTTTTTTCTGCAGTGTCCAGTCTGTTCATTCCATTTAGTGTATTTTTTATTTCATATATTGAATTTTTATCTATAGAAATTCAATTTGGGTGTTTTGTATAATTTCATTAATCTTATCAGATTCATGTTTACATTCTTGAGTAGATTATAGAGCATATTTATTATAGCTATTTTTAATGTTTTTTTCTCCTAATTGCATCATCCTGTCAGGTCTGTTTTTTTTTTTTTTTTTTTTCCCTTTTTCTATTAATTAGTTTTTCTCCTGGTTATGGGCCTTTTTGTTTTGTTTTGTTTCTTTGCATGGGCTGGCAATTTTGTTATGAATGCCAAGCATGTTCAGTTATATTTTGATGGCTGGACTTTCTTGTATTCATTTCAATAGTGTTGGACTTACTTCTTTCATACAATTAAGTTACTTAGGATCAATTTAATCTTTTTAAGTGTTGCTTATAAGTTTTGTTAAGGTAGGTCCAGAAGAAAATTTATTTTATGAATAATTTAGCCTCACTAATAATAGTAATAATAATAATTTAGCCTCTGAGAGCTCTACTCCATATCCTGTGTATATGGTCTTTTCACTCTGGTGGGAGCACTAACAATTCCCAGCTCTGTGTGAGTTCAGGAATTGTACAGCCTACTGCTTTTCAGTGGTTCTTTCCTTACGCTCTTAGAGTTTCCTTTCCCATATATGCATATCAGTTTTCAGCCAAAGATAACAGGAACCCCTCTGCAGATCACCAGAACTCATTATCTAGGCATCTCCCTCCTCTCCAGTATTCTGTCTTGCAAATTCTATCTATTTTGGCCTCTCTGAACTCTGGTTTCTTTCAATTCAACTCAGTAAGACCATCAGTCACTGTTTGGGTTTTCCCACCTTCCACTGTGACCTGAAAACTCCCTTTAGGCAGTAAACTGGAGATATCATAGAGCTTATCTCATTTTTTTCCCCCATTTCTCTGAGGGATCACTATCCTGTACTTTTGTCCAATGTCTGCAAGCAGTTTCATATACTTTGTGTAACTTTCTAGTTGTTTATTATGAGAGGGTAAATTTTTTCTCTTATTCCATCACGGTCAGACGCAGAAGTCCTGTTCCTTTTGTTTTGTTTTGTAATAGGATGGTTCTCATTTTTTGTTTAACTGTTTCCTCATGAATATATTTGCTTATACATTCTTGAACAGAAAACTATATAACTGATGTGTCTTTTTCAAGGTATGACATCTGGAGGAACACAATGTCCATATGTCCCTCATTGGTGATGTTAATTTTAATTACCATTTGTATTAAATAGAATCACATAGTTTGTGAACTTTGTATCTGGCTTCTTTTGCTGAACATTATATGACATTTATTCATGTTGCATGTAGCAGAAATCCATTCTTTATTTTCATGTAGTATTCCCTTGTGTGACTATACTGCCATGTAGCCATTCTCCTGTTGAATGACATTTGGATTGTTTCCAGTTTGGGGCTATTATGAATATAGCTGCTATGAACATAACTGGACATGTCTTTGACATATGCATTAATTTCTCTTATATACTTAAAGTGGAATTGTTCAGTAATAAAAAGGTATATGTTTAGTTTTAGTAATGCTGGGTATTTATTTTCTATGCTGTTATTACAAATTCCCACAAACCTAGTAGCTGAAAACAACACATATTTATTATCTTATAGTTCTGTAAGTCAGAAGTCCAACATGGGTCTCACTGGGCTAAAATCAAGGTGTCAGCAGGGCTGTGTTCCTTTCTGAAGGTTGTAAGAGAGAATCCTTTTCCAACTTCTAGAGTCCTTCTATCTTCTTTGGCTTAAAGCCCCCTTTTACCATCATCCAGGGCAGCAATGTTACATCTCTCTCTAATCCTTTTTCAATTGAAAAAGCAAGGAAAGGTTCTCCACTTTTAAAAACCCATGTGATTAAATAATCCATGCAGATAATCTGGATAATGTCTCCATCTTAAGGTCCCTAATTTAATCAACTTGCAAAGTCCTTATTGTCATGGAGGATCTTATGGTGGTTAGATTTATATGTGAACTTGACTGAGCCATGGGGTGGCCAGATATTTGGTCAAGCATGAGTGTTTCTGTGAGGTTTTTTGGTATGAGATTAATATTTAAATTGGTAGACTGAGTAATGCAGATAGATCCTCCCTAAGGTGGATGGGCTTCACCCAGTTGGTTGAAGACATGAATGAAATAAAAAGACTGTCCTTCCCCTGAGTAAGAGAGAATTCTTCCTGCCTGAATGCCTTCAAACTGGGATATTGGCTCTTTTCCTGCCTTTGGACTTGAACTGCAACATCATCTCTTCTTGGGTCTTGAGCCTGCCAGCCTTTGGACCAGAACTATACCTTCAACTCTCCTGGTCCTCAGGCCTTCAGACTTGGACTAGAACTAAACCATTGACTCCCCTGGGTCTCTAGCTTGCTGACTCATCCTGCAGATCATGGGACTTGCCAGCCTCCATAGTTGCCTTAACCAATTTCATATAATAAACCTGTCTCTGTCTCTGTCTCTCTCTCTCTCTCTATATATATATATACATGTGCGCGCACGTGCATGAAAGAGAAAGAGAGAGAGAGAGAGAGATTGGTTTACTGTTTCTCTGGAGAACCCTGACTAATACATCCAGGGGTTAGGATGTGAACATCTTTTGGGAGAGTAGGGCGTTATCCTGCCTTCCACATGCTGCCAGTTTTGCAAAGTGGCTGTGCAAGTTTGCATTCCCACTAGCAAACTATGAGAGTTCTATTTGGCCCGTATCCTCATCAATAATTGATATTGTGAATCTTTTCAATTTTAACTATTTTACTGGGCATGTGGTAGAAATACATTGTAATTTTAATTTGCATTTCTCTGAGAAGTACTGACTTTTAGCATCTTTTCCTACGATTGTTAACCATCATATATACTCTTTTGTGACATGCCTGTTTAAGCCTTTTGCCCATTTATATTGGGCTGCTTATTGATTTTTTTCTTTTTTCTTATTGATTTATAGGAGAGTTCTTTTATTTTGATAATACAAGTTCATAATGTATTGCAAAGACCTTATCTAAATCTGCAGCTGATCTTTTCACTCTCTTAATTTTGTCATTTGATGAACAAAATTTCTTAATTTTAATGAAGTTCTATTATTTTTTCTTTTATGGTTTGCATTTTTTGTTCTATTTAAAATCTTTGTGTAGCCTAACAACATGAAAATATTTTTTTGTATTTATCTAAAGTTATATAATCTTAATTTTTACATTTACATCTATGAGCATTTTGTCTTGCATTGATTTTGCATATTAAAGAAAGTAGGAATAAAGGTTATTTTTTCCCTTATTGATGTCAAATTTTCTAGCACCATTTACTGAAAAGACCATATTTTCACAACTGACCTGCTGTGGAATATTTTTTTCTAAATCAAATGACTATCTTTTGCTTTTCTATTGTATTCCCTTGGTGTATTTTTTATCCTAGTGTCAATACAGCAGTCTTCTAATTACCATAGGTGTGGTAGATAGAATTCTAAAAAGGCCCCCATGGTCTACGTGCCCTGGTGTTACTCCTGTGATTGTTATGATACAGGGATTTTGTGGATGTAATTAAGTTGACTAATCAGTTACCTTAAGATAGAGAACTTATTTGTGTGGGCCAAACCCAGTCACATGAGCCCTTTAAAAACAGAGTTTTCTCTGACTTGTAGCAAAAAAGGAAATGGGAAAGATGAGCTCCAGCTGGCCTGAAAGATAGCCATCATACAAGTTTGAACTGCTTATGGGGGGCCATTTGGAAAAGATCTGAGAGTGGTCCCCAGCTGACAGCCACCAAGGAAATGGAGACTTTGGTCCTGCAACACAAGGAACTGAAATCTGCCAAAAAGAAGGAGCTTGGAGGTGGATTTTTCCCCAGAATCTCCAAGTGAGTTCTCAGTGAGATCTCAACACCTTAATTTAAGCCTTGTGATACCCTGAGCAGAGAACCCAGTCATATTGTATAGGACTTCTAACCTACAGACCTGTGAGATAATAAATGGGTGTTGTTTTAAGCTGATAAGTTTTTATAAATTTGTTTTGTAATATTAGAAAACTAAAACAGGTTTTGGTACTAGAAGTGACATAACTAAAATGGGAGAATGGAAGTGTAAGGAGACTGGAAGAAGTTTGAACAGCATGGTAGAAAAGGTTTAGGTTGCCTTAAACAGAGTTAGTCTGTTTAACTATCTTTAAATATCTTACAGATACTTGTCAAGCTCACACATACAAGACAAGGCAAGGTCAAGACCTGACCTGACTGTTTTGGCCAGTAAAGATACTATGATCCATTTTTAGATTGGGACAGTTTATCAGTTACATAGACAGTGAAAAGAATAAATCAAGTTCCCTGTGAACCTTTCCTAAGAACCAAAAAGTGTGGCATTGAAACAAAGGGGACAGATGAGTGCAGTACAATTTATGGGATACCCCATTGCTGAGGAGCCAGTTCTAGACTGCAGCTGAACAGTTTAATATTTTGCAATTCTATTCTTTTGATATTAATGTTGGGTTTTTTAAATAACATAACATTAAATTTATCATCTTAACCATTGTTTTTATTTATTTATTTATTTTTTAAGACTGTGTCTTGCTCTATAGCCCCAGGTAGAAAGGAGTGCAGTGGCATCATCATAGCTCACTGCACCCTCAAACTCCTGGGCTCAAGCGATCCTCTTACCTCAGCCTCTCTAGTAGCTGGGATTTTGTAGAGACAGGGTCTCCCTATGTTGTTTGGGCTGGTCTTGAACTCCTGGTCTCAAGCGATCTTCTCATCTATGGCCTCCCACAGTGCTAGGATTATGCCCAGCCCATATTAACCATTTTTAAGTGTACAGGTGAGTAATGTTAAGTATATTCACATTGTTGTGCAACAGATCTCTAGAACTTTTTTGTCTTGCAACACTGGGACTTTATATCCACTAAACACTAATTCCCCCTCCTCCCTCCACCCAGCCCTTCATAATCACCTTTCTACTCTCTGTTTCTATAGTTTGTACTACTTAGATAGTTCATATAAGTGGAATCATATAGTATTTGTCCTTTTGTGACTGACTTATTTTCACTTAGTATAATGTCTTGAAATTCATCCATGTAACAGGATTTCCTTCTTTCTTAGAGCTGCATAATACTCTTATTTTATGTATATGTCACATTTTCTTTATGCCTTTTGGGTTTTTTGTTTGATAATGAATTTTTTATAATTCACAATATTACAGGGGTACAAATGTTTTTGTTTACATGTATACATTTTATTATGCTTGAGTCAGGGTTATAAGTGTGCCCATCACCCAGATAGTGTTCATTGTACCCGTTAGGTAGGTTTTCACCCATCCGCTCCCCCCCTTCCCCCTGCTTGATTTCCACTGAATTTTACTTCCCTCTGTGCATATGTGTGCTCACTGCTTAGTTCCAGTTTATTAAATAATAGCAAGTACATGTGGTGTTTGTTTTCCCATTCTTTAGATACTTCGCTTAGGATAATGGTCTGCAGTTCCATCCAAATTGTTGCAAAAGGTCTTAATTCATCCTTTTTCGTGGCAGAGTAGTATTCCATAGTATACATATACTATATTTTGTTAATCCACTCATAAATTGATGGGCACGTGGGTTGATTCCACATCTTTGCAATTGTGAACTGTGTTGCAGTGAACATTTGAGTGCAGGTAACATTTGAGTCATTTTTTATAAAATGACTTCTTTTCCTTTGGGTAAATACCCCATAGTGGCATTGCATTGTTTCGTAGTTCTCTCTGTAGAGATCTTTCTCACCTCCTTGGTTAAGTATATACCTAGGTATTTTATTTTCTTTGTAGAAAATAAATGGTAGTCTACTTTTAGTTCTTTGAGGAATCTCCATACTGTTTTCCATAGAGGTTGTACTAATTTACAGTCCTACCAACAGTGTATAAATGTTCCTTTCTCTCTGAATCCATGCCACCATCTATTGTTTTTGTTTAATAAAAGCCATTCTAACTAGGGTAAGGTGATATCTCATTGTGGTTTTAATTAGCATTTCCTTGATAATTAGTGATGTTGAACATTTTTTCATGTTTATTGGCCATTTGTCTATCTTCTTTTGAAAAGCTTCTGTTGTGTCTTTTGCCCACTTTTTAATGGGGTTGTTTGTTTTTTCCTTGGTGATTTGCTTGAGTTCTTTGTAGAGTCTGGTTTTTAGCCCTTTATCAGATGTATAGGTTGCAAATATTTTCTCCCATTCTGTATGTTGTCTGTTTGCTCTGTTGATTATTTCCTTAGCTGTGCAGAAGCTTTTTAATTTAATCAAGTCCCATTGATTTATATTTGTTGTTGCTGTGATTGCCCTTGGAGTCTTCTTCATAAATTCTTTGCCTAGGTTGATATCTAGACAAGTTTTTCCAACATTTTATTCTAGAATTCTTATGGTTTCATGCCTTATATGTAAGTCTTTTATCCATCTTGAATTAATTTTTGTGAGTGGTGAGAGATATGGATCCCGTTTCATTCTTCTGCTTGTGGCTATCCAATTTTCCCAGCACCATTTATTGAATAGGGCTTCTTTTCCCCAGTGTATATTGTTGTCTGCTTTGTCAAAGATCAGCTGGCTATATGTGGATGGTTTTATATCTGGGTTCTCTATTCTGTTCTATTGGTCTGTGTCTCTATTTTGGTGCCAGTATCATGCTGTTTTGGTTACTGTAGTCTTGTAGTATAGCTTGAAGTCTGGTAATGTGATGCCTCCAGATTTGTTCTTCTTGCTTAAGAATGCTTTTGCTATTCAGGCTCTTTTCTGGTACCAAACGAAGCATAGAATTATTTTTTCTAGATCTGTGAAATATGATATTGGTATTTTGATGGGAATTGCATTGAATCTATAAATCACTTTGGGTAGTATGGATGTTTTTACAATGTTGATTCTGCCGATCCATGAGCATGATATGTTTTTCCATTTGTTTGTGTCATCTGCAATTTCTTTCCTCAGTGTTTCATAGTTCTCTCTGTAGAGATCTTTCTCACCTGCTTGGTTAAGTATATACCTAGGTATTTTATTTTCTTTGTAGATATTTTGAGTGGTATTGAGTCTTTTATTTGACTCTCAGCTTGAGGGTTATTGGTGTATAGGAATGCTACTGATTTGTGTACATTCATTTTGTAACCTGAGACTTTGCTGAATTTATGTATAAATTCCAGGAGTCTCTTGGTGGAGTCTTTGGGGTTTTCTAGATATGAGATCATATCGTCAGCAAAAAGTGATAGTTTGACCTCCTCTTTCCCAATTTGGATACCGTTTATTTCTTTCTCTTTCCTGATTGCTCTGGCTAGGCCTTACAGCACTATGTTGAATAGAAGTGGTGACAGTGGGCACCCTTACTTTGTTCCTGTTCTTAGTGGGAATGCTTTCAACTTTTCCCCATTCAGTATGATGTTGCCTGTGGGTTTGTCGTATATGGCTTTTATAATCTTCAGATATATTCCTTCTGTGCCTAGTTGTTGAGGGTTTTTGTCATGAAAGGGTGCTGAATTTTGTTAAATGCTTTTTCTGCGTCTATTGAGATGATCATATGGTCTTTGTTTTGCCTTCTGTTTATGTGGTGAATTGCATTTATTGATTTCCATATGCTGAACCATCCTAGCATCCCTGGGATGAAGCCCACTTGATCATGGTGGATTTTTTTTTTTGATACGCTATTGAATTCAGTTTGCTAGTATTTTATTGAGGATTTTTGCATCTATATTCATAAGGGATATTGGTCTATAGTTTTCTTTTTTTGTAATGACCTTTCCTGGCCTTGGTATCAAGGTGATACTGGCTTTGTAGAATGAGTTGAGGAGGATTCCCTCTTTCTCAATGTTATAGAATAATTTCTGCAGTATGGGTACCAGCTCTTCTTTGCAGGTCTGGTAAAATTTGGCTATCAATCCATCTGGTCTGGGGCTTTTTTTTTTTGTTGGAAGATTTTTTATTACTGCTTCAATCTCATTGCTTGTTATTGGTCTGTTCAGGAGTTCTGTTTCTTCCTGATTGAGTCTTGGGAGGTTGTGTGTTTCCAGGAATTTGTCCATTTCTTCTACGTTTTCAAGTATATGTGTGTGGAGACTTTCATAGTATTCATAGATGATATTTTGTATTTCTGTGGTATCAGTTGTAGTATCTCCTTTTTCATTTCTGACTGAGCTTATTTGGGTTCTTTCTCTTCTAGTCCTAGTTAACCTAGCAAGAGGTCTATCAATTTTGTTTATCTTTTCAAAGAACCAACTTTTTGTTTCATTGAGCCCTTGTATTATTTTTTTGTTTTCCATTTCGTTTAGTTCTGCTCTGACCTTAGTTATTTCTTTTCTTCTGTTGGCTTAGGGTTTGGTTTGCTCTTCCTTTTCTAGTTCCTTGAGATGTGTCATTAGATTGTTAATTTGTGATCTTTCTGTCTTTTCGATGTAGGCATTTAAGGCTATGAATTTCCCCTGTAGGACTGCTTTGCTGATTCCCATAGGTTTTAATAGCTTGTTTTCCCTTTGTCATTCAGTTCAAGGAATCTTTTGATTTCCATCTTAATTTCATTATTGACAAAATAATTGTTCAGCAGCAGGTTGTTTAATTTCCATGACTTCTTGTAGAATTGAGTATTTCTGTTGGAGTTGATTTCTAGTTTTATTCCACTGTGGTCTGAGAAGATACATGGTATGATTTGTATTATTTTGAATTTTTTGAGACATGAAATATGATCCATCTTAGAGAATGTTCCATATGCTGATGAGAATGAATATTCAGTGGTTTTTGGGTAAAATAGTCTGTAAATGTCTGTTAGGCCCATTTGTTCTAGAGTCCTGTTTCAGTCCTGTGTTTATTTATTTATTTTCTGCTTGGATAATCTGTCCAGCTCTGTCAATGGGGTATTGAAGCCCCTGGCAATTACGATGCTGATGTTTATCTCTTTGCTTAGATCTAGTAGGGTTTGCTTTATGAATCTGGGTGCTCCTGTGTTAGGTGCATAAATATTTGGGATTGTTATGTCTCCTTGTTGAATTGCTCTCTTCACTTTTATATAATGACCATCTTTGTCTTTCTTTACTATTGTCGATTTAAAGTCAATTTTATCTGATATGAGAATGGCTACACCTGCTCTCTTTTAGTTTACATGTGTGTGGAATATTTTTTTCCATCCTTTCACACTGAGCCTGTGTGCATTCTTGTGGTTTATATGTGTCTCCAGGAGGCAGCAATAGTTGGCTTCTAGTCACTGGGTACAGCTTAGAGGAGCCTCCCGTTGGTCCACTCCCTACCCAGTCTAGCGGGGGCAATATGAAGGCCACAGCCGCAAAGCTGAGTCCCATGCTGATCTGGTGCTGTGCACCCGGGAGCTCAGGATGGCTTTAGCTGCTGCCTGATCCCCACTGCACCTGTTGTCTACTGCAATGACCCTGCACAGACTACAAGCCAGGTCCCTGATCTGTGGCAGTGGAGAGAGCCCTCTCACAACTGGGCCACAGTGCCTGCAGGGTGCGTGTGGTGCCCCAGCATTCTATCCTACTAATCTTCCCCATGCATGCTTTGATATTATCAAATGTATCACCCTGTCACCTTCCCCTTCCACCCCCCACTGAGTGTCCTGTGCTGCTTCTCTGTGATTTCACAATGTTCCTTCTGAGAATAGCTGTCTGTAGGTAGGTACCTGCTTCCTTTTTACTCTTTTTTCTTTGGGAGCTGTGGGTTTGCAGGCTGCTTCTAATCCGGCATTTCTTTCCCTTCTGATGGTGGCTTCAGGATAAACTCTTCTAGTGGCGGCAGCTGGACCCTGTGCCTGCTCCCGCCAGTGGCCATGGGGCAAACTTTGCTCAGGTGGAGAGGCGCACTTGCAACTTGCTTGGTGCTGACTTCTTCACTGCAGTGGCGGCATGTCCAGGGACCAATGGCATGAGGCAGCCACACTGGCACTTGCTTGGGGCTGGGGATCGATAATTAAATTTTTTAAAACTAGAAAGCAACTCCTAGGATGCCTTCCTAGAGACTTACTGACACTCACCACAGGACATACGGACTAGGGAGAGCCTGAATTGCTGTTTCTTAAAGGAAAAACTAAAACCCTCGAGGCTTTCCCTCCATCCATACCCCCCACTCCTAACCTGCCACTGGCAGCTCTCCCATTCATTTGATCATGGACATTTGGGTTGCTTCCACCTCTTGGCTATTGTGAATAATGCGATTAACGTGGGTGTGCAAATATCTTTTTGAAATCCTGCTTTGAATTATTTTGGATAGATAGAAGTGGGATTCCTGGTAATTCTATTTTTCATTTTTCAAGAAACCGCCATACTATTTTCCATAACATCTGTGCTATTTTACATGCTCACCAACAGCACACAAGAGTTCCAGTTTCTCCACATTGTTGCCAACACTTATTATTTTCTGTTCTTTTGATGGTGACCATCCTGATGGGTATGGGATATCTCATTGTGGTTTTGATTTGCATTTCTCTGATAATTAGTGATGTTGAGCCTCTTTTCATATACCTATTAACCATGCACAGTTTTAAGCAGTCTTTTTTGAGCCTACACAGCAGGAGTGGCCCAGTACACCCAATCTGCCTTTAACTTAGCTCATCTGCTCATGAACTAGGCCTAGGAATACTCAGGAACCTTGGTGTACTGAAGCTCTCAAGAAACCCAAGGTGCTGGCACAGACCCTGCATCTGACATAGCTACATCTGGAAGGTGACTAGTCACTTTTTCATGTAGATATGCTATACCATAAATGTCCAGTTTGTTTCCTTCCTGGATATACAACTTGCACTTAATAAATGCTTGTTGTACAATACCTACTTTGTTGGTGTTCTCATTTCTGACCCCATGATAGGGGATGTCAGTGTATAACACAACCTGCTGTTGCTTTGTTAGTTTCTCAGTGTCCACCAGTGACTAATAACAAGGCAATAATTGTCTCTCAAATGGAGTATATTGAATGTACTGGGTTGGATAATGTCCTTCCAAAATTCATGGGCACTGGGAACCAGTGAATGTGACCTTATTTGGGAATAGGATCTTTGCAGCTATAATCAAGTTAAGATGAAGTCATACACATTAGGGTGGCCCTCAATCTAGTATAATGAGTGTCCTTATAAGAAAAGGGAAATGTGGACACAGAGACAAAGCCACATACAGAAATGCTCTGTGATGACAGAGGCAGAGATTGGAGTGATTTTTCTACAAGCCAAGGAATGCCAAGGATTACTGACAACCATGAGAAGTGAGCAAGAGGCAAGGAAGGATCCTCCCTTAGGGCTTTCAGGGAGAATATGGCCCTGCCAACACCTTGATTTCAGACTTTTAGCCTTCAGAACTGTGAAACAATAAAATCCCGTTGTTTTGAGCCATCCAGTTTGTGGTACTTTGTCACAGCCTCCCTAGGGAACTAATATACTGAGTGACAGTGTCAGGTTTGTACTGTGTTCAAACCCCAGGGGATTCTATTGCCTAGTGGCCACATCTTTTTGCTCCAGTCTGCATAATTGTCAGTCACTGGCACTTGCAGCTCAAAAGGTTTGGTAGGGCTGACTAGCCAGAGTGTAAACGTTGTCTATATGGTTTGTCGGATAGTTTCTAGGGCCTGTTGTTGAATAGTGCCCCTTTCAAGTGATACTGTGAATTGAGTTCAGCAGGATCCTCATGTCAGCTATGAAACACCTCCAATACCTGAACAAATCTACCAGATGTTGTGCCCCCTTTTTGTGTGCTGGAGGTTTTAAGACCAACAGTTTTTCTTTTACAAATTCAGGACTTTTTCTCTGGGCATCAGTCCACATGGTTCCTAAGAAGCTTACCTGGGTGGTTAGTGCCTGTATCTGTCAAGGATGATTATCTTTCAGTCCTGGTTTAGACAGTGACTTGTCTTATGAAAGGAAGTCTATATGCTGTCCTTAGCCCCTGCTATCAGAATAATACCACCAATGTAATGACCAGGACACCTCTGGTAAGATACAACCCTTTTCTAGGCCTCAGCCTAGAAAATTGTGGAGAGTTAGGTAGCCTGTGCAAGATGGTAAAAATAAAGGTTATTCGAACCTTGTAAAGGCAAATTGGCTCTGATCTTCTGAATGCAATGGGATGCTGAGAAGGCATTAGCAATATCCACCACTGCAAAACAAACACCTTCAATCTGCATTATGGAGTCCATGATTATTATATCTGGAACTGCAGGTGTGAGGGAGACTACTGCCACATTGATTTTTTGGTAGTCAGCAGTGAGTGCCAAACAACACTGATTTTTTTCCACTGGCCATTGGAAGCTATTATAAAGTGACATAGTTTATTTAAGCACCTGTGCCTCCATTAGCTCCTTCGTCAGTGTAGTGACCTCCAACCTCTCCCACTCTACCTGCTCCTCTTCCCCAGTATCCTATACTTCTTCACAGTAACTATATGACTACACTGAAAAAGTCAAGTAGGCTCCAGATTGTGTACTTGCGCCACTATTTCTGTTTTAATCATGGCATTTCTCCACTGTAAATATCTCTTACGCTCACAAGAATAGACCTATACTTACATCTTATTCCCATAATACATTCAGCAGTATCAGTTACAACCATTTGAGTGTGTATTGGCCCAAAAGAGTCCACCTATAAGGTTATACCAGTCCTTTGTCCAATCTGAGAGTTATTTCCAAATCCAGTCAAAGTAATTTTTTTTGACCATGCTCATGGATGCCTTTGGGCATCACAATAACTTGTACCCCATTGTCCAAAAGGGCTTAAAAGATTTGGCAAGCTTGGTCACCGTCAAGTCTCTGACTACCCTGATCAGTGCATGAGGCCTTGAGTTCTTCTTAAGGACGGAAGGATATTGGCTTTTATTCTAGTCCTGTTTGTTCTTAAAGGGAGTAAGGTCTGAATAGAGAGACAGTATTAAAGGGATTGGATCAATACCAGTCCAAACAGCACAGACTTCTGCAAGGGCATCTAAGTCCTCTTGGTCCTCCTCCTATTTGTCCACCGTAAATGCTAAAGTTGGCTGGGGATCTTCCCCGTTACAGCTTGGAGCTTTAATATTGTGGCCCTTTCATGGCCTGATTGTGAGAGAGAATTACCCTCATGGGAAAACCATCAATCTCTTTGAGGATCCCCTGGCATAATAGCCAGGTCCACATGATCCTAGTCTGGACCTTCAATTGGTTTCTTTTACTCTCTCTTATATAAAAGGGTATTCTTGGCTTGTGCCCAGCATTCCATTCTGGGGAGTTTGTTGCCCAGTAGCTGAATAGTTTTCTGGAGGCTGTCTTTGGAATATAAGAAGAGATGTAATTGTCCCTGAAGGGCTGGTAGTACTGATTGAACAAACTGGTCAATCTGACCCTGGGTAACTATTTTATCATCTGGGCACTTAAGATTTTTATTGTAAATGATTACAGAGGCCCTAAGGGAAATTAAAGCTTTCCATATTGTCATCCATGGGTACTTATCAAAAGACAGAAACTTATCTTAGGCAGAGCACTGTTTCATTATGGATATAAAGACCAATTGCAGCAAGCCCTGATTGGTTCTTATATATTCTTCATCCGTGCTCATGTTATTAGCCAAGGTGCCCATGGCCAGGGTAGCTTGGAGCACGGGGTTTGTCATTAGGCAACTGATTTCTACTCCTTCTCATCTAGCAAAACTTTCATGGTTCCCTCATCTGGCAGCCAGACTAGGTTTTATAGTCTCATTGGGCTTTTGCCCAAACTTATCTCTAATTTCCCTCTTTTCCCATTCACTGTAAGAGCAGACCTTAGTACAAGTCTGGGTAGTAACTAACTGCCCTTGATTACCAGGGAATGCCTTATGTGTGGTTATAGCCACCAAGTGGAGGGAAGCAGTTTCACTTTCCTTGTGGCACATCGGGTGAGTAACAACCGTGGAATGTATTTTTTATCTTTATGGGGTTCTTCCTCCTTTATCTTCTAACTCTAACCACTGACACAATAATCATTGACCACTTGTCCTCCTTGTCACCTAATGCTTTAAAATATAGTATATCAATAGAAAATACAAAGTATAGTAAACCTAACAGATCAGGAAATGATCACGATTGAGTTGTTTATTACTCACAGTTCTTAAGAGGGGGCGGCATGTCACATGAGAAAACTCCAAGGTTGGCCACAGGCTGAGAGAGATGAGGGAACTGTGGGAAAGAGCCTTTATTGTGGTTTCGTGGGAAGGAGCACAAGGCAAGGTAAGTAGGCTTAGGATTGGCTAGTTTGAGTAACTTCAGTGGGATCTGGAGAATAGGGACTGTTCCTAGTTGTCTGGTACCTGGCTCTGGGATGATTAGGGTAGGTGGACAGTGGCCCCAGTGTGACAGCCTGATAAAGAACTTAGTTTGTATGTGGGCTGTGGATTGGTTGGTTTGTATTTGAAATTTGGACTGGAGGGCAAGTTTATTATATCTGGGAATTGTCTAGACCTGGGAGGGGCAGTTCCTCCAGGATCAGCAAGGCCCCAAATGTCAAAGCATCAGAATACAGAAAATAAAAGACATGGCTAATAGACTTTGAAAACATATGGTGAGTAAAATAAGGCAGATACAAAAGGACAAATATTGTATGCTTCCACTTATATGAGGTACCTAGGATAGGCAAATTCATAGAGATAGAAAGTAGAATAGAAGTTACCAGGAGCTGGGGGATAAGTTATGAGTTGTTGTTTAATGCATACAGAGTTTCTGTTCGGGATGATGAAAAAGTTCTGGAAATGGATAGTGGTAATGGATGCACAGCATTGTGACTGTACTTAATGCCACTGAATTGTACACTTAAAATGGTTTTAATGGCAAATTTTATCTTGTGTACATTTTGCCACAATAAACACATTTATTTATAAAAAGCAGAATACGAGCTCACAATAAAAATCATTGGAGGTTCTTTTCCTACAAAGGTAGAAATGGAAAATAGGTATGACTTCTAACTCACACCATATACAAAAATTTATTCCAGATAAATTCAATATAAATGTGAAATATCAAATGATAACACTTTTTGATGAAAAATAAGATGATCTAATCATGTCCTCCTTATAGGCAAAGATTTATTAAACTGGGTACAAAAAGTGCTAATCATAAAGCAAAAGAAAAGATAAATCAGACCACATTAAAATTAAGAAGTTTTGTGAAAAGTCAAGCCATAGACTGAGAGAAGAGATTTGCCACACATATATTCAACAAAGATCTCCTTTGCAGAGTGTATAAATAACTCTTATAAATAAATAGAAAAATGGTCAAAAATTTCAATAAGAAATATATCCAAATGGCCATATCAGGGAAATTCAAATTAAAACCACCACACACCCACCAGAAAGGTTAAAAAGGAAAAAAAATATATATATATAGTACTAAGTGTATGTTAGGATGCAGAGCAACTTAAACTATAATATATAGCTGGTGAAATTACAAATTGGAAAACCATTTCGGAAAACTTCGGCAGTATCTACTAAAGCTATAATAAATACTAATGTATAACCTGTCACCCAGCAATTCCCCTTCTAGGTATATATGCAACCAAGATGCACACATATATGCAGCAAGACACACATACAAGAATGTTCAAGAGCATAGAGCACTATTAGTAATAGCCCCAAGCTGAAAACAAGCCAAATATCCAACAATGAGAATAAATGAACTGCAAGTACAACATCGATTAATTTTACAAACAGAAGCAAACGCACTCACGACAGCATTAAAGGGGCACTGTCCCTACCCCCTTGTGCCCCACAAGTCCAGCTGTGGTTAGGGCCCCGGGATTCCTCTCCTTCACCTTCCCAGACTCGGCTCTATCTTCCCCTCCCACCGGCCAGGACTTCTGGACTCTGCCGAGAGGGCGTATTCACCGCAGCCCGGCCCAAGCTGCGGCTGAGATGCGGGCCACCCCGCCTCGCCCTTCCTGGCTCCTGGGCCACACTACATGTCCCAGAAGGCCCCGCGGCGGAGCTCGCCTTCCCACTAGAACGCGAGCGGGGCGGGCGCTCCATTGCGCAGCTGGGACCGCGGCGGTGGGAGAGATTAGCTGTAGTCCGCTGAGGACGCGCAGGGCGCAGGCTGGGACTCTCGGATGATTGCGTTACTGCGAGGAATTTGGGAGGCTCCGGTTGCGAGCTTTCTCGGGTCTTTTGTGCCCTGGACTACATTTCCCAGAGGGTCCTGGTTGTAACCGCACTTCCTTTCGGGTTGTCTGAGCAGTCGTGCTGAAAGGAGCTGGAGCGCGCCGTGGTGTCGGGAGCCCGGCCCTGAGAGGCGGCGGAGGAAACTGACGGTGAGTAGTGTCAGAGCCCTGCGTCGTGGGCGGCGACTGTCCTGATCCTTAAGTCACGTGATGTGACTGCATGATTATGTGTATAAGCACGTGAGAGAGTGGTAATTGTGTTTGTAACCATGAGTTTCTGTGTGAAGTTGTGCGGTGACTCCGCGTTTAACTATGTCGTTCTCTCTTATGTCTTTATCCCTTCTCAACTGCGCCTTACCGGGAGCCAATACAGTACTGGCAGCGATTAGGGTGAGAAATGCTCACACTGAAGTCATTTGTGCGTTTGAGGGTTTCTGGAAGCCTGTGGTTTGGGGGTCCCAGCGGCTGATTCGGTCCCTTCTGGTAGCCACCGGGGCACAAATTTGCCCGAACGGCCCATCCGATGTGGGAAGATGAAAAGATGAGTCCCAGTCTAAAGATCCCAGATAAAGAAACTTGCCCCCAAGCCACAGACCTGATCTCAGAATAAGAATTTCGAGGCCAGAAGCAGCCTCAGGTTTGGGGGTTGACAAGAGAGGAAGAAGAGACCTCGGTAGTAAAAGTCCAATCTCTCCCCTCAGGAATCCCACTGGGGAGCCCTGTGGGGATTCTCGACCTCTGCGCTGTCTCTCTCATGGGGATGACTGTAGATGTGTGTTTCTAACAAATCAGTCTGGCCTCAAAGAAAGGCCTGCTGCTGTCTCAAGATCCTTTATCCTTTCCCAGCTAATGGCCGTCTCCTTCACAGGTGCCCAGAGAACAAGGAAAGATTGACTGACAACTAAGAGTTTTATTCAAGGTAAGTTGTTATTTTCTCTTTTGTCTCTGATAAATTCATCAATGAACTAAATAATATATACACAAAAGATATTTATCTCACCATAAATGTGGTTAGGGGAACATTTGAATTCTTTCTCTTGAAACTCCATAACAAGGATTCTTTTAGTGGTCTGATCCTTGCACCTTGCTATTCCAAAGAATAATGAGGGCTGTAAGAATGGACCCAAAGAGGCTATTCCACTCCATTTCTCTCCTTTTTGATCTGAGGACCATATATTCATCTGGCAAATCTTTTAATGTCGCCTTTATACAGTCTAAGATTTTTGAAGGAATAGAATACATCCCCTTTTCTCACTTCAGAGGCAACTGGTGTGACTAGTTTCTTGAGTACTTCTGGGGGAATTCCATACATATATGTAGTAGTACACAGAGAGCTTCTTCATTTGTTATGCTGCACAGTATTCCATACTTTTGTAAGTTTAAACACTAACCCTTATCAACGAACATTCAGATGGTTGTCACTTTTTCTGTTATAAACAATGGTGAGATAAATATTCTTACATATGTATTATTTGGCTCATCAATAAGGTGAATTTATCAGTAGGGTGAATGCTAGATGCTGGGCCAATTTATATGTGGACTTTAAATTTTAATAGTTTTTGCTATATTGTTTCTCATAGAGGATATATCATCACTTTCTGATCAGTATTTTCAGATTTTTTTGTTTTATTCAAGGTACTTTGCTAGTTGTTGGAAAGTTTAAGAAAATTATTAATAATGCTATTGTGGAGTTTTTCAAACCGTGGAGTCGTTACCTGATTTTTTTGTGTGTGCATTAAAATCAGTTTACTGAGCCATGCTCAGCATTTAATTAACTTATTATGAAAAATTCAAACATGTACAAAAAGGGACAAAATGATAATGAACTTCCATGTACCCTCCCCTATCTTCAATAATGATTGAGTCATGGCCAATATTTTTCATCTGTACCTCCACCCACCCCAGGATTCGATGATATATCATTTTATCCATAAATATTTCAATATGTTTGTAAATGATAAAGTCTTTTAAAAAACTTAATCACCATAACATTATTCTCTCTAAAAAATAAACCCAGTAATTCTTTAATATCATTAGATCTTCAGTTAGTGTTTAGATTTCCCCATAGGACAGATGACTTTTTTTATAATAAGGTTTCTTTGAATCCAGGTCCAAATCAGATCTATACATTGTGATTGGTTGATAAGTCTTTTAATAAAGTCTTTTTAGAAATCCCATAATTTCTTATTTTCATTCCTCCCCCTCCCCCACCTTCCTTGCAAAGTATTTGTTGAAGAAACTGGATAATTTGTCCTGTAGAGTTTCCCACAGTCTGGATTTTACCATCAGTAAAATGATACCATGGTATCATTAACATGTTCCTCTGTATTTCCTATAGTTAGATCTAGAGGCTTGATCAGGTGCAGCCTGCTTTTTTGTTTTTTTCCTCCTCTCTGGGCAAGATGACTTCATAGATGGTAATGTATACTTCTGTAAGGAAGGACATAAGGTCTGCTTATCTCTTTTTGTGATTTTAGAGTCATTTCATTAGGGGTTGCAAAATAGTAATATTTTAATTCATTAATTCTATTTTCATTTCTTAAATGGAATACTTCTATGAAGTGAAAGTTTCCTTCAGCAGCTGATTGGTTATCCTGAGGTACAGATTGTTCAAGAGAGGAAGGAGAGATTCTTTTTCTTGTCAGTTTTCAAAATGAGGAAATAATAATGAAATAATGGTTTGTTAATGTCCTCCCCTAGGGATCAATGATTTTTTAACTATCGTTATAAACATAGGATTTTAATAAATTTTACATGTTTCAATCTATTGCAATTATTACCATTATTTATACTTAAATTACCATTGTTCCATATTGGACCAGTTGGAGCCTGTACAGCTTGGCTCATGGGCCCTTTTGACTTGATCCTAGTAGTCTCATAGCTTTCTTAGTTTTTGATAGATCTTTAGGTCAGGAGTTGGCACATTTTCTGCAGAAGGCCAGATAGTTAATTCTTTAGGGTTGCGGGCCACTCTTGATTGCTACTACTTAACTCTGTTGTAGTGTAAAAGCAGCTATGTACAGTACACAAACAAATGGAAATGGCTGAGTTCCAATAAAACTTTCTTTAAAAAATAGGCAATGGGCCCACCACAGAAAAGCAGAATTTAAAAGATGAAATTTGTTATCTAATTTAATGAATGCTAATAGAGATGGTTTAATTTTTACAAAGACTAGGTGTCACTTGCAATTTTTAAGCAAACACCCCACACATATACACTCTTCTACAACACTTAAGAGAAGTCAGATTCCCTGTGACACCCATGGGAGAGAAATGCTGTTATTCTGCTTCCAAAGCAGTTGTCAGATTTCTGGTGATATCTCAAACCAGAGCCTCAGCTTTTATGTGAAAAGGCCTCTTATAAGCTTGATAGCTTGTTCTGGGGAGGAAAAAAAGGATAGATGAAATTTATTTGGAAACAAGAAAAAAGGAGAAGCAGAAGACTCACATTAGTAGGTGTTATTTTATTCTTACGCATTTTTATCCTCTGTGAAGTAATTGGTTGAATAATGCTCCAAATAGGACTGATCTAATAGCAGGTACCCACAGTACTTTAACTGTATTGAATTAAATTGAAAAGAAAAACAAAAACCAAGTAGTTGGCTGGATTTGGCCAAGAGGTCATTATTACCCTTTTCTAGACTCCTTTACATTTCCTGATTAAGATCTCTTTCATTGTAATGGGAAATGGTATTTTGAGACTATAGTCTAGGTGCTGGGATATTCATTGCTACTAATTTCTTCACTGTTTTTATGGCTTTACAAAGCTAGTATATAGGCATTTTTTAAAAGATTAAAAAAATAAACTGTTACAGCCAGGAGGAGCCTAAGGAGACATGATGATTCAATGTAATGTGGTATTCTAGATGGGATCATGGAACTGAAAAAGGACAAAAATCCTTATTCTTTATTCCACACCTCATTAACAACACTCAGAATAGTAATACCAACACTCAATGATTCAATTACCGAAAATAGTTCTTTGTGGGTTTTTTTTGTTTTTTTGCAGTTCTTTTTGTTCTTTAAGGTATATTCCACTAAAGATATGCAATCAAATTATGGTATTTTAAAATCATTTGGAAATGTTCCTCTTGAGAGGTTATGCCACCAATTGGAATCAGTTTTATTTGTTTATTTCACTTTCAATTTTTAGAGATTACACTTTTAAAATTTAATTTTGTTCTACAATTATATCAATTATTTACATGGTCCCAAAGTCAAATATGCAAAACAAGGTTTAATTCCTTGTCTCCTCCCCCATAGTCTTACCTTCTACCTATAGGTAGCCTTTTTTTTTTTTTTTAAAGATTAGGTCTCACTATGTTGCCTAGGTTGGAGTGCAGTGGCTGTTCATAGGCGTGATCGTTGCACACTACAGCCTTGAACTCCTGGGCGTAAGCGATCCACCTGCCTCAACATCTCAAGTAGGTGGGACTACAGGTGCATGTCATTGCACCTAGCTCTCTATTTTATTTTGTGTGTGTGTGTGTCTATATATATATTTAAAAGAGGAGGATACATGGCAGTACTGGCAATGCTGGAACATGGGTAACTTAATCCCCATGAAGATAGAGTTCCCCCTTGAATGAGGAAATACTGACAACATGATTGAGTAGGTTGGATCAAAGTGTTGCCTTTTGGGGAATTGAAAAAAGAGACTTGAAAATGGTGGGACAAGAATTGGCAGACTTAGTCAAGAGATCTACAACATGGTTACTGTAGTTAGTTAATAACAATGTGTTGTTTGAAAATTGCTAAGAGATTTTAAGTGTTATCACCACAAAAAAAAAGTATGTGGGAAAATGCATATGTTAATTAGCTTGATTTAGCCATTCCACAATGTATACATATTTCAAAATAACATATTGTACACAATAAATACATACAATTTTTATTTTTTAATTAAAAAAAGAGTTGGCAGTGTTAGGAAGTGACTGCTTCTGGAGGATAAGGAAAGCAACATGAAAGGAAAAGGCATGCCTTGGAAGCTGATGGAAGCTGATGGTAAAAGAAAAGAAGGAATCAAGTGGAAACTAAGTGCCCTTCAGAACCAAGAGAATACTGCAGAATCAGAAGACACAGAATCTGTATAGTGGAGAGTTTGGCCTTGTCCAAAGGGAGGTCTGGCCTTTTCCCTAGGCTTGTGGGAAGTAATCTCCGGGCCCTTGAAATATAATGCCTGATCAGAATCTTTGTTTGCCTGGGGGCCTTGGGTCATACTGTATAGTGTAATAATGCAATTTAGGGTAGGGGCTGGCCACACCTGTATAGTCTTAGGGTAAAGACTGGTCATGCCAGAATGACCAACTATGTGACCTGGGGTGGGACCTTTTGGTTACATGGTATTAGTCAATCTGGAGACTGCGATCAACTATATGGTCGATCAGCCAGTCATACCCACATAATGGAGCACCTTTAAAATATCTCTGAAAATTGAAGCTTGGATAAACTTCCATGGTTGGCAGTACTCCATGCATATTGTCACACATTGATGCCAGGAGACTAATGCATCCCAACTCCATGGGGAGAAGATAACAGAAGCTTCATGTTTGCTGTTTTTCCTGGACTGTGCCCTGTGTGCTTCTTCCCTTAGAAAATTTTAAGCTGTATCCTTTTTCTGTAATTAACTATTATTGTGAGTATAATAGCTTTCAGCAAGTTCTGAGTCCTTGTGAATTACTGAACCTGGGGAGGTTTGGGGAGCCCCTTAAACTTGATATTGTCTAGGTAAGGGCTTTCTTGTGGGGACTGTGTTCTCTAACTTTGTAGTTAGTCAAAACTCTTTACAGAATGTCACTCCAAAAAGGGATTATTTACTAAGAACATTGCACATCACAGTATTAAAGAAGAAAGTGTCCTTGACCAAGAAATTTTATTAAGCTACCTCAAATTTTCATATCTTTCTTTAGAAACACCTGTTACAACTGGTACAGAAAAACCTAAGACTTTTAAAAATTAGCAGAAAATGGTAGGAAATGTATATGCAAAGATACTAAAAGTTAATAAAAGAAAAAAGAAAATGAGAACCAAACCATTTTTAGCTAATAAAATACTCTATACAAAACCACACATGAAAACAGAGAAGTGTAACATAACACTCTAGTATGAGTTAATTCATTAAATAGGTTTTCACAAGTTTGAAACAAGACCTCAAATCATAAATTCAAAACTTCATAAAATACATGGAATAGAAAAGCTAGGAAGAATAAGACAAAAATTGAATGCACCAATTAATGAACTTGAGGCAAAACCCAAAACATCCCAATATTAAGACCACCATTAGATATCAAGTCTAGATTTTACATTTGAGTGAAAATAAATGTTTTATTTCAATGAAAATATAATAAGGAAACTAGGGCAAGGATTGCCAACTGCTAAGTGAACAAAAGCAAAATGAAGGAGAGTAAACAACATCTGATGGAAATAGAAATAGAAGACAAAGAAGAACTAGCAGAGGTAAATTTGATTCTCTGAGAACAACAAAACAATCATACGTCGTATTTAAAACTGTAATCCAAGAGAACATTCCAGAATTTACAGAGGTCTTGTACATATTAAAAGAAGTATGCAGCATCATTAAATGCACCAAAATACTCATAGTAGGAGGACCAGAAACAGAGTAGAGAGGAGGGGATATAAAAAATACTGGAAGAAATAATGACTGAAAATTTTTAAATCTGATGAAAACCACTAATCTGTTCATTCAGTAAATTTAATGAACACCAAGTATGCACAGCCAGAGATACAGTCAAAATGCTGAAAGCCAAAGATAGATTATCTTGAAAGTAGTAAGAGAAAAACAACTCATCACATACAAGAAAACCACAATAAAATTAACAGCTGACTTCTTATCAGAAACAATAGAGGCTACAAGGCAGCATGAAAATGTATTTAAAGTGCTGAAAGCAAAAAATTCCATGTAAATTACCCTTTGCTTAAGAATGAAAACAACACAAATTGCAATTTCTGTAGGTATAAATAGCAGTGGGTATTCTACATAGAAAATTGTGCATGGCAAAACTACACAGAAGAAAATGTACTGGTCTAAATTCATGCATGTATTAGAATACTAGGAATATTACAAGTAAACTAGTCATATAGTTCAAGAAACTAAGATTCAAAGGCACAAATAGGTTGAAGGTAAAAGGATGGGAAAAAAGGTATGTAATTCAAACTGCAATCTTAAAAGAGCTGGATGGGCTGTATTAATATTAGAGAAAATAGAGTTTAAGACAGACACTGTTATTAGTGATATGATAAAAGAGTCAGAATATTAGGAAGCTATAGCATTTATAAAGAGATATGCACCTAACAACAGAGCTCCAAAATACATGGAACAAAAATGAACATAATGAAGAGAGAATAGACAATTCAACAATAATAGTTAAGGACTTCATAACCCCACTTTCATTAATTGATAAAACAACTAAGCAAGAAATAAAAGATAAAGAAAACTCAAACAACATTCTAAACTGTCTAGAGCTAACAGACATCTGTTAGTTCTACAGAATGTATATTCTTGTTAAATGCACATGAAACATTCTCTAGAATAGGCTATATGCTAGCCATAAAATGAGCCTGAAAGGATTTAAAAGAATTGAAATCATAAACGTATGCTCTCTGACCACAGTGTAATTAAATGAGAAATTAACAACAATGAAATTTGAGAAAATCACAAATATGTAGAAATTAAGCCACACATTCTTAAATAACAAATGGGTCAATGGAGAAATTACAAGAGAAATTAGAAAATACCTTGCAATAAACACATGATATACCAAAACTGGGGGTGCAGCTAAAGCAGAGCATAGAGAGAAATTGTAGCTAAAAAATCCCATATGATAAGAGGAAAAATATCTCAACCTATGCTTTAAACTTCCCTCAGGATGCTAGAAGAAGAAAAACTAAACCCAGGGCAAGGAATAGGAAAGAAATAATAAAGATTGGAATTGAAGATAAACTAGGGAATAGAGAAACTAGAGAAAAATCAACAAAACCAAAAGTTGGTTCTTTGAAAAGATCAACAGGATTGACAAACTTTAGCTATACTGACAAAAAAAGAGAAGAGTCAAATTACTAAAATCAGGAATCAAAAATGGACATCACTGCCAATCTAATAAAAAAAATTATAAAGAAATACTGTTGGTACATGTTTGCTAATAAATGTGATAACTTAGATGAATAGACGGATTCTAGAAAAAACACAAATTACTGAAGGTTCTGACTCAAGAAGGAAAAAAAAATTTAAGTAGACCTATAATAAAGAGATTGACTTAGTAATCAAAAACTTGCTACATAGAAACGTGAGGCCTAGGTGGCTTCACTGGTAAATTGGTCTTAAGCATTTGTAAAACTTGAAGGCAATGTTGGGCCTGGGAACTTGACTTACAGATATTTATAATTCAAGGGCCTTTGTTGGTGGCACAATTAGCAAAAGTGTTGCTGGTGTCTCTGATGTTGCCATAAGTGCTGGGACACAACTGACATAACTGAAACCCCACATGACAGTAGCTAAATCTAAGAGTTTCCAACAGTCCAAGGTTTTGCCCAGATAAGCAATAAGAGCAGCTCTGCTGAAAATGGGTTTTAGGCCATGTGGTATGATTTCGATGCATCTAATTGATGAGGTTTTAGATTAATTTTCAATTAAGTTATCTGTAGCTGAGATTGGAGTTCCACCACCAGCCTAAAGGCAGACCCTCCAGCTTAGCAAGTTTTTATGTGCCTTTGTTTTATATGGTGGTTTGATTGTTAGCAGGCCAGCTGATGGGGCCTTTGAACTTCAGGTCTTGTATCAGGCACACTCAATGGCATGTGGGCCTCAGCATTTGCCATGTTTGGTTGAAACAGTGACTTGGAGGGTTTGGGCCGCCAGATCACAAACCAGGAAAAAACACCCAGACCAATAGTAGCAGGACCAAAATCCAGCAGAATGGGGTTTAGCCTCTCTTGACAGGCTTTTGTCACCTGATGTTCATTTTCCTCTGGCTTGTATTATTACCAAGGAGTGTTTGGCTTCATACTTACGGGATATGGTGTTGATTCTGTTATCTCCAAATGTGATTTTCATTTACTAAGTGGAATTTTCTATCTTCCTTCTTGGTAGTTCATATTCTGTGGGAACAGCTCTGGAGCACTAATTTTAATTTCCTAGATTGATTTTCAACTCCTTATAACCCAAATATTGAGGAATGTTTTTTGGGGAGTGAAAGTTCAGATTCAAATGGATCATATACCAGGTGGGCAGGTGCCTGGCCTGTGGGACAATCTGTGGTTAATGGGTTTCAGAAGAGTTTGCACCCTTTATCTGGCCTCTAGCCTTTACAAGATAGGGGCAGGGTTGAAAATCCATAAAGATAGGGGGAGATATTATTAAAGGGCCTCATATAGAATGAGTCTTCATATACATGGAGGGCATGACACATCCCCCTTTAAATATAGGAAATGATGTGATAGGAAGGTTTTCTAAAGTTGGTGCAAGATGCGAACTTGGCCAAAGGGCTATAAATTAAGAGATGGTAAGGCATGGGGCAAGAGAGAGGCCCATTTAGGGGTTCATTTATCAGACTGGAGTTTAAAATGGAGTTGTCTGAAGAGATATTTTGTCTCTTAATTAAACAAGCTGCCTAGGACCTAGCAGGAAGATGAAAGTTCCTTTGAATACCTTTTCCAGCATTGTGTATTTTGAGAAGTAAAATGTGTGCTCTGATCACTATCAGTAATGTCTGGAACTCTGAAGGGAATGAGGAGGGTCCTAGTGAGGCCTGGTATTGTGGCCTATATAGACATGTGTGACTTTGATTTATATTTTGGGTATCTGTGAGGCAAGAGATTCCCAGAGTTCTTTACCTTTAAGGAGAAGATAAGGGTCATGCCTTGGAGATAACCTGCCTTGGTTAGCCTGTCAAGAGAGGCTAAACCCCATTCTGTTGGATTTTGGTCCTGCTACTATTGGATTTTGGTCTTGGGGTGATTAAAATATTCTAAAATTAGATATTGATGGTAGATGCACATCTCTGTGAATATACTAAAAACCACTCAATCGTACCTTTAAAAGGTTTAAATGAACCTCTTCCCTAACCATATTTGTGAATTTATGGAATGTGAGTCATATGTCAATAAAGCTATTATAAAAAGAAACAAATATAAGGAAGATGCTATAGCTGGTGGGGGTCAGGATGTGGTGGTAGTTAAATTCACAGGCCTGTTTGCTGACCAAGTGTTAATGTGTGTAAAGCATCCAGTACATAGTGTGTGCTCTATGGAAATTATTTATATTGTATGGCCACTTTCTCAAGTCATCCCTGGCCTTATATTTAGAAGCAAAATGACAGGCAGGATAACAGGGAGGTGCTACCTCCAGAGTTCCAGAATTCAGTTGAGGCTGTGATTCAGTGCAACAGGCAGTTGTTTTGTATTAAAAGATGCTCTGGACTTGCTTTTTGGTTACCTGATGAATCTGATATGAATTCATGCGGCCTGGATGAAGCCTGTGCTTTGGACTCTGAGACTGTTTCTTAGACTGGAATGTGAGAACAAGCCAGAGAGGCCCTTGAGAGATGATTAGTGTGTTGGGCCTGGGGGAAGAAGCAGATCTTAGTTGTGGGAAGCATTTGTTCCAAGAATTGGCCTACATATATACAGAGCATTTTTAGGCCTGAGGGCCTTGTCACTGTCCTTGAGGTAGGTACTACGTGGATAAATTTGGTCAGGGTCCTCTAGGCTGTAAAAAATGAACTACTCATAAAAGGCCAGAGAACCCTGGCCTTTGAGGAGTCTTTCTCTGGCTCATGGAGATCAGGTACTGCTTTAGCATAAATTAATTCTTCTATGTCTGTGTTTTCTGGTATGGAGGGAGAGCTGGGATTGTTCAGACTTCTTCAAATCTTTTTCTCAATGTGTATGTTGGGGCGTGGAAGGGGCCAGGTGCCATGAAAAGGGGAGGAAATATTTGTCCTAACTTAGTCATTTAGAAGCAGGCCAGTTATCATGGTTTCCTTTTTCTTTCCTGACTCTCTTCTCAGGACTCTGCACTTCTCCATGAGAAGAAGCCAGAGGAGGACAAATAAGTTGCAATTCTAAGCCATGCCTCCTGTGAGTTGGTGTTTCTTCTTTCCTTCATCAAGTAGCCATTGCTTCCTAGGATATGAATATTGACTATCTATAGCCCCAGGCTTCCTCCTTCACTAAGCCCCATGCAAACATCTGCTCCCCTGCTCACTCCCATTCCAGGGAATGATGGGAATGGCATCAGCCTTCCTCAACTGCCCCTCTCTTCCCTAACCATATTTAAGGATCCATTCTGCAAACCAGGAAATACACTTGAGGAAAGAGTAGACCATTGGCTGTCAGAACATGGTTTGGTGAGGTGGGACTATCCATGCAAAATTTGATGTTTCTCGTGGACCTGAATTTTCCAGTTAATTAAGATGGGAATTGGTTGATTTCAGAATGTGGTGAGATCTCCTGCTCTATGAAGCTTTTAAGATTGGAAATGCGATCAAATGCAGGATTGAAAACAGAGATACAAGATAATGGAGGGAATCCCTCAGAGATAAATACCAGTGACAAAGTCCATTTTGAGTTCAATTGTATGTGTTGGTCAAGGGCCATATCTGTGTGAACACAGCTCATCTTTCATCAGATTTCTGTTGCTCAGAACAAGCAAAAGTGTACAGTGAGCAATGGTGAGCAGTAGCATAATCAGCCAGATGATTAAGTGGTTGAGAATTTTAGAAATAGAGCTGTGAAGGACTTTAGAGAACTACAAACTAAATACCACAAAATTAAAAAAGTGATTACATTCATAAGATGGAATATTATATATCCCATAAAAATGATCATTCTATAGAATGATTTGCCAGGGCAAGGAAGAATATTACTACTAGATTATTCTGAGACTTAAGTTGGAAAGAAATTCTTAAATTATATGTAAATCTTATTTTCTAAGATAAACATTTTAAAAGACATTTTGGAATGTGCCCATCAGGTTTATTTTTTCTTTCTTTTTTCCCTCCCTTTCCCCACTTCCTATGTTATTGTTGTTGTTTTCAATTCTATAAAGGGGAAAAGAGAAGAAGGAATTTCCCAGTTATTTAAAAGTTTGCATGTGCTGTTTGCCCATATTCTTTCACTTATTTGGAAAACTACACATACCTGGCTTTTGTTCATTCCCATAGCAGTTCCCAAGAAGCTATGATAGAGTAATAGGAATGTTTAGGAACTGTTTAGGTACTCTACATCTACTTACACTTGCTTCCTCTCCCTTACCCACCCACTTTGCGTGCTTCCAGCTTCATCATATTTGCTCACTGTTTTTGCCCCTTTAAGTAATACTTTACTCCTTCTCCTCTCATTACTTCTAAAAAGTATTTCATTTATTTTACCATTAACACTTGGATTTGTCACTTCAGAGGTTGATAATGCTCAGGGATGTGGCCGTAGACTTCTCTCAGGAGGAGTGGGAGTGCCTGGACCTGGAACAGAGGGATTTGTACAGAGACGTGATGTTGGAGAACTACAGCAACATGGTCTCGCTGGGTAAGTCTGTCTGCTCCCAATAAGTCAGCTTCATTCTTTGTGAAATTTGTGAAACTTTTCAAGTGCCCAGCTGAATTTCAGACCCCTAGTCCCAAATAAATGATTTGTGCCTTATAGACTTTGAAATGGACAGCTCCATTGGGCACTTTTATCTACTCTATTCTTCAGCTATCCTTCATCTGAATCTTTTTGTAATTGACCTTATTTGATAAACAATGGGTTCAATTTTAATTCTTAACAAGCATAGAATAACCATATCCATTTCCATTCTTACAAGCAGGATTTTCCATTTCTAAGCCAGACGTGCTCTCCTTATTGGAGCAAGGGGAAGAGCCCTGGAAGGTTGTGCAGGATGTGACAAGAGGTCAGAGCCCAGGTGAGTAAGAGATGGTCAGTCAAGGGGAGGTCATTCTGGGTAAGAGTCAAATTGCTTAATAAGTTGGCCACATCTTTGAGATGCTGGCTGGGAAGTTCTCCTCAAAGACCCAACCAAGGCCTGTGGAGAAAAAGCCTGAGCCCTAGAAAGCAAAACTGTTTTAGCATGAGTTACCAAAGGAAACCCCTTCTTCACCCCATTTACTACTTTCCCTGCTTTTCTTTCATTTTCTCCCTATACTTTCAAACAAGGAGCAGCCCTCCTTTTCTAGTAACAACCATTTTACCTATATCATTGATCCAGTGAAACCCATATAAAGGTCTTTATCCAAGAAACATTTTTTAAATGCCCTCTATATTCTAAGTATTGAGAATATAGCAATGAACAAGAAAAATTTCCTATCCTCAGGGATCTTTTCTAGCAGGAAAATAGTAACAAGTAAGAATCTATGAGGAGTGATAACCATTATGAAGCAAAACAAAAAGCATAGAGAATAATGGGATAAGGGGGGGAAGTGTTCTTATAGAGAGGGTAGTCAGGGATGGCTCTCTAAGGTGTGACATTTGAGCAGAGGTGTGAATAAAGTGTTGGAATAAGCTATGCAAATTCTGGGAGAAGAGCATTTAAGGGAGAGGGACTAGCAACTGCAAAAGAACTGAGGTAGGAATGAGTGATGCTTTTGAGGCTCAGAAGGTAAAGAAGTATGGCTAAGGTGAGTGAGGGAGAACAGAAGTAGAAAATGAGGTCAGAGAGGAGGTGGGGCTAGATCATTTAGGGCCTTATAGACCCTCATTAAAAATTGAGATTACATTTAAAGTATAATGGGGATGATTGGCTGGTTTCAAGCAGGGGATTGATATGATTAAAGTTATTATTTTTAAAGAACACTCTGGATGTTGTGTAGAAAATAAACTAGGAGCAAGAGTGAAGCAGGGAGATCAGTTGAAAGACCATTTTTATAGTCCAGAGTAGAGATTATGGTGGCTTGGGTGAGGGCAGTAGTAAGTGAAGGTGATGTGAAGCGGTTAGATTCTTAACAGATTTTAAAGGTATAGTCTCTTGCTCATTAATCAGAAGTGGTGTATGCAGAAGAAAGAGAAATCCAGGATAGCTTCTTAGATTTATGTCTGATCAACTGGATATCATTTGCTTAGTTAGGAAAAACAGCTGTTCAAGAGTTCTATTTTGGACATGATACTTTAGTGATACCTACTGGAAATGGAGAGATGTCAAGAAATGATCTGGGGAAAAACAATATAAATATAAATTGTAATTAAATATTAGGTCTGGAATAAATCATTTGTGGAGTTATAGTAATTATAAAAGGAAAGGTGCTAATGTCCTCTGCAATTTGGTCAGAATGAGGAGGAAGGTGCAGGAAAGGAGACTGAGAAGGAATAGCCAGTGAGCTAGGAGGAAAATAAGAAGAATGTGGTATCTCAGAAGCCAAGTGGAAAACAGTATTAAAGAAGGGTAGAGTCTTTCAGATCTGAGAACATGAGTAAACTGAGGATTGAGAATTAACCATTGGATTTGGTAATGAGTGAAAAGAAAGTGGTAGATTGGTTCAGATAGAAGGGAAGAGAGGGAAATGAGAGGTAATGCACAGGGATGCAGAGGAACTGAAATCACATAGACCAGAGTGTTGGTTACAGCTTTTTTCTTGAGCAAATTGTTTTATCAGACTTGAACCCCTATTTCTTCGTGGTTTAAAAGGAAAAGAACACCTAACTGATAATATTGTTGAAAAGGCTGGAAATACTAAATGCAAGTATATTGCATTAGTTAAGTTCTCAATAAGAGGTAGTTTTTATGGAAGAAAAATTATTAACTATAACTGCAATTGAAAGCACAAAGAGAATGAGTGATGAGGAAGTATAGATGGTGGCTATGGAAACGAGCAGAAAAAGAGGGAAATGCAAATAAAATCCCAAAGAGACAAAAATACACACCCACTAAATTAGAAAAAAGTAAAAAGTCTGACAATACTATGTGTGCTCACGGATGTGGAACCAACAGATTCTCATGTACTGTTGGTGGGAGTGTACACTGTTCAACCACTCTGGAGCACATTTTGGCATTATCTAATAGAATAGAAGATACACATACCTTCTGAACGAGCAGTTTTACTCCTAGGTAGATATCCCAGAGAACCTCATGATCAGGTATACCAGTTAACATTATCATGACCTTCATGGCATCATTATGTATAACAGCCAAAAGTAGAAACAAGCCCAAATTTTACCTAAGAGTAGACTGAGAGTTAAAAAGGAAGAGTTAATTTTGTTATATTCAAAAAATGGAATTCTTATAAAAATGAATAACCTAGAGCTAACACCAATAAGGATAACTCTCACAAATAATATTGAGCAAAAGAAACAAGATACAAAAGAATACCATGCTATTCATCTAAAATTCTAAAACAGGCAAAATTAAATAATACTATTTAGACATGAATACAGAGGTAATAAATATATACATGTCTAGGGGGTTTCTGGAGTCTAGTAATGTTCTGTTTCTTGTCATGAGTGGTTAGGTGTTAAATTGCACATATATTTTATGTACTTTTTAATAAATTTCACCATAAAAATAAATTTTAAAAAATCATGTAGTTGATATACAGTTTTATTTCTTCTAGATGTTAGCATTGTTCCCTAAATGAAAACTTGACAAGTTAGAACCCTGGACTCCCCTAATGCTCTCTGTAAGGGTCCAGAGCAAACTTGGAACTTGATGCTTGTATTATTCTCCCTTTAACTGAAGAACTCTGAGTTGGCCCAGAGTGAGTAGTAAAACAAGAAGTAAAGACATGGCAATCCATACAGAGGATTAGACTAAGAGATATTAGGATTGCTAAATGAGTCTGGCATGAATTAGGAACCAGGGAGATTATTCTATGTCTGAAGTATGAAATGTGTTTGCAATCTAGTAAAGAAAAGCATTGTCTTGGGCATGCTACACAGTTTTCTGGCGGAAATGAAAAGGCACTCAGCAATAGCTATAACTGCAATTGAAAGAAGAGAGAGAATGAGTGTTGAAGAAGTACAGATAGTGGTTATGAAAAAGAGCAGATTAATAGAATGGAGAATATAAGGTCAAGCATTAATTTTTTTTAATATGGGAGACATTACACGTGGGTTGAAGCCGCAGTACAAGTTGGAAAGTTAGGAAGTAGCTGTCAGAGAACATGGATGTTTAATAGAGATTTTGAACTAGTAATTACATGGTTCATGTATCATTTATGGGAGTGAATAACTGAGGGAATTTTGAGGCAAAAGATCATTTGAAATGAAGTCAGGAATTGAGAGTTAAGATCTATTATTATAAGGATGTTAAAGTCACCCACAATGGTAAGAGGCATTGTGGAAGAGAGAAAGTCAGTGGGCCCAGTGTTCCAATCTTCAGTCTATTTAGGGAGAGGAAATTGGTAGATGATAAGTACAAGAAGTCATAGTAGATGGTTCAGTATTTGAAATGCTTTAAAGGAGCTGCAGCTTTGAAAGATAAGGGAAAATAATGGATTGTGGGGGAGACAAAATAACCATTACCAACTCTTTCAAGGGATAGTTGCATACTCATGGCATGACTAAGTTTTCATTTAAGCAGACAGTTAAAAAGAATATTTAGAGAAGAGACTGAGTAAGGGGGATATTTCTTATGGAGTTTGTGAGTATCAAACCATGTGGGGAAGAGATTTGGGCATTAAAAAAAGGGTGGGGAATTGAGTCTCATTAGGAAATATATGGTCTGTATGGAAGACAAGAATTCAGCTGATGATTGGTGCCCTGGAAAGCTTAGAATTCTGGGCCTGAGCGTGGTAATTGAAGATAAAGAACAAATTGGGATTAGTGCTAAATTGGTCTTTTAAGGTAAAGTGGATAATTTTGCTAATGGAAATTGGTCTCTTGGACAGTTCTACTGGTGAGAAGATACTGTCATGAAAATACAGGAAGGGATTATACTTCCCCTTAAATCCTGCTAGGCAGTGTCAAAGCCTGTCAGGAACTGGTCTTATTAATAGCATGTGAAATTCTGAAGACTCATTTAAATCAGTAACACACAGAGCTCTGCAGATCTTCTTTATAGATAGCAATGTGTGATGTTGCAACCAAAGGAGTGGCAGTTTTACCAGGAAAAGAATTATACAATTATTGCTTGGAAATAACTGTAAGAAAACCTAATAGGCAGGATGTTATTGAGAGTGGAGTCAGGAAAGGCTTCTCAGAATGTGATATGTAGGCTGAGACCTGAAGAAGCAGAGCAGATAGCCAGAGTAGGACATTCACTCTAAGGGGGAAGGAAGAGCATCAGATGCATCTGAGCTACCAATGAAGGCTGCTGTGGCTGGACCTAATGAGAGGAGAAGTGATAAGGTGAGGCTGTAGAGGTCTGCAGAAGCCAGATTAGGCAGGGCTATCAAGGTTGAATTTTATTATTATGTGATCTGATTTATATTTTAGAAATATTACTCTGTAAAGACTATGTAGAAGGCTGTTGTAGTAGCCCAGATTAGAGATGGTATAGACTTACTTAAAAGTGTTGCACACAGAATCAAGAAATTCTTAATTAATAGAATCCTCAGGAAGGATTTCCATGGTGGTGTAGGCAGTCACAGCACAGTGCTGCCCCTTGGATGTTTTTTGGCTTTCTGACTTGGACGTTTTCTAGCTTTCTTTCCAACTCCTGGGCTCAAGTGATCCTCCTGCCTCAGCCTTCCGAGCAGCTAGGACTATAGGTGTGTGGCATCACACCCTGGCTAATTTTTTTTTTTTTTTAGTAGAGTTGGGGGGGTCTCACTCTTCTCAGGTTGGTCTCAAACTCCTGAGCTAAAGCAGTCTTCCCAGAGTGCTAGGATTACAGGTGTGAAACACCATGCCCAGCTAATACCACATTGTTTTATAGTTGCTTTATAATGCATCTTGGTATCTAGTGGAGAAAATATCCTCACGTTCTTCTCTAAGAATGTTATGACTATTCATGGTTTTATGTCCTTCTGATTAGCTTGACAGCACTGCCCCCCCCGCCCCCAGTGCGTTGGAATTTTCATTGGGGGATTACATTGAATCAACCATTTGTTTTGGGAGAGAATTGACACGTTTATAATATTGAGTTTTATCAATATTTCTCAATAATAATTTCATGTTTTCTCAATTCATAAACATTGTATGTATCTCTCTCCATTTATGTAGGTTTCATTTGTGTTTCTTAATAATAAGGTATTTAAGTATTCTCCACAAAGATCTTTTGTTAATACATCTTTTTGATTTGTTTTTAGATGTATTTTATTAAATGCTTTTTAAATGTTATTTGTCTTTTCATTTTCTACTATTTCATCTATTTTTTTCATTTGTTGCTTGGATAAGGGAATAGAATTTATATTTGTATGTTTATTTTGTATCCAACAAACTTTCTTAGTTCTGTAATTAATTCTAATAATTTATCTATAGTTTCTTTTGGATTTTCTAAGTGCCATACCATATTACCAATGAGTAGTGATGGATTTATTTCTTCCTTTCTGAAGTATTTACTGCACTGGCTAGGAACTGCAATCCAATGTTGAGTAACAGTGGTGATAACTTGAATATATGTAGCTACAGTCTTTTGTAATGTTACCATTTCCATGCCTAATATTAGCTCTTTGTGTTTTCTCTCCGTTTCTTCCTCAGTCTCACCAGAAGTTTGTCTTTTCCAAAGAACGACTTTTGACTTTGTTTATCTTCTCTCCTATTTGTTTTGTATTTCATTAATTTCTGCTTTAATCTCGGTCATTTATTATCTGCTATTTACTTTGGGTTTATTTTTCTGTTTTCTAATTTCTTAAAATGTTGTTTAGCTAATTAATTTTTAGTCTTTTATAATGCATGCATACTTGAGTATAAATTTACCTTTCAGTTCTGCTTTAGGTGCATCCCACAAGTTATTTTTATTTTTATTCAGTTTGGACTATTTTCTAATTTCCATTATTGATTTCTTCTCTGACCACTCGTTATGTAGAAGTGTGTTTCTTAACTGTCATAGCCTGCCTTGCTGCCTTTGCTCTCCCTCTCTCTTTCTTCCTCCCTCGTTTCCTCCCGTTCTTTCAACTGATGTCTGGCTTACTTGTCAGTTACTGAGCTCTGTATGACTTCAATCTTTTGAAATCTGATTAAATGTTATCAACTAGTAAGTCTAATTTTATAAATATTCTGTGAATACTTAAAAATAATATATGTAGTAGTGTAGTTAGTTGGTACAATTTTCTGTATAAGGCCATTATACCCAAGTTGTTAACGATGTTGCTTAAATCTTCTGTATCCTAACTGATTTTTGGGGGTCTACTTGTTCTTTCAGTTGCCAAGAAAGAAATATTGAAAATCAGCTCATGTATTTGTGAATTTATTTATTCGTATAAATTTTTGCTTTGTATACATAATTTAAAGCTACATTAAGTACACAAAATTTTAAATTGACATTTCTTCATTAAAAATAATACTTTTTGCCTTAAAGATTATTTTGTCAGATATCAACATAGTAATATGAGCTTTCTTTGGTTAGTATTAACACTGTGTGTTTTTCCAATTTTACTTTCAACCTTTCTGTATCTTTATGATTTACACATACCTCTTAAAAACAAATATAACTAGATTTTTATTCAGTTTGATTATGTTTTAACTCAAGCACTTAGTCTATTAACATTTAATAACCGATAAATCTCAATTTAAATCCACCATCTTATATTGTGTTTTCTAATTGATTCTATTTCTGCCTTTTCTCCTTTTTCTTTTCCTTTCTTGAGCTGTGGTTCCCCTGGGGTGCAGGGCAAGTTTACCTTTGTAACAGTGCTTCTCAACCAGAGGTGATTTTGACCCACAAGTTCATTTGGCAATATCTGAAGACATTTTTGGCCATCCTAACTGGTGTTATTCTACTGGCATATAGTGGATAGAGACCAGGGATACTACTAAACATTCTACAATGCACAGGACAGCCCCTCACAACAAAGAATTATCCACACATGGGTCAACAGTGCCAAAGTCAAGAAACTGTCTTCTATGAGTAATGAGATATTAGGTCTCAGTTTAATATACAAGGTTCTCTTATTAGAGTGCAATTTTGTGCATGCCCAGAAACTTGATCCTATGTTCTTATCCTTAAAAAGCTAGCAAAACACCCTCAAATTTACTTGGATTAGCAAATGCCCAGGGAAGAAACAATTTAAGTGTTTTTCTTCCTTTTTACAGTATTTTCTTCTTAAGTGTCTTACTTCTTTTTAAAGTATACCATAACTTACTGTTGAATATAGTCACTTTGTTGTGCTATCAAATATTGTTCATTCTAACTAACTATATGTTTGCACCAATTAACCAACCCCACTTTATCATCTCCCCCCCGCTGCTACTATCCTTCCCAGCCTCTGGTAACCATCATTCTACTCTCTCTCTTTGTGAGCTCAATTGTTTTAATTTTTAGCTCCCACATATGAGTGAGAACATGTGAAGTTTCCTTTTCTCTTCCTGGCTTATTTGACTTAACATAATGTTCTCCAGTGCAATACATGTTGTTGCAAATGACAGCATTTCATTCTTAAAAAAAAAAAATGGCTGAATAATATTCCATTGTGTATATATACCCCAATTTCTTTATCCATTCATCTGTTGATGGACACTTAGTTTGACTATTGGGAATAGTGCTGCAGTAACCATGGGAGTGCAGATATCTTTTTGATATACTGATTTCCTTTCTTTTAGATATATACCTAGCAATGAGATTGCTGGGTCATATGGCAGTTCTATTTTTAGTTTTTTGAGGAACCTCCATACTGTTCTCCATACAGGTTGCACTAATTTACATTCCTACCAACATTGTATGATGGTTCCTCTTTTCTCTATATCCTCTCCAGCATTCACTATTGCCTGTCTTTTGGATAAAAGTCATTTTAACTGGTATGAGATAATATCTCATTATAGTTTCGATTTCCATTTTTCTGATAACTAATAATGTTGAGCATTTTTTTCATATATCTGTTGGCCATTTGTATGTCTTCTATTGAGAAATGTCCATTCAAATCTTTTGCCCATTTTTTAACTGAATTATTTGATTTTTTCCTACTGAGTTGTTGGAGCTCCCTATGTATTTTAGTAATTAATCACTTGTCAGACGGGTAGTTTAAAAATATTTTCTCCCATTCTGTGCATTGTCTCTTCCCTTTTTTGATGGTTTCCTTTGCTGTGCAGAAGGTTTTTAGCTTATTGTGATCTCATTTGTCCATTTTTGCTTTGGTTGCCTGTGCTTTTGAGTTATTACTCAAGAAATCATTGCCCAGACCACTGTCCTGGAGCATTTCCCCAATTTTCTTTTAATAGTTTCATAGGTCCAGGTGTTATTAGATTTAAGTCTTTAATCCATTTTTATTTGATTTTTGTATATCACAAAAGATAAGAGTCTAGTTTCATTCTTTTGCAGTTTTCCCAGCACCATTTATTGAAGAAACCATCCTTACCCCAATGTACGTTCTTGGTACCTTTGTCAAAAATGAGTTCATCATAGATGTATGGATTTATTTCTGGATTCTCTATTCTGTTCCTTTGACCCATGTGTCTGTTTTTATGCCAGTACCATGCTGTTTTGGTTACTACAGCTCTGTACTATAATTTGAAGTCAGGTAATATGATTCCTCCAGTTTTGTTCTTTTTGCTCAGGTTGGCATTGGCTATTCTGGGTCTTTTGTGGTTCCATATAAATTTTAGGATTATTTTTTCTGTTTCTGTGAAGAATGTCATTGATATTTTGGTGAGGATTACACTGAATCTGTAGATTGCTTTGGGTGGTATGGACATTTTAACACTATTGATACTTCCAATCCATGAGCATAGAATAGCTTTCCATTTTTTTGTGTCCTCTTCAATTTCTTTCAACAATGTTTTATAGTTTTCACTATAGAGATCTTTCACTTCTTTGGGTAAGTTTATTCCAAGGGATTTTATCTTATTCGTAGCTATTGTAAATGGGATTACTTTCTTGGTTTCTTTTTCCGATTGTTTACTGTCAGCATATAGAAATGCTATTGATTTTTGTATATTGATTTTGTATCCTGCAACTTTATTGAATTTGTTTATCAGTTCTAATAGTTTTTTTGTAGTCTTTAGGTTTCTCTAGATAAAAGATCATATCGTCTGCAAATGAGGATAATTTAACTTCTTCCTTTCTACTTCAGATGCCCTCTATTTCTTTCTCTTGTCTGATTACTCTAGCTAGAACTTCCAGTAATGTTGAATAACAGTGGTGAAAGCGGGCATCCTTGTCTTGTTCCAGATCTTAGAGGAAAGGCTTTCATTTTTTCCCCATTCAGTATGATACTACCTGTGGATCTGTCGTATATGACTTTTGTCACGTTGAGGTAAGTTACTTCTACACCCAGTTTTTTGAGAATTTTTGTCATGAAGGGATGTTGAATTTTATCAAATGCTTTTTCAGCATCAATTGGAATGAGCATACGGTTTTGTCCTTTGTTCTCTTGATATAATGTATCACATTGATTTGTATATGTTGGACCATCTTTGCATCTTGGGATGAATCCCAATATGATCATGATGAATACTCTTTTTAACACATTGTTGAATTCAGTTTGCTAGTATTTTATTAAGGATTTTTGCATCTATGTTCATCAGGATATTGGCCTATAGTTTTGTCTTTTTTTGTGTCTTTGTCTGGTTTTGGTATCAGAGTGATACTGGCTTTGTAGAATGAGTTTGGGAGTATCCCACCTCCTTGATTTTTTTGGAATAGTTTGAGAAGGATTGGTATTCTTTTTTTAAATGTTTAGTAGAATTTAGCAGTGAAGCCATTGAGTCTTCAATAGGAAAACAACTCAATGGGCTTTTCTTTGATGGGAGATTTTTATTACTGCTTCTACCTTGTTACTTGTTACTGGTCTGTTCAATTTTTGTGTTTCTTCCTGCTTCAATCTTGGTAGGTTGTATGCACCTAGGAATTTATCACTTTCTTCTAGGTTTTCCAATTTGTTGGCATATAGTTGCTTGTAGTCATCTGTAATAATCCTATGAATTTCTGCAGTATCAGTTGAAGTGTCTCCTTTTTCATCTCTGATTTTATTTATTTGGGTCTTCTGTCTTTTTTTCCTAGATAGTTCAACTAAAGATTTGTCAATTTTTTTAATCTTTTCAAAAAAACAATTTTCATTTCATTGATCTTTTGTATCATCTTCTTGGTTTCAATTTCATTTATTTCTGCTCTGATCTTTATTCTTTTCTTCTAATTTTTGGTTTGATTTGCTCGTTTTTATAGTCATCTAAGATCATTAGGTGGTTTATTTGAAGGGTTTTTTTTTTACTTTTCTGATGTAGGCACTTACTGCTATAAATTTTCCTCCTTAGTACTTTTTCTGTATCCCATAGGTTTTGGTATGTTGTGTTTTATTTTAATTCATTTCAAGACATATTTAAATTTTTTTCTTAATCTCTTCATTGACCCACTGGTCATTCAGGAGCACATTGTTTAATTTCCATGTGTTTCTATAGTTTCCAGAGTTCCTCTTGTTATTCATTTTTAGTTTTATTCCACTGTTATCAGAGAAAATACTTGATATGATTTCATATTTTCTGGAAGTTTTAAGGTGTTTTGTGGCCTAACATATGGTCAGTCTTTAAGATTTATCTATGTGCTGAGAAGAAGAATGTATATTCTCCAGCTGTTGGATGAAATGTTCTGTAAATATCTGTTAGGTCCATTTGATCTGTAGTCCAGATTATGTCCAATGTTTCCTTGTTGATTTTCTGTCTTGATGATCTGTCCAATGCTGAAAGTGGAGTGTTTAGGTCTCCAGTGATTATTGTATTGGGGTCTATCTCTGTCTTTAGGTCTGATAATATTTGCTTCATTTTGGGTGCCTATATATTTAGAATTGTTATATCCTCTTGCTGAACTGACCACTTTATATGATGACCTTCTTTGTCTCTTTTTAAGTTTTTGTCTTGAAATCTATTTTATCTGATATAAGTATAGCTACTCCTGCTCTTTTTTGGATTCCATTTGCATGGAATATCTTTTTCCATCCTTTTACTTTCATTCTATATGTGTCTTTATAAGTGAAGTGAATTTCTTGTATGCAGCATATAGGTGGGTCTCTGTTTTGTTTTTTTTTTTTTTTTTTGTCTGTCACCCACTCTGGGTCGTTTGAGTAGAGTTTAGTCCATTTACACATTTACATTCAATGTTGTTTTTGATAGGTAAGGACTTAACTACTGCCATATTGTTATTTGATATCTGGTTGTTTAGTCATCCTCTCTTCCTTCCCTCCTGTCTTCCTTTGTGTAAAAGTGATTTTCTCTGATAGTGTGTTTGTTTTAATTTCTTGCTTTTCATTTGTGGTGTATCTGCTGTAGGTTTTCTGATTTGACGTCACCATGAAGCTTGCAAAAAACATCTTGTAACCAATTATTTTAAACTGGTAATAACTCTGCTTACAATAAACAAACAAGTAAAGAAAAAGCTAAGAGAAACTATACACTTTACTCTATCTCCTCACTTTTTGACTTTTTGTTGTTTCCATTTATATCTTTTTATAGTATCTCTTAAATAGCTGTTGTAGTTACTATTTTTTTATAGGTTTGTCTTTTAGTCTTTTTACTCAAGATATAAGTTGTTTATACACTGCAAGTGCAGCAATAGAGTATTCTGTATTTGTTTACATATTTACTGTTACCATGTTACCTTCCCGTGATTTCTTATTGCTTGTTCACATCCTTTTCTTTCATGTTTAAGAACTCCCTCTAGCATTTCTTGAAGGGCAGGTCTGGTGTTGACAAAATCCCTTAGCTTTATTTTGTCTGGGAAAGTCTTCATTTCTCCTTCATGTTTGAAGGATATTTTTGTAGGATATAACATTCTAGGATTAAGGGTTGTTTTTTTTTCCTTCAGCACTTTAAATATGCCATGCCACTCTCTCCTGGCCTGTAAAGTTTCCACTGAGAAGTCTGCTGCCAGATGTATTGGAGCTCTTTTATGTGTCTTTTTTTTTTCTTTTTTTTTTTTGCTTTCATTAGGATAGGATTCTGAATTCCTTCTTTGTGTTGTCTTGAAGTTCATTGAGCTTCTTCAGAACAGCTATTTTGAATTCTTTGTCTGAAAGGTCACTTATCTCCATCACTTCAAAATTGGTCACTGGTGTCTTATTTAGTTTGTGTGGTGAGGTCATGTTTTCCTGGATATTGGTGGATGTTTATCGATGTCTGGGCATTGAAGAGTTAGGTATTTATTCTAGTCTTCACAGTCTGGGCTTGTTTATACCATTACTTCTTGAGAAAGCTTTCCAGATATTCAGAGGGAATTGAGTGTTGCAATCTAAGTCTTTGGTCACTGCTGCCGTATCAGCACTAGGGGATTCCCCAAGCCCAGTAATGCTGCCACTCTTGGAGACACCTGGTGGTACAGCCTTGGTGGACTTGGGTAAGATAGGGGAGAATTCCCTGGATTAACAGGCAAAGTCTATCACTCTTTTCCCCCAAACAGAAGGAGTCTTACTCTCTAAGCTGGGCTGCCTGGAATTGAAGGAGGGATGACATGAGCATTTCCTTGTGGCCACAACAGCTGGGACTGGCTGGGTTCACCTGAAGCCAGTACAGTCTCACCCAAGGCCTGTGGCTCCTATTTCCTGGCTACCTCTGATGTTTATTTAAGACCCAAGGGCTCTTTAACCAGCAGGTGGTGAATCCTGCCAGGGCTGGGTCCTTGCCTTCAGGGCAGCAGGTTCCTTTTTGGCCCAGTGTGGGTTTAGAATTGTCCTCTAGGAGCTAAGGCCTAGAATCAGAGGCTTCAGAAATCTGCTTGGTGCTTTATTTTACTGTGGCTGAGTTGGTGCCCAAGTTGCAAGACAAAGTCCTGTGTACTCTCATTTTCCTTTCCCCAAGTGGAAGGAGTCTCTCCCCAAGCTGCACTGCCTGAAGTTGGGGGAGGGATGTTACAGGCATTCCCTTGGCCACCACAGCTGGTGTCTCACTGGGTCATGTGTACCCCAAGTACACTGGCTCTGAGCCCAGTGCAGCAGCACGACTTGCCCAATGACTGCAGTCTTTGTGACCTGACTGCCTTTCAAATTTATTCCTGGCCCCAGGCTGCTTTCATCAGCTGGTGATGGAGCTAGCCAGAACTCAGGTTCCTACTGCTGGGGCAGAGGAGTCCTCTCTGGCCAGGGCTGGTGTAAATCCTCCCTTCAAAGGTGTGGCATAATTCTGCCCTGTGTTGTGTTCCCCTGTGACAGGGTGGCCCTGAGTTCCAATGCAAAGTCCCACAAATCACTTCACTCTCCCTCTTGCAAGCACACAGATTCTCCACTCTGCACTGGTATGACAATCCTGCCAAAGGATGGGGGGAGGGGTGGTGTTGGTGATACAAGACTGCCTTCCTACCCTCTACACTGTCTCTTTCCTTGATACAGTGTTAAAACCTGGTACTGTGATTGCTCACCGATTTTTGGTTCTTATGAAGGTGATTTCTTGTGTAGATAGTTGTTCAATTTGATGTTCCTGCAGGGGGATGATCACTGGAGGGTTCTATTTGGTCATTTTGCTCTGTCTCCATCTGTAATAGTTCTTTACAGTCTTGTTATTCTCTAATGTTTTCTTAAAAAAGATTTAAAAAATAATTTGATCTAGCATATCTGTGGCACTGTTATAACTTAAAAACGTTTATAATAAATCTTTAATATCAAATATCCTATCACTATTCATATTTCTGACTTTCGTAAATGTCATTTTAAACATAGTTTGTTTAATCATGGTTCCAATAAGGCTACATGTATTCCATTTGATTCCCCATCAATACTTTTTTCTTTTCAGTTTTGTTGTTGAAGAAGAAAGATTGGTTGTCCTGTAGTTTTTTAGACTCTGACTTTTTAGAAGTATGTCCCTGTGGTACTATTAATCACATCCTTCTACCCTTGGTATCTTTTCTAAATTTGTAGTGTTCTCTAGATTTGATCAGATTCAAATTTTATTTTTTGGGAGGCAGGATTACGTTACAGTAGTTTTGCGTTCTTCATACTGCAGGGATAAAAGGTCTAGTTGCCTTTTTTTCTGATGTTAATAGCTGTTCATAATCAATGCCTAGATTAATTAATTCAGTAGGGGTTGCAAAATGGTGATAATCTGTCATTTATACTTCATTTATTAAAAGCTGGAACACTTATGTAAAAGAAAGTTGCTGTCATCAACTTTCCTGTACAGTTAATATAGAAAAGGTAGGATAAATAATGATTCTTTCCCTTTGCTTACTCATTTTCACTAGCGTTCCTCAACAGGACCAAATAGTTTTTTTGTTTGATTTTGTTTTGTTTTAGTATCCTTATTAAATAACAGGATTTACATACATTTGATATATTTCAATTCAGTGTAATTGACCAGTTGACCAGCAGGTACCTCTTTGAGTTGGCTTTACATTTTTTTCATTAGTAGTAGTTTTTCATAGCTTCCTCGCTATTTAGTATGAAAAGATGTTCCAGGCATTTCTTATATTTTTCTTGCCTCAGACCTAGAATTCAGTATGTTACCATTTAGCCTTGATCTTTTTAATGAGAACTAGAGTGTTAAAACCACAATCTGTATACTTAGTACCTAGTACTACTAGGTTAGTCACTGTTTCTAGGTGTTTTAGCAAGCAGAGCTAGGAGATACTTAATGTTTCACAAATATAAACTAGAAACTTATATTTTCCGTTCTAACCAGTAAAGTGCTTGGAGGCTGTCACTTACATCTTTAGAACAAGAAAAATACTAAACAAACAGAAAATGAACAACTCTTCTTAGATCTAGCAGAGAATTGAGGTCACAGGGCAAACTGCTGCTTCCGAAACTGGAGAGACAGGTAGATACAGACATTTACACCTTACCTGGAACAGAAGCACGCAACTTGCACAGTATTGGTAGGAATACCTTAAACTGCAATTGACAAATTGCCAGAGGCTTAGTGTAGACTAGCATTAGAGTTAAAAACTCCCAGGTAGGCTGTTCTTAGGGTGGCTTCCATACCTTTGTGTATTTTACGTCTAGTATTTCAACCAGGTTCTTACTGTGAAGACTGGAGAAAAATCCTGTCATACTTCTGGCAAGGGAAGGAGGAAGGTAACCATTTTGAAATAAGCCCAGAGTGCTCTGTTCTCCTTAACAAGGCCTGCCCTCAAGGGAAACTGTTTTATTTGAGCCTAACTTACTGGGGTTTTACCAAAGCCTAACTGACCTTGGGGAAGGGAAGTAGCAACTTCAGCCCTCTGTAGCCTTCAACCCAGGGGAAGTGAAATACCCAACTCAGGCTCACTTAAAAGACTGAGACTTAATCATAGAACTATAGAACATTTCCCCTCCCACTACTTTACCATCACATCAATACAGCTTCTGTGTAATTACAGGAGATTACAGCTAAAAGAACTGTAAGCCTCAGGCCTCATTTAAGGAGTCTCCAGGAAAACCCACAAGCAACAGGGGAGATTTAAACCAAGGGTTCTAAAAGAAATTGTAACCACACTACAGGAAACAGGAAACACAGCCTGACTCCTAGCCAGATAAACATGAAACCTCACGTTAAAGGCCTACCTACCTCAGTTCTTATTACCCAATACATCATGTCCAGCTTCCAGCAAGAACTACAAAGCATGCTAAAAGGCAAGAAAAAAAGTTTGAAAAGACAAAGAAAACATCAGAACCCTACTCAGATATCACAGGGATTTTGGAATTATCAGACCAGGAATTTAAAGTAACTGTGAATAATATGCTAAGGGCACTAGTTGAAAAAAGTGGACAACATGCAAGAACAGATGGGTAATGTCAGCAGAGAAATGGAACTCTAAGAAAGAATCTGAAGGAAATGTCAGAAATCAGCAACACTGTAACAGAAATGAAGAATGCCTTTGGTGGTTTCATCAATAGATACGACACAGCTGAAGAAAGATCAGTGTACTTGAAAAAATGTTAATAGAAACTTTCAAAACTTATGCAAGGAGAAAAAATAAAAAGAAGATTCTAGTACTGTGGGACAATTACAGAAGTTGCAACATATGTGTAATGGCAATAACAAAAGGAGAAGAAAGACAGAAAGGAGTAATTTGAAGTAATAATATTTGAACTAATAATACCTGAGAATTTTCCGAGGTTATTCACAGACACCAAAGCACAGATCCAGGAAGTTCATAGAAAACCAAGCAGGATAAATACCAAATAATCTACACCTAGGTATATTGTATTTAAATGTAGACAAAGAGAAAATCTTGAAAGAAGCCAGATGGGGGAAAACACCTTATCTACAGAAGAATAGGATAAGAATTACATCAGAATTAGACCAATCCACTATTATAGTTGGAGCTTTCAGCACCCCTCTATCAGTAATTGACAGATCCAGCAGGCTGAAAATCATGAATGTAGTTGAATTAAATGGTACCATCAATCAACTGGATCTAATTGACATAAAATAATTCACCTAACAGCAGCAAAATACACATTTCTTCTCAAGCTCACATGGAACATTCACCAATATAGACCACATTTTGGGCTGTAAAACTCACCTTAACAAGTTTGAAAGAATTGGAATAATACAAACTATGCTCTCAGCCACAGGGAAATTAAATTAGAAATTAGTAACAGAAAGATAGTTGGAAAATCCCAAAACATTTAGATATTTAGAGATTAAACAACATACTTCTAAATAACATAGAAGGAAATTTATAGCATTAAATGCACACATTGGAAAAGACAAAAGATCTAAAATCAACAATCTAAGTTTCTACTTTCAGAAACTAGAAAAATAGCAAATTAAAGCAAAGCAAGAAAGAAAAAAAGAAATAACTGAAATTAAAGCATCAATCAATGAGACTGAAAACAGGAAAAGAATAGAGAAAATTAGTGAAACCAAAAACTAGTTCTTTGAGAAGATCAATATAATTAATAAACTCCCACCCAGGCTAACCAGGAAGAAAAGAGGGAATTATTAGCATTAGAAATAAAAGAGGGGTCCATCAGTACAGATCTCATGGACATTAAAAAGATAATAAATGAATGTGATGAACAACTCTGCTCACAAATTTGATAACCTAGATGAAATGGATCAATTCTTAGAAAGACACACCTACCAAAACTCTCAAAATAGATAACAGAAACTCACAAAATTAGATAATAGATGTAGATAACTGGAATAGACCTATATCTATTAAAGAAATGGAATCAACAATTACCTTGCAAATCAGAAAATGCCAGGCCCAGATTACTTCACGTGCATTCTACTGAACATTTAAGAAACAAATGATACCATTTCTCTACAATCTGTTCCAGAAAATAGAAACAGAGCAAACACATTCCTCCTGTTTATAACTCATTCTACAAGGTCATCGTTACCTGACAAAGACATTGTAAGAAAGGAAAAGTATAGATCAGTATCTCCCTCGTGAACATAGATGCAGAAACCATTCAACAAATCCAACAAATCAAAATCAAGTGCAAAAATATATTTTAAAAATTATGCACCACTACCAATTGGGATTTAATCCAAGTATGCAAGGCTGGTTCAGTATTCGAAAATCAATTAATGTAATCTATCACATAAACAGACTAAAGAATAAAATCATATGATCACATTGATAGATGTAGAAAAAACATTTGACAAACTGAACACCCCATTCATGATGAAACCCTAGTATACTAGGAGTAGAAGGGATCTTCCTCAACTTAGTAAAGAATATCTACCAAAACCCCTCACAGCTACATATTTAATGGTGAGAAACTAGATGTTTTACTACTAAGATTGGGTACAAGGCCAAGACTTTTTCTCTCACCACTCCTGTTCAACATCATACTAGAAATCCTAGCTAATGCAGTAAAACCATAAAAGGCAATAAAAGTTACACAGATTGGTACGGAAGAAATAAAACTGTCTTTGTTTGCAAATTACAAGATTGTGTAGAAAATCCCAAAGAACTGACAAAAAATTCCAGGAAGCAATTATAGCAAGGTTGTAGGATACAAGGTTAATATACAAAACTGTATTGCTTTCCTACATAGGAGCAATGAACTGGAATATGAAATAAAAAAGCACATTTACATTAGCACCAAAAAATGAAACTTAGTTATAAATCTAACAAAATATATATAAGATCTGTCAAAAATGACAAAACTCTAAAGTAAGAAATCAAAGATACAAATGAATGAAGAGCTATTCTCTGTTCATGGACAAGTTCTCACTGATTTGTTCTATAGATTCAAGGCAATCCCATCAAAATCCCATCATGTTACGTTGTGGATATTAAAACAGCTGATGCTAAGGGGTGTATATGTGTGTGTGTAGAGAAGGAGGGAGAGAGAAAGAGAGAATGAGAAAGAGTGGGGAGCAGGGGAGGAATGTAAAAGACCCATAATGGCTAACATAGTATAGTAATAGAACAAAGTTGAAGGACTGGCACTACTGACTACTTCAAGACGTCCTATAATGCTACAGTAATTAAGACAGTGTGATATTGGTGAAAGAATAGACATATTAATATAAACAGAACCGAGGAGAGAGCTCAGAAATGGACCTAAACAAATAAACTCAACCGAACTTTGACAGAGGAGCAAAAGCAGTCCAACAGAGAAAGGATAGCATTTTCAACAGATGGTGCTGGAACTGGACATCCAGGTGCAAAAAATATGAATCTAGATGCAACTTTCACAAAATGGATCATATTCCTTGATGTAAGATACAAAATTATAAAACTTCTAGAAGATAACAGAGGAGAAAATATAGGTTTCTTTGGGTTTGGTAACGCGTTTTTGCATAGAATTCTAAACATGTGATCCACTGGCAAAAAAAAAAAAAATTAAAGATTATACTTCATTAAAATGAAAATACTTCTGTGAGAAAGACACTGTCAAGAGAATGAAAAATCAAGCAAAAAACTGGGGGAAAACATTTGGAAAACAAATATTTTAAAAGGACTTATTTCTAAAATATACAAAAAAATCTTTGAACTCAAAAATAAGATAACAAACAACCCAATTAAATTGTGGGCAAGAGATGTGCAAATACTTCACCAAAGAAGATATACAAATGGCAAATAAGTATGTGAAAAGATGTTCAGCATCCTATGTCATTAGGGAATTGCAAATTAAATCAATCATGAGTTTGTGACCGCACACCTACTAGAATGGCTACAGTTCAGAATACTACCACCACCAAATGCTCTCAAGGGTGTGAAGCAACAGGAACTCTCATTCACCGCTGTGGGAATGCAAAATGGTAGAGCCACTTTGGAATACAGTTTGGCAGTTCTTAATTAAAGTTATTCTTACTATATGATTTAGCAATTGAATTCCTAGGTATTGGCTCAAATGAATTGAAGACTTACGCTGGCACAAAAACCTGCACATGAATGTTTATATCAACTTTATTCACAATTGCCAAAATTTAGAAACAACCAGATGTCCTCCAATACGTAGATGTATAAACAATATATCATTCAGCAATTGCAAGAAATGAACTATCAAACCACAGAAAGATTTGGAGGAACCTTAAATGTATATTGCTAAGGGAAAGAAGCCAGTCTGAAAAGACTACATATTGTATAATTCCAAATAGATGATATTCCCCAAAAGCTAAAACTGTAGACAATAAAATGATTAGTAGTTGCCAGGGTTTGGGGAAGGCAATGAATGAACAGATGGAGTACAATGGATTTTTAGGGCAGTTAAATGATTCTATATGATACTGTAATGGTGAATACATGATATTATGAATTTGTCAAAACTCTTAGAACTTTACAACACAGTTGGCCCTCCGTATCTGTGGGTTCTGCATCCATGTGGATTCAACCAACCATGGATGAAAAATATTTGAAAAAAAAATAAAAACAATACAATAAAAGTAATACAAATAAAATATAGTATAAGAACTATTTACATACCATTTACATTGTGTTAAGTATTGTAAGTAATGTAGAGATGATTTAATGTATATGGGAGGATGTGTGTAGGTTACATGCAAATACTATGCCATTTTTCATAAGGGACTTGGGCATCCACAGATTTTGGCCTTCACTGGAAGATCCTGGAACTAATCCCCTGTGGATACTGAGGGATGACAATATAGGAACTCTCTGGACTTTCTGTTCAATTTTTTGGTAAACCTAAACTTCTACGGAATAATGTCTATTCATTAAAAAATAATAAACTACAGCATTAGTTCATACCAATACTTAACAATTCAAAATAAGAACTACAGGCTTTTAAATTACCCTTTTAAAACAACCTACATCTGCATCCATTTTCTTCCATGCCAAGAGTCCCAGCAATCATGGACACTAAAAATGACAGAATATCACATAATTACTTATTTTATTTTATTATACACACAACCCTTTACAATAAGAACACCAACAATAGGTTACTCAAAGCAGTTTGAGGTAATTGTTTTGGCTGTTCTTCACCCCTGTAGGGTATATCTCACAATCAAATTACTATGTTTGAAAATTAGTTGTGGTTATGCCACCAATTGTAAACAGAGTTTTTTTTTTAACCTTGGTTTTCAGTTCCTAAGATATACTTTCTTATAATTTAATTTTCTTTTATAATTATGTAAAATATTTATATACCTCCAAAGTTAAATCTGCAAATGAAAGTTATCACTGTCCTTTCCACCTATTTCTTTCCTATCCTGTAGGTAACTGTGGAGTTTATTTCTCTCCCCTCACCCTCTATTTTTTAAAAGAAGAGCAAATACTTATATATACCTACCTCCTCTCCCTCCTCTCTTTCCTGAAATAGAAGAACATAGCTATACATACTTTCATTTACCTTTCTTTTATAATTAACAATATATTCTAAACATCTCTTCATATTACTATAAAGAGACATTTTCTATTGTTTTAAACTACTGGATAGTACTCCATAATGTTGATATACCATGAATTACTTCAACTAGCCACCTACTGATGGACAGTTGGGTAATCTTTTGCTATAACAACTTGTGCTTCAGTGAATACAGTGTGCATAAGTATTTTTAAAATAATTTTATTAGATAATTTTGGGATAGATTTCACAGAAGTGGTATTGCTAGATCTAAACCTATATGTAATTGTGCTAAATACTGCCACATTCCCTTTCATAGGGTTTGTACCATTTGTATTTTTCTTAGCAATGCATAAGAGGACCAATTTCCTTACAGCCTTGCTAACAGAATTTGATGTCACACTTTTGGAAACTTGCTAACATAAGAGGTGAGAAATGGCATCTTGGTGTAGTTTTTTAAAAATGATTTATTGAGATATTATTCACATATAATATCTCAATATCTCAATAAAATAATACAATTCACCCACTTAAAGTAGACAATTTGATGGCTTTTAATATATTCACAGACTTGTATAGCCATCACCACAGTCAATTTTCAAACATTTTTATCTCCCCAACAAGAAACCCCATATCCAGTAGTGGTCATTTCCCATGTTTCTCTAACCTCCCAACCCTAGGCAACTACTAATTTTTCTGTCTCTATAGATTTGTCTATTTTGGTCATTTCATGTAAATGGAGCCAAATAATATGTGGTCTATTGTGACTGGTTTCTTTCACTTAGTAACATAATGTTTTAAAGATTTATGCATGCTGTAGCATGTATCAGTGCTTTGTTTCTTTTTATTGCCATATACTATTATTCCATTGTATGTATGAATATACCACATTTATCCATTCACTAGGTTAATGAACATTTGAGTTATTTTCACTTTTTAGTTATTATAAATAATGCTGTAATGAAAATTGTGTACAAGTTTTTATGTGGACATATGTTTTTATTTCTCTTGGGTATATGCCTATGAGTGAAATTTCTGAATCATGTTATAACTCTCTGTTGGGTATACCTCCTGAGTATATAACTAGGAGTGAAATTGCTGGGTGATATGGTAACTGTTTTAACTTTTTGAGGAACTGCGAAACAGTCTTCCAAAACAGCTGTACTCTTTTACATTGCCATTAGCAATTTATGAGGGTTCCAGTTGCTCCATATCATTGACTCTGTGTAGTTTTAATTTGCATTTCTCTTATGAGCAAATTTGAGTATATTTTCACATGGTCAAAAGCCATTTACTTACTTTTCTATGAACTGTCCATTTCTCTAGTGCATTTTAATATAGGGTTCGTAGTCTTTTTAACAGAAAAATAGTCTATTTTTAGAAGCTGTTTATATATTAGGAATATTGCAGCTCTGTGACATAAGATGCAACATTTTTTTACTAATTTATAACATTTTACTTTCTTATGTTTCTTTGACATGCCAAAGGTCTTGTTTGTTTGAACTAATGTGGTCCTTTTCATCAAGTCATGATTAGGAAAGTTTTTCCCATTGCTAGGTTATAGAAGAAGTCAACAAAGTTTTATTCTAGTTATTTATGTGTTTTCATTTACGTAAATATGGACGTTTGCTCTATTTGGAATTTATCCTGCTGTATAGTCTGAGGAATTAATGCAATTTTATCTTTTTCTGTATATTTATCCTCTTATTTCACTTTATTTTTAAAAATCCATCTTTTCACCATAGATTTGAGCTTCCACCTTTATTGGTTACTAACGTTGCACTTATAATTTTGTCTATTTCTGGATTTTTCTTTTCTGCTCCATTGGTTCCACTGACGTTAAGTATGATACTGAGTTTGAATCTCCCATTTCTACCTTAGAAATTTCATTTCTCCAGGAATATGAAAATAGCATATGTTTATTTTCTTATTTTCTTACAGACTTAGGATCCATGTCTAAGACCAAGACGCTATCTTCAAAAAGAGAAATTTATGAAACAGAGTCATCACAATTGGAGATAAAAGAACAACTTACGAGCCATAACTGGGAGTGCAAAAGTTTTCAAGATGATAGGGAATGCAAAGACCAGTTTGAAAGGCAATTGGGAAATAAAGAGGGACTTTCCAAGCAACTAGCAATCAACCACGATGAAATTCCCACTTTTATCCAGACCACATCCCTTACATTACAACACAGAATTCATTCTACAGAGAAACCCTATGAATATAAAGCATGCAGAAAATGCTTTATACGTGACTTTCAACTGACTGAACATCAGAGAATTCTTTCTGATGAAAAACTTCATGAGTGTAAACAATGTAGAAAGGCCTTCATTCGGAGCTCACAACTTAATTACCATCAGAGGGTACATGGTGCTAAGAATCCCTATGAATGTAAGGAATGTGGAAAAGCTTTTATTTGTGCCTCACAACTTATTTATCATCAAAGATTTCATACTGGGGAGAAACCTTATGAGTGTAAAGAATGTGGAAAGACCTTTATTCGTGGCTCTCATCTTACTCAGCATCAAAGAATTCATACTGGGGAAAGACCCTATGAATGTAATGAATGTGGAAAGGCCTTTATTCGTGGCTCTCAACTTACTGAACATCACAGAATTCATACAGGTGAGAAACCCTATGAATGTAAGAAATGTGGGAAAGCCTTTAGCTATAGCTCACAACTTACCCTCCATCACAGACTTCATACTGGTGAAAAACCATACCAATGTAAGGAATGTGGAAAGGCCTTTATTCGTGGCTCACAACTTACTGAGCATCAGAGTATTCATATAGGTAGGAAACCACATGAATGTAAGCAATGTGGAAAGGCCTTTAACTATAGCTCACAGCTTGTTCGACATCAGAGTATTCATACTGGTGAGAAACCCTATGAATGTCAAGAATGTGGGAGATCATTTATTCGTGGCTCACAACTTACTGAACATCAAAAAATTCACACTGGAGAAAAACCTTTTGAATGTAAAGACTGTGGAAAAGCCTTCATACGTGGCTCACATCTTACTCAGCATCAAAGGATTCATACTGGTGAAAAACCCTATGAATGTAAAGAGTGTGGGAAGGCCTTTATTTATGGATCCCAGTTGACTCAACATCATAGAATTCATACAGATGAGAATCCCTGTGAATGTAAGCAGTGTGGAAAGATCTTTATTTGTGCTTCGCAACTTACCCTACATCAAATTTTTCATACTGGTAGGAAACCATATGAATGTAAGGAATGTGGTAAGGCTTTCATTCGTTGCTCAGAACTAACTTACCATCAGAGAATTCATACAGGTGAGAGACCATATAAATGTAATGAATGTGGGAAAGCCTTTAATCGTGGCTCACAACTTACTCAACATCAGAGAATCCATTCTGGTGAGAAACCTTATAAATGTAATAAATGTAGTAAGAACTTTGGACGTCATTCACACCTTTCTCAACATCAGAAACTTCATAATGGAGAAAAACAACATGAAAATACTAGTTTAGAAAATCCTTTACCTCTACCCTTGAAACTCAGCTTTGGAATACCAGAAAATTCAGATTTTCTGGGGTGAATATGGGAATCCTTTTTTACTTTAGCTAATTAGTAACTTACATTCAAAGAATTCACAGTGAAGAGAGGCTAGATTAATATAAATGAAAAAACCTCCCATCACATTTCAATCTGTGTTAGACATGAATGAATTCATACTGGTGCACAATGCTGAAATGTAAAGAATGTGGGAAGGACTTAACCTAAGGTACATTCTTTTGTTCAGTATTATCTAAGTCCCACCATTTGCTGCCTCTGTGCACCTTTTGGAAAGTTATTTAACCCCTGTTTGCTTCTGTTTTCTCATTTATTAAGCATTACTGTCATGTATCTCATCATAGTGTTTTTGCACAGGAGTAAATACGTGTAAATCCTTAGGATAATGTATAATACATAGTTTATGCTTAATAAATGTTACTGTCAACATTATTTGTTTAAATAGTATACTATCACAAAAATTAGATGAGAGGAAAATTTGACAAATACAGCATGTAACTCTTTGATCATTCTTTATCTCTTACTAAGCATCAGGTAAATTATTTTGGAACAAAACATTCTAGTAGAATTAATGTGAGTTTATACCTTGTTCCAAATCATAGAATTGTTACCAGAAGGAAATCATAAGGAAAAAATGTCTTTGGCTGTAAAAAATAAACCTGCTCTTATGAACATTTGTGTGCAGATTTTTGTGTGAACATCAATTTCCATTTCTCTGGGATAAATGCCTAAGAGTACAATTTCTGGGTCTTACAATAAATGCAAGCTTTCTCTCATAAGAAATGGACTAATGTTCTCCAAAGCAGCTTTACCATTTTACATTTTCACCAGCAATGAATTTTTGGAAGGTCAATGTGGACAAGCCTCAGGATGTTCAGAGAACACTTTATGGGAACCCAGTTGCAAGGGGACACTTTTGCTCATTTTACCTCCAGGAGCTCTACTGTGTGCTCATAGTGAATATCAAAAATAAATCGACTCATGCTTATGGCATGGAGAGGGGAAAAGTAACAATTTTGAAATATGCAAGACCATTCTGTTCTTAACAAGGCCTGCCCCCAGGAGAAACTTTTTACAAGTGCCTAACCTGCTGGGATTTTGTCTGATCCTAACTTACCTGAAGGATGGGAAATCTAAAAACTGAGAAGTACTAGTGAAGTTCACAGTCCAGGAGCACAGGCTTACCATATGACTGAGACATAATCACAGGATAATAGAACACTTCCACTCCCTGGGAAGTGGCATCTTATCACCACACAACTAAAGGACTGTTTACTACAGTTCCTTTTACGCAGGTACATCATGTTTGGCTATCAAGAAAAATTTACAGGCAAAAACACAAAAGGTAATTAAAAGGCAAAAAACAGTTTAAAGAGACAAAGCAACATCACAACCAGACTCAGGCATGGCAAGTATGTTGTAATCATCAGACTTAGAATTTAAAACAACTATGATCAATATGCTAAGAGCTCTAATGAATAAAGTAGCATATGACAACTGATGGGCAGTATAAGCAAAGGGATGGAAATGCTAAAAAAAATAATAAAAGAAATGCTAGAGATAAAAAAATGTACTGTAAAAGAAGTAAAGAAGGTCTTCAATGGAGCATATTATTAGACTGGACATGGCTGAGGAAAGAATTGCTAACCTTGAGGATATGACAGTAGAAACTTCCAAGGCTGAAAAGCAAAGAGAAAAAAGGGGAAAAAACAAACCCCAAGCAGAATATCCCCAAACTGGGAAAACTACAAAAATACACATACTAGGAATACAAGAAGAAAGTGAAGGGAACACAAACAATATTTGAAGTAATAATGACTAAGCATTTCACCAAATCAATCTCACAAACCAGACTATTAATCCAGGATGCTCAGAGAACAACAAGCAGGATAAATGCCCCAAAATGCACCCAGGAATATTATTTTCAAACTTCAGAAATTTGAAGATGATGAAAAACATCTTGAAACTCTTAACAATATAGGCATAGATGGCTCATACCTCAAAACTATTAAAGCCATATACGATAAACCCACAGCCAATATCATACTGAATGGGGAAAATTTGAAAGCATTCCCCCTTAAAACTGGAACCAGACAAGGTTGCTCACTATCTCCACTTCTATTCAACATAGTGCTGGAAGTCCTGGCCAGAGCAATCAGACAAGACAGAGGAATCAGGGGCGTCCAAATGGGGGAAGAAGAGGTCAAACTTTCACTATTCACAGATGATATGATACTATATATAGAAAACCCCAAAGATTCAACCAAGAGATTACTGGAATTGATAAATGAATTCAGCAAAGTCTCAAGATACAAAATCAATACACACAAATCCATAGCCTTCATATATGCTAATAACAATCAAGCCAAGAAACAAATTAAAGATGCAATACCTTTCACAATAGCACCAAAGAAAATTAAATATTTAGGAACATATCTAACTAATGAGGTAAAAGACCTATATAGAGAGAATTATGAAACACTGAGAAAAGAAATTGCAGAGGATGTAAACAGATGGTACCATGTTCTTGGATAGGCAGAATCAACACTGTAAAAATATCTTTGCTACCTAAAGTGATTTACGGAATCAATGCAGTCCCTATCAAAATACCAACATCATTTTTTGCCGATCTAGAAAAAATAATTCTACACTTCGTGTGGAACCAGAGAAGGCCCCGTCTAGCCAAAGCAATCCTAAGCAAAAAGAACAAATTGGGAGGCATCTATCTACCAGACCTCAAACTATACTACAAGGCTATAGTAACCAAAACAGCTTGGTACTGGCACAAGAACAGAGACACAGACCAATGGAACAGGACTGAGAACCCAAATATAAAACCAACCTCATACGGTCATCTGACCTTTGACAAAATCCAGAAAAACATACACTGGGGAAAAGATTCCCTATTCAATAAATGGTGCTGGGAAAACTGGATGGCCATATGTAGAAGACCGAAACTAGACCCACACCTCTCACCTCTCACAAAAATCAACTCACGATGGATAACAGATTTAAACCTAAGACATGAAAACATAAGAATTCTCGAAGAAAACGTTGGAAAAACTCTTACGGACATTGGCCTGGGCAAAGAATTTATGAAGAAGATCCCCAAAGCAATCACAGCAGCAACAAAAATAAATAAATGGGACCTGATAAAATTTAAAAGCTTCTGCACAGCCAAGGAAACTATCACTAGAGTGAACAGACAACCTACAGAATGAGAGAAAATATTTGCATGCTACACATCTGATAAAGGGCTGATAAGCAGAATCTATACAGAACTTAGGAAAATCAACAAGAAAAAATCAAACAACCCTATTAAAAAATGGGCAAAGGACATTAACAGAAACTTTTCAAAAGAAGACAGAATAATGGCCAGCAAACATAAAAAATTGCTCAACTTCTCTACTCATCAGGGAAATGCAAATCAAAACCACAATGAGATATCACTTAACTCCAGTGAGATTGGCTCATCAAAAAAGCCCAAAACAAAAAATGTTGGTGGGGATGCGGACAGATAGGAACACTCATACACTGCTGGTGGGACTGCAAATTAGTACAACCTCTATGGAAAGTAATATGGAGATACCTCAAAGAATTAAAAGTAGAACTACCATTTGATCCAGCAATCCCACTACTGGGTATTGACCCACAGGAAAAAAAGACATTCTATAATAAAGACATCTCTGCATGCAAATGTTTATAGCAGCATAATTCACAATTGCAAAGATGTGGAAACAACCCAGGTGCCCATCAATACACAAGTGGATTAATAAAATGTGGTATATGTATACCATGGAGTATTACTCAGCAATAAAAAACAACGGTGAATTAACACATTTGGTATTAATCTGGTTGGAGCTAGAGCCCATTCTTCAAAGAGAAGTGTCACAAGAATGGAAAAATCACCATCAAATTGGTACTAACTGATCAACACTTACATCACACATGGCAATAATATTCATCAGGGGGTGGGCAGGCAGGAGTGGGGTGGAGGGGATGGGAAAACTCACTGAATGGATGTGGGGTGCATAGTTTGGGGGATGTTCACGATTGTAGCTCTGACACGGGCAGTGCATGGGCAATGTATATAGCCAAAGTGTTGTACCCCATAATTCTGCAATAAAATAAATAAAATTAAATTAAAAAAAAGAAAAAAGAAAAACATCTCAAAAGATGCCAGAAGCTACAAACACCTTACCATTGGGAGAACAAAAATTACATCTAACTTCTCAGAATCCATGCAAAAGAGAACACTGAGAGAATAAACCGCAACTCTAGAATTCTGTACCCTGAGAATTATCCATCAAAAGTGAAGGAGAAAAAAGTACTTTCTCAGACAAACACAAATTGAGATAATTTGTTGCTAGTCGACCTGTCTTGCAAGAAATGTTAAAAGAAGTTTTTCAGAGAGAAGGAAAGTCATATAGGTCAGAAACCCAGGTCAATATAAGAAAGTAGAAGAGTATTGCAGAATAAGTGAAAATAAAACCTTTTATTTTTCTTATTCTCAAATGACCTAACAGTTAAAAGTTTGTTCAAAAAAGCAACAATGTATTCAATTGTGTATACTTATGTTTGTGTGTGTGTGTGTATATATATATATTTATGTTTCATTATATATATACATTTATGGATAAGTGAAATGAATGACAGCACTGGTAAAAGGGATGGGAGGGAGGAATTAGGAATACTTTGTTGTTACAAGGTACTTGAACTACCCATGATGTGGTATAGTGTTTGAAAGTGGACTTGGATTACTCTAGGGCAACCAATAAAAATGTGTAAAAAAAAAAAAAAGTATAATTCCTATGCTAAGAAAGGAGAGAGAATAGAATCACAAAATGCTCAATTAAAACCACTAAAGGCAGAGAAAGTGTGGAAGACCAAAAAACAAGGGGAAGAAATGGAAAAAAGTAACATATGACAGCTGTTAACCCAGCTATATCAATAATAACTTTACTATTATTTTTGCTTAATTAATGCCAAGTATAATCACGTTAAATATTTGGTAGAATTCACCAGTGAAAAAGCCATCAAGTTCTAGGCTTTTCTTTGTTGGGAGGGTTTTTACTACCAATTCAATCTCTTTACTCATTATTGCTCTGTTCAGATTTTCTATTTCTTCGTGATTTAGCCTTGGTAGGTTGTATGTTTCTACAAATTTATCCATTTTTCTAGGTTATCCAATCTGTTGGCATATAATTTTTCCTAGTAGTCTTTTATGATCCTTTGTACTTCTATGATATCCATTGTACTGTCCCCTCTTTCATTTATGTGTTGAGTCTTCTTTCTTTGTATAGCAAAGAGTCTGTTAATTTTGTCTTAACTTTTGTTGATCTTTTCCATTGTTTTTCTAGTCTCTATTTCATTTATTTCTGCTCTTTGTTGTTGTTATTTTCATTGTTTTTATTTCAAAAAATTTAGGGGGTACAAGTGTTTTTTCTTACACAAATGAATTTTATCAGGATAAGTCAAGGCATTCAGTGCACCTGTCATCACAATAGTATACATTGTACCCAATGGTAGGTTTTTATCCCTCCCACCCTCCTGTCTTCTCCGTTTTCAATGTCCATTATACTACTTTATGACCGTAATATCCCTTGTTTAACTCCCACCTATAAGTGAGAGCATGTTGTATTTGTTTTTTCCATTCCTAAGATACTTAGGAGAATGGTCTTTATTTCCATCCAGGTTGCTACAAAACACATTATTTCATTCCTTTTTATGCCTGAGTAGTACTCCAAGATATGTACATATATATGTGTACACACACATTTTCATTATCCACTCATCAGCTGATGGGCACTTAGGCTGGTTCCTGAGTGGAACTGTGAATGGTGCTGTGATGAATATTCAGGTACGGGTGTCTTTTTTATGAAATGACTTTTTTTCCTTGGAGTAGATACCCAGTAGTGGGACTGCTAGATTGAATAGTAGGTCTAATGTTTATTATTTCCTTCCATCTGCTAACTTGGGATTAGTTTGTTCTTCTTCCTGAGGTGTAAAATTAGGTTGTTTATTTGAGATCTTTCTTTTTTCTTACTGTAGGCATTTATTGTTATAAATTTAGAACAGTTCTTGCTGCATCCCCTAAGTTTTGGTTTGTTGTGTTTCCATTTTTGTTCATCTTAAGACACTTTTTGATTTACCTTTTGATTTCTTCTTTGATCTGTCACTTTACACATACTATCTCATTCTTCTAGCCTGAAATGTTTCTGCTCAGACATCTGTTAGTACTTTTATGGGGGATCTTTTGTATATGACAAGTCTCTTTTCTCTTGATGCTTTCAAAATATGTTCAAGATCTAACAAAATGCGTTCAAGATCTATATGAGGAAAACTCTGATGAAAGACATTAAAGAAGCTTTAAATAAATGGAGAAATATTCCATGTTGACAGACTGAAAGACTCAAAATTGTCAAGATGTCACTTCTTTCCAACTTGATCTATAGATTCAATGCAATCCTAGTCAAAATCCCAGCAAGTTATTTTGTGGATAGTGACAAACTAATTTTAAAGTTTATGTGGAGAGGCAAAAGACCCAGAATAGCCAACATAATATAGTAGAAGAAAACAGTTGGAGGACTACAAAACTTCAAGACTTTACAGTTGCAATAATTAAGAAAGTTTAGTATTTGAAAAATAAATAAATAAATAGACAATTAGCTCAATGGAACAGAATATAGAACCCAGAAATAGACCCACGTAAATACAGTCAACTGATATTTGACCAAGGAGCAAAGGCAATACAATGAAGAAAAGATAGTCTTTCAACAAATGATAATAAAACTAGATAGTAACAAGCAAAAAAGAAAAAAAATCTAGAAACAGACCTAACAACCTTCAAAAAAATTAACTCAAAGGTAGTTCTACATCTAGAAGCAAAAGGAAGATATGTATCTTCATGAAAGCACATGAAAGAATAAAACTTACTGGCATAGCAAACACATAAGCAAAAAAGAGAAAGGACTCAAATGTTACCACTATAGAAAACCACCAAACTGCAATGATAAGTAAGAAAGGAAAAAAGGCAATACAAAACAACCAGAAAAAAAATAAAATAACAGGAGTAAATCCTCACCTGTCAATAATAACCTTGCATGTAAATGGATTAAACTTTCCACTTATACAAGATGAGGAAAAATGGTGGTCTGTTAGAGTCCTTCTACCTCACTGCTCCCAGGGAAGGAGGTGAAGAGCATGGATGGCTGCCTGCACACAGATCGCTCACTCCAAAAACAGCATTGTGAAATTGCAGAGAATCATCGTGGGACACTAAGCACAAGAAAAAAGGTGACAGGGTGATACATTCACAAAGATCAGAGAACGCGGGGAATACAATAGAGATCAGAGCGTGGGAAGGACAGGTGCTCGCCAGGGCAGCACAGTGCAACCTGACTTACAGGTGGTCATGCACCATCACCACAGACTTCCCATCCACTCAGTCAGGGACAAGCCCAGGGTTGGTGAAAAGTCGTTGCATGAGACAGCAGGCTCTGTGGAGAGGAAGCAATTGTGTGAACCATACAGGACTCTCGGGTGCACTGAGCAGGGACTGTGCAGGCCTGGGGAGGGACTGGGATGAGATACAGCTTCCCAGGACAGTACTCTGGAATTTGGAGATGGGCACCTTGCCCCTGGAAGTCAGCAGGACCAGGGCACAGGAGTTGAATGGAGAGCAACAGGCTATACCTTGGTGGCTGCTGGCAGTTGACTCCATGGGATCCAGGCGACTTGAGGAGAGCTGCATTCATGGAGTGATCTGAACCAGCAGGACCCTGCTATGTGCCCGACTGGCAGTCGGCAGCCATCTTTAAGGAAACCCACCTTGAGCTGTTATCTAGGTCTCTAGCTTCATCCCAACCCTGACCCAGGGGCTCTCCCACATAGACACGACAGGCTATGCCCTTGGAGGCCACAGACAGCTGCCTCCATGGGCTCCAGGTGGGGACAAGGTCCCTGACCTGTATCAGTGGGACCTTTGTGTACCGGAAACAGTTTGCAGCCCATCCATCCAGTCCTGCCTCCCCAATTCTGGCCGACCCCTGTGTGATTGGCCCTAGCACCTGCTCTCCAGGTCCCCATCCCCCCTTACTCCAGAGAATGGTCATATTGAAGGTTGCTGTGCCAAAGTGACTCAATTTGATGGTTCCCATGGCAACCAAAAGCCTCATGGTGACAGAGGCTGAATCAGAGCAGCTGTTCCCAACCCTACTCACTACATTAGGGAGTTCTGCTTGATCCAAGAGTGCCCTCAGCTGCCACTATTCCCCCCTTGCGGAGACTTCTGCACATAGGCCCAGCCACCTTGCAATGTGGTCTAGTGGTGGAAAAGGGGTGCACAATTGGAGATCCCCCTATCAGCCAGTGACACGTGGAGATGCCTGTCAGCGGGCCAGACACATGAACTGCGAGGAAGCTCGAGAGCCCACAAGTGGTCTGGTCGGAGGGGAAAGTGCCTGAGCTTGTGGACAGGGAAGAAAAAACCTGGCTAGAGACCTCAGCAATCACACTGGTTAGTCCCTCCCATCAGAATCAGCCCTCCAAGCCCAGAGAGAGAGAGCTCTGAACTCCAAAAAAGCACCCCTGCCCCCGCCAGCAGCCAAATAAACAATCTCTGAGCAACACAGAAGTTCACTCACCCAAGCCTTTGCACGGCAGCTGCAAGATATCTTGCTCCTCCCTACACCTTAGGGGGAGCAGAGTCAAAGTAACCCCTGGGAGCTACAAGGACCCTCCCAAAGCTTGGGGCTTTCATATACCCCACCTGGGGGACCAGAGCCTGCCAAAGGCACAACAGATTACCTAGGTAACTGGCTCCTCCATGCAAACTACAGTCAACAACAGTGGGAACAACTGCATAGCTAAAAATATTGCCTTCCATCTCAAGTTACTAGGGAGCAGTGGATTCGTACCTTCAAGTACAATTCACCAGCCTGGAGCTTAAGCTGGGGGAACAAACTCATTATACTCCACTGAGAAGAGGTGAAAACCACGGGTCAGAGGTAATCCAAGAGGTCCATCAAATTTGCTAAAATACACCTAAGGCAATACAGGACCAGCACTCCTCTCCCCAGCTCTGCCAGGGAACGATTCTTGGGGTCTTGGAGACAGGGCCATAAACTAGCCCTAGCATGCCCAGCTCTCAACCAAGAGGTCAGATGAGTAAGAATCACCAAAAGAACACAGGAATAATGAAAAGTCAGAGCAAAAAGTCACCCCCAAAAGAAATCATTAGCTCCTCAGCAACGGATACCAACTTAACTGAAATGGGCAAAATGACAGAGGAAGAATTTTGATTATGGATTGTAAGAAGCTAAATTAAATTCAAGAGAAAACAGAACCCCAACACAAAGAAATCACAAGAGCAATGCAAGAAATGAATGAAAAATTCTCTAAAGAAATTGGAAAAACCAATTATGGAAAATTATGGAAAAACCAAACAGAAATACTGGAAATGAAAGAGGGATTCAATGAACTACAAAACATAGTGGAAAGTCTTAATAGGCTGTATCACACAGAAGAAAGAATCTCAGAGCTGAAAGATAACTCCTATGTGCTAAACAAATCAGTTAAACAGAAAGAACACAGAAACAAGAGACATGAACAAAGCATACAAGAAATGTGGGATTATGTAAAGAGGCCAAAGGTAAGAATCACAGCCATCCCTGAGGGCAAAGAAGAAAATACACAAGGGCTGGAAAATCTATTTGTAGGAATAATAGAGGAAAATTTCTGTGGCCCAGCCAGGAAGCTCAATATCCAGGTACAAGAAGCACACAGGACTCCTGGGAGACTCAATGTGAAAAGGCAATCACCACGCCACATAGTTATCAGGCTGGCCAAAGTAAACACGAAAGAGGCACTCCTTCAAGTAATAAGGCGAAAACAGCAGGTAACCTACAAAGGAAAACCTATCAGACTAACTGCAGACTTCTCAACTGAAACTTTATAAGCCAGAAGGGACTGGGGACCCATTTTCAGCCTTCTAAAACAGAATAATGGCCAACCCAACCCAGAATTTTTTATCCTGCAAATCTAAGCTTCTTATATAAGGGAGGAATAAAGACTTTCCCAGACAAGCAATCACTAATAGAATTTGCAAAGACCAGACCTGCCCTGCTGGAAGTACTCAGACCTACATTGTACACTAACCAGTGCAACAGACACCCACCAGTGTAAAATTACCCAAAAGCTAAAAGTCCAGAACTCAGATTCCACAATGGCTTGAGAGTTAAAACAAAACAGTAAGAGTCTACCCAACAGGATAAACATCCACCCCAAATATCAATTCTCTCAATAAATGTGAATGGCTTGAATTGCCCACTGAAGAGACATAGGCTGGCTGAATGGATTACAAAATATAAACCAAGTATTTACTGTCTCCAGAAAATGCATCTTACACACAAGGACTCCTTCAGACTCAAGGTGAAAGGATGGCATACAATTTTCCAGACAAATGGAAAGCAAAAGAAATATGGTGTAGCCATTCTTATATCAGATATTATAAAGTCTAAAGCAACAAAAGAAAGAAAAAGATGGTCAGTATATAATGGTGAAGGGAAAAATTCAACAAGAAGCCTTAGCAATCCTAAATATTTATGCACCCAAGACAGGAGCACCCAGATACATAAAGCAAATACTGCTAGATCTAGACAACATAATAAATAGCAATGCCATAATAGCCAGGGACTTCAACACTCACTGACAGAAATGGACAGATCCTCCAAGCAGAAAATAAGCAAAGAAACAATGGACTAAACAGGACCCTAGCACATTTGGGCCTAACAGACATCTATAGAATACTCCACTCAAATAACACTGAATATACATTCTTCTCATCAGCTCATGGAACTTTCTCTAAAATTGATCACATTATAGGCCACAAAACAGAGCTCAACAAATTTTTAAAAAATAGAAATTATGCCATGTATCTTCTCAGACCACACTGGAATAAATTAGAAATCAATTCCAACAGAAACACTCATCTCTACCCAAAACATGGAAATTAATCTATTGCTGAATGACTACTGGGTCAAGGAGGAGATTCAGATGGAAGTCAAAAGATTCTTCAAAATAAATGATAATGGGGACACAAGTTATCAAAATCTGTGGGATACAGCAAAACCAGTCCTGAGAGGAAAAATCACTTTAAATGCCCACATCTAAAAGACAGAAAGATCACAAATCAACAAACTAATCAATTGTCTCAAGGAACTGGAAAAGGAAGAGCAAACCAACCATAAACCCAGCAGAAGAAAAGAAATAACCCTATTATAAACAGGGTATAGTTACATAATAGGTCAAATGAGAAAAATCAATACATATGAAAGACTTTGAAAAGACATCTTCAAGCCCTATCACCATTAAAAGCAACACAAATATAAAACCAACCTCATATGGTCATCTGATCTTTGACAAATTCCACAAAAACATACACTGGGGAAAAGATTCCCTATTCGATAAATGGTGCTGGGAAAACTGGATGGCCATATGTAGAAGACTGAAACTAGACCCACACCTCTCACCTCTCACAAAAATCATCTGACGATGGATAACAGATTTAAACCTAAGACGTGAAACCATAAGAATTCTTGAAGAAAACGGTGGAAAAACTCTTATGGACATTGGCCTAGGCAAAGAATTTATGAAGAAGATCCTCAAAGCAATCACAGCAGCAACAAAAATAAATACATGGGACCTGATCAAATTAAAAAGCTTCTGCACAGCCAAGGAAACTATCACTAGAGTGAACAGACAACCTACAGAATGAGAGAAAATATTTGCATGCTATACATCTGATAAAGGGCTGATAACCAGAATCTATACAGAACTTAGGAAAATCAACAAGAAAAAATCAAACAACTCCATTAAAAAGTTGGCAAAGGACAGGAACAAAAACTTTTCAATAGAAGACAGAATAATGGCCAAACACATAAAAAACTGCTGAACTTCTCTAATCATCAGGGAAATGCAAATCAAAACCACAATGAGATATCACTTAACTCCAGTGAGATTGGCTTATATCAAAAAGTCCCAAAACAACAAATGTTGGTATGGATGTGGAGAGATAGGAACATTCATACACTGCTGGTGGGACTGCAAATTAGTACAACCTCTATGGAAAGTAATATGGAGATACCTCAAAGAACTAAAAGGAGAAGTACCATTTGATCCAGCAATCCCAATACTGGGTATTTACCTAAAGGAAAAAAAGACATACTATAATAAAGACATCTGTACTCAAATGTTTATAGCAGCACAATTCACAATTGCAAAGATGTGGAAACAATCTAAGTGCCCATCAATACATGAGTGGATTAATAAACACAGTATATGTATACCATGGAGTACTACTGAGCCATCAAAAAATAATGGTGAATTATTACCTCTGGTATTATCCTGGATGGAGCTGGAGCCCATTCTTTGAGGCAAAGTATCACAAGAGTGGAAAAACAAGCACCACTGGTACTCACATCAAATTTGTAGTAACTGATCAATACTTATGTGCACACATGGAAATAATATTCATCAGGGGTTGGGCAGGTGGGAGGGGGGTGGAGCAGATGTGTAAACTCACACCTAATGGGTGTGGGGTGCACTGTCTGGGGGATGGCCACGATTGTAGCTCTGACTTGGGCAGTGCATAGGCAATATATGTAACCAAAGTGTTTGTACCCCCATAATATTCTGAAACTTAAAAATAAATAAATAAATAAATAAACTTTCCACTTATGAGATATAGACTGGCTGAATGGATAAAAACACATGACCCAACTATACACTTCCCACAAGAAATTCACGTTACCTGGGAGGACACATACAGACTGAAAGTAAAGGGATGGAAAAAGATATTCCACACAAAAGGAAACCAAAAGTGAGAAGAAGTAGGTATACTTACATCAAATAAAACAGATTTTAAGTAAAAAATTGTATAAAGAGACAAAGAAGGTCATTATACAATGATAAAGGGGTCAATTCAGTTAGAGGATGTAATAATTCTAAACATTAATGCACCCGACACAGGAGCACCCAGATATATAAAGCAAACATTACATCTAAAGGGAGAAACTCCAGTACAATAATACTTGGAGACTTCAACACTCCACTCTCATCACAGAATGATGGATAAAAACAATATGACCATCTCAACAGATGCAGAAAACTTTTGCCAAAATTCAGCATCCCTTCCTGATGAAAACTCTCAATAAATTAGGCATAGAAGGAACAAACCTCAACATAATAAATGCAATGTATGACAAACTCACAGCTAACATCATAATGAATGGGGAAAAGCCAAAAGCTTTTTCTCTAAGAACTGCAACAAGACAAGGATGCCCACTTTCACCATTCCTATTCAACATAGTACTGGTAGTCCCAGCCATAGCAATCAGACAAGAGAAAGAAATAATGGACATCCATATTGGAAAAGAAGTGAAATTGTTCCTCTTTGCAGACAATATGATCCTATATTTAGGAAAACCTAAAGACTCAACCATAAAACTCTTAGAACTAATAAGTTCAGTCAATTGGCAGGATATAAAATCAACACACAAAAATCAGTAGCATTTCTGTACACCAATAATGAACTACCTGAAAATGAAATCAAGAATTCAATCCCATTTACAATAACTACCAAAAAAAAAAAACACCTAGGAATAAATCTAACCAAGGGGATGAAAGACCTCTATAAGGAAAACTAAAAAACACTGATGAAAAAAATTGAAGAGGACACAAATGGAAGGATATCCCATGCTGATGGCTCAGAAGAATTAATATTGTTATAATGACCATACTATCCAAAGCAATCTACTGATTCAATGCAATCCCTATCAAAATACCAATGATATTCTTCACAGAAACAGAACAACCATTCTAAAATTCAATGGAAGCACAAAGGAGCCCGAGTAGCCAAAGCAATCCTCAGCAAAACGAACAAAGCTGGAAGCTTCACACTACTACAAAATATATAACAAGGCAACAATAACCAAAACAGCATGGTATTGATACAAAAATAGATAGATGGGTCAATAGAATAGAATAGAGAATATACATATGCATATATTTTACATATATCAAGGTGATAGATAACCTAAGTACCCTGATTTGATCACTAAATGTCTGCATGTATCAAAATATCACATGTACCCCATAAATATGTATAAATATGTATCAATAAAGAATAACAGTAAACAATATTGTAGAAAATCCAAGAGAACTGAGCCATTATCGATGACCATAACAGGGCATTATAAGAAAAACAAGCAGATAATAAGAACATGCCTTTGGAAATTAAAATTGCAGTAGATGAATAAAAGCAACTCAAGAGACATTTAGAAAATATGGGTTAGGAAATCTCTCAGGAAGGAGAACTAAAACAGAAACAGATTGATAATAAAAGAAACTATGCCCTCTTTAAAAGTACAAGATTTAGATGTTTAATGAGTGAATTCAACTAAAACTTTAAGAAATCGATCACATCATTTTTATATAAGCCATTCTAGAGCAGTGGTCAGCAAACTAAAGCCCACAGAGCAAATTCACCTGCCATTTATTTTGTAAATAAAATTTTAGTGGAATATAGCCATACCTATGCATTTACATACTATCTTTGGCTGCTTTCACTACAGCAGAGTTGAGTAGCCCAATAACCCTAATATATTTACTGTCTATCCCTTTAAGAAAAGTTTTCAGATCTGTTCTAAAGCATATAAAAAGAAGCACTCAAAATCATTTTAGGAACAGAGAATTTTAACAGAAAACTTTGATGAAGAATGCAGGGATGCATAACAAAAAGACATTATGTATATTGAGACAAACCTAAAATAAATGCTTAGAAAACAGAATATAGCAATATATCAAAAGGATCAGTAAGACACAACCCAAGTAGAATTTCTGGTAGAACTATTGCAAAGTTGGCATATTGTAAAGATGGCTTAATGTGCAAAGCCTCCACACAAAAATATAAAAAATTTTAGAGAGAAATTAATGGTATACATAGATACCACATTCATGAATGGATAAATATATATATGCAAAACAATAAACCTTATAAAAAATAATATCAGCGAATATCTTCATGAGCTCAGGTTGCAAAAATAACTTTTAAGTATGACACACAAATCACTAACCATGAAAGATTTACAAAATTGACTGTAATAAACTTAAGAACATCTGTTCATTCCAAGATGCCATTAGGAGATGGAGAAAGCAAGCTATTGAGCAATTGAGTGGGAAAAGATGTGCAGCACATACAACCCACAAGACACTTATCCAGAATATAAAGAGTTTTTTTTTAAACTCTGGGTTAAAAATTATCTGGGTTTTTAACCCCAGATAATTCAGTGGGATATTGGACAAGAGCCTTGGATCAGCAATTTATAAAATGGGAAATTCATATGTAATAAACCTGAAAAAGTGTTCAATCTCACTGATAATCAGGAAAAAGTAAATTAAAACTACAATGAGATACTACTAACACATTTACCAGAATGGCTATAAATAAAAAGACCAACAAAAATGCAATTGTTGGCAAGTCTGTGGAGGAACACATGTTTCTGGTGTGAATATAAATTGGAACAAACACTTGGGAAAACAGTCTGGCATTATCAAACTACAGTTGAAAATACACATAACTTATTATGCCATAATTACACTCCTAAGGTATATAACTGACAGAAATGCATGCATATCTCCAACAGGAGATATGTATATAAGAATGTTCATAGCAGCATTATTTACAACAGCTAAGAAACAGAAGCAACTCAAATATCCATTAATAGAATGGATAAATTGTGGTACAGTCATGCAAAGGAAAACTAGTTAGAAATAATAATGAACAAACTAAAAGTATACACAACAGCATGGAAAAATCATGTAATTATAACATTGAGCAAATGGAGTCAAGCACAAAAAATACATATATGACAATTCCATTTATGTAAAGTTCAAAAAACTACACTATAATCATTAAGAATGCATATTTTGATTACAAAACTATGAAGAATAAGGAGAGTGATTACCATAAATGTCAGAAAATTGCTTATACTGTATTTAGGATGGACGGTAGGGGTAGTGATTGCAAGACATTGGTGAAGGGCTTCTGGGGTGCTGGCAATGTTCTTTAACGTTCTTTCTTAACCAGGGTACTGGTTACATGGATGTCTACTTAATACTTTATTATGCTATACATTTATGTTTTTTGTATTTTTTGGTGTGTCTGTTATATTTCACATTACAAATTGTGGGTGAAAAAAAGAAATGTAGTAAGGCTAGAGCTGGGCTCACAGGAAGGCAGCAACTTTTATAACAAAATGGGGGTGCATGGAGAGTTTTAAAAAGTATGGTGACAGGCAATAAAGAGACAACAGGAGACAGTCCTATGGATCTAAATTTAAGATTCTGAGACATTTCATAATGTATGCCAAGAGCTAAATGAGAAAGATGAAAAATGAACTTTAAGTTTCAGAATTTTTGAAAGACTGTAGATCTTTGAAAGACTGAACACATAAGCAAATAACCGTATGATCAGGTGGAGGTGAAGAATAAGGGTGCAAGTAAAAGAGAAAATAATCATGAAAACAAGATTGCAAAGGAAGTGGGAAGTGGGAAGATGTGGCATCTAGAACATAAGTAACGTTAATCCTCTAAATTTCAGTCAGAAAAAAAAGGAGTCCTGATGTATAAGAAATATCTGGAGTGTCAACTAGGTATCTGAGGAAGTTACACTAATTGTTACTCAAAAGATTAGGACCTTTAAGAAAATCACTTTGAAAAATATTTCAGAGGTGTCATTCCCTGAATAAATGTCATGTGACTTTGCACCATTCACATGTGCCTTCACTTACTCACCTGATTGTCTTTTTAAAATTTCTTCTTCCACAACCCATGGCGCTTCTTCCTGCTCCAACTTGAAAATGACATCTGGTTTAGTGAGTTGATAGCCTGTTTATCAGAAGGTATATGATTTGTGCATTAATGCTGGCGACAAAGAACTATCCCAGAATTTAGGTTGAGAATGGGGAGCTGCAGGGATTTTGAAGAATGAGGAAGGTGTGGTTTCTAGGGATATACTATGAAGTGTTCTATGAAATGCAACATTGACTGAAATATATACTATCACGCGAACAAAGGGAATAAGAATCTTTTAATCCAACAACTCAAGGCTGTACTCATTATGCCATTTAAAGGCTCTCACATTTCAGAAATAGAGAATCTGATTTTTACAGCGAGATTATCCTTACCTACTGTTAATAGGTTTTTATAGTTCTCCAGCATCACATCTCTGTACAAACTCTTCTGAGCAGGTCTCAATTGTTGCGATTCCTCCTGAATAAAGTCTACAGCCACATCCTTGAATGTTACTGTTCCCTCTAACAACATATTCCTAATCAGTCTGAGAGCACTGGGTGACATCTTCTGAAAGTATTCAGGAGTCATAATTCACAAAAAGCTATATAGGTACCTAATATTTATCAAGTCATTTTTATATTCTAGGACAGAATAAGTCATATAGGATATTTTCTCTAAGTACAGGTAACTTAAAGGTTTATCATCTAATGTAGGTGAAGATCTTATAGTGGGAAATGATAAGAGATGGAATTTTAGAAGAGATGGTTATGTGATTCATTAGGATGGGTGTATGACAATGGGTGTTGGAGTAAGAAGGTGGTAAAAGGTAGAGAAGAGTAAAATTTGGACATGTAAAATTAAAGTTTTCTATAGAACAACCAGGTAAAGATATCCATAAGATTGTTAAATATATTAATCAGGAGCTCAAATAGGGGTAGGAATGGAAATGAGTAATTTGGTAATCATCAGTCTATAACTGTGATTGAAACCACTATAGCCACTGCAGTGGGATGTGATAATTCATTGAGGCTATGGACAATGGGATAAGAAGCAGGGAGGGGTGGGAGTGGGGCAGGGAGGGTCACCAACTGAATTCTAGGAACAAGCACCACTTAAAAAACAAGCAAAAAAAGATGCATTAATGGAAAATTGTTTTTAAGTTGTCAGATAATTTTAATTAGCATCATGAGAAAACAATACGATGAAGACAATATTTCAGATGTCTTAAAAAGGTCATGAAGATTATCAAAAAATCCCCAAATAACAAATGTTGGCAGGGATGTGGACAGATAGGAACACTCATACACTGCTGGTGGGACTGCAAATTAGTACAACCTCTATGGAAAAGAATATGGAGATACCTCAAAGAATTAAAAGTAGAATTATCATTTGACCCAGCAATCCCACTACTGGGTATTTATCCAAAAGAAAAAAAGACATTTTATAATAAAGACATCTGCTCTCGAATGTTCATAGCAGCACAATTCACAATTGCAAAGTTGTGGAAACAACCAAGGTGCCCATCAATACACGAGTGGATCAATAAAATGTGGTATATGTACACCATGGAGTATTACTCAGCAATAAGGAACAACAGTGAATTAACACATCTGGTATTATCCTGGTTGGAGCTAGAACCCATTCTTCGAAGCGAAGTGTCACAGGATTGGAAAAACAAGCACCACTGGTACTCACCATCAAACTGGTACTAACTGATGAACTTACATCACACAGGGCAATAACATTCATCTGAGGGCGGGCAGGCGGGCGGGAGGGGGGTGGAAGGGATGGGAAAAACTCTCACTGAATGGATGTGGGGAGGAGTTTGGGAGATGACCACGATTGTGGCTCTGACACGGGCAGAACAGGGGCAATGTGTATGGCCAAAGTGTTGTACCCCCATGATATTCTGAAATTTAAAAAATAAATTAAAAAAAAAAAAAAGGTTATGAAGACCAGATTTTAACCTCCCTTCTCATAAAACAAGCCAACAAAAACCCAAAAACTTAATTTCCAAAAGAATTTGAAAATAAGAAAAAATATCTTTATGTGTAATAGAAATAAGAAATCGAGGCATCCACATATTCCACACCTTAAGGACTTTCTTACAGAAATAATACATATAGGACAAGATAGAAAGAAATCATCAAGACCTGAGTCATAAGTACTGTTTCTGAGAAAGAAATGAGGCAAACAGTAATTGAACACTTAATGGTACAAATCACTGCTCTGAGCAACTCAACTCATTAATTCTCAAAAAACCTCCCTCTTAGGATTTAGCCTCATTTTTAGGTGATAAAACTGAGGCACTGACAGTTCAAGTAACCATAATTTGCTCCTGTCACACAGTTAGAAAGTGGTACAGCCAAGATTGAAATCAACATCTTTTTACCACTAAAATCTGTGCTTTAACCTCCACACTATCAGAAATAACTAACCAAGACACATAGACAAAAGAATAGTTTCTGTTTGTTTTCTCCTCAGGATTTAGAGACTTAGGGAAGTAAAGAAAGGGGAATGAGGCACTAAAGAAAGAACTATTTAATATATTTGAATGTAAGTATTGACTAATGGAGGAAGGTTGTAGAAGTCATAGGAAAGATGGGATTAAAATCAGAAAAAACATTACTTTTAAGAAGAGGAACTTCTCATTTTTTGAGATCAGAGTAAAGAAGGTATGGAGAGAGCTAGGGACCACAACTTAAAAACTTTGCCAAAGCATTTTACTTTGTGCCCAAAAAAATCTTTTCTTTTCCTCTGAGAAACAGACTTTTTCATAAAAGGCAGCATAAACTATGTAATGAATTTTGTTAATTTTATGTCGTAATTTATTTTTCCTATGAAGGTCAGGTTCGAACTTGAAGCTCAATTCTTAATGAACTTATTTCTGTATATTGTAATTGCAATTTTCTCCTGGTCTTAATCATTTATATTTTTTCCTGACTTATTTTTTATCTATTTAGAATTTTCCATCTTATTGTTGAAATTATTGTGATCTACTTTATCTGCATTACAGAATAAGATAGTAAAATCAATACATCACTTAACTCATGTGGGACTTCGTCATTTCTTCTTCCTGGGAGACAGGACAATCCTGAGATGGACAAGCTGGGGAACAGGTGAAAAAATAAGCCACGAAAAACCAGGCTTCTTAGTAGCTCTAGGCAAGGCAGGCTAGAAATCTCCAGGTAGACTGATAGAAATCAATCACCTTTTGGGGGAACAATCTTAAAATCCATCAAAAAGCCAAGAATAATTACACTGTCAGAGGCACCAACATGTGCAACCATGACTAAAAATCCTACAGAGCTTTAATGTGGATTTTAAAAATTATTTTTAAATTAAAAGTAAAATTCAGAAGATATTTTTAAAGATGGTCCCATACTTTTTTTTCCTATCTATCCACCCAACCATCCAATCAATCTCAAACTTAGAGAAAGTTGCAAGTGTAGCGTGAGGAACTTTTTTTCCCCTAAACTATTTGCGAGTAAATTGCTGACCTAACATCATATCACCCCTGAATATTCAGTATTTCCTACAAACAGGACATGCCCCTACATAACCACAATACAATGACCAAAATCAAGAAATTAACATTAATATATTACTAGCATCTACATCAGATCCCATTCGAGTTTTACCAATTGTGTCATTAACATCATTTTCACTAAAGGATCTAGTTCAGAATCACACGTTGCCTTTAAATGTCATGTCTCTTTCCTATAGTCTGAAACAGTTTCTCAGTCTTACCCTGACGTTTACAACCATAACACTTTTGATAATTATAAAGCAGTCTTTGGAGAATTTCCCTCAATTTAGTTATCTCTGATGTTTACTCATGATCACGTTGTGTGTTTTAGAAGGAATACCACAGAAGTGATCCATGTCCCTATCAGGGGCATGTGAAGACAATCTATCCAATACTAGTAATACTCTTTTTGATCAATTAATTAAGCTGTACCTGCCAGGCTTCTCTATTGTAAACTTATTTTTTCCCTTGCAATTAATAAGGATTTTATGGGGAGGTACTCTGAAACTATGTAAACATCCCATTCTTCATCAAACTTTCAATTTATTAATTTATATCAGTACGGACTTATGATTTTCTATTTCATTCAAAGGTTTGTAATCTACTATTATTATTATTTATTTTAATGATTAGTTTGTCCCAGGTTTGGCAAGTGGGAGCTCCCCCTCTATCTGGCTTCTGTGGCCTTTAAGATGTCCCTGTCAATCTTTGAGCACTCCTTACTTTCACATGTAAGATTTTCCAGGCTCATCTTGTATTTGCCCTGCACAACACCAGAATCAATCATTTCTTCAAAGAACCCTAGTTTTTACTGAGGGTGTAATGGTATTTAGAGAACATGATCTAAGTGCTAGTGTACTCATTGATACTGGGGTGTCACTCATCCCAGGCTCTCTTAGTGGACAAAGCTAATGCATAAACACACACACATTGCATATACACATTTACATCTATACTTATTTTTATATCTTGTATATATAATGAAAATTAAGAGTTCACAATGATACCTCCAATTCTAATCTATAACTGAATTCATTCTAGTTTTGTCCCTTTTCATATGTGTAACTCTTCTCTGACAGAAAAAAATGGTTCCATTATCCTTAAACTGTGTATGTGTGTGTGTGTGTGCACGCGTGTATGTATAAAACATTTGATCAGTCCACCCAGAAGAAACCAAGATCCCATTCCTGCTGCCATACTCTCCCTGGATAGATACCTCCTGACTGTGCTCAAACTACACAGCACTGCTTTAGGCCAAAAACAGCTTCACTGGAATGTGTGCCTACCTTGCTCAGCCTCACCTATGAGCTTTAGGATTAAGTTGTTAGGAAGAGAAGGGACAGTGAAGAATCTTTACCAGCTAGGTCAGAGGGATGTGATGTGAGAAGGATTTGACCTTCTGTTGCTAGCTTTAAAGATAGAGGAATGTGGCAGCCTCTAGAAGCTGGGAATGGCCCTCAGCTTACAGCCAGCAGGAAAATGGAGACTTTGGACTTACAGATGTAAAAAACTAAATTGTGCCTATTACCCAAATAAGTAGGAAACAGATTCTCCCTAGAGCCTCTAGAAAATAATGCAATGGTACTAACACTTTGATTTTAGTCCAGTGAGGCCTGTACTTGACTTCTTTACCTACAGAACAGTTAAGATAATAAATCTGTGTTGTTTTAAGCCCCCAGGTTTGTGGTAATTTGTTACAGCAGCATGGAAAACATACCATGGTTATTTAATTTTCAAAGAAAGGTGCCAAAGACATCTACTGTTGAAAATACCATTTGTATTTTCAATAAACAGTACTGGAACAACTTGATATCCATATAGAAAAAAAAAATGAACCTCAACCCCGATCTGACACCATGAACAAAAATTAATTAAATATAAATCCTAGAACTAATATAAAAAGCTACAACTTTAAAGCTTCTAGAAAAAATATAGGTAAATATCTAAATATATTTACAACCTGGCAGTAGACAACAGTTTCTTGGGTCACAGAAATCAATAACTATGAAAGAAAAAAATTGACAAATTAAACTTTATCAAAATTTAAAAAGCCCTTCTCATCAAAAGACACTGTTAAGAATATGACTAAGCAACCGAACGGCTAGCACAAGTATTCACAAAAAGTTTATCTCACAAGGGACTAATACCTAGGATATATCAAGAACTTTTATTAAAAGATGAACAAAACTAAAAATGGGCAGAAAATTTGAGCAGACATTTCACCAAGGAAGATGTCTGAATGGCCAATAACCTCATAAAAAAAGTGATCAACATCATTAGTCATTAGGAAAATGCAAATTAAAACTACTATGCAACACCACAGAGCACCAATGAGATACATACTCAGAATGACAGCACCAAACGCTGGCAAAGATGTTGGGAAACTGAAACTCTCATACATTGTTCTTGGGAGTGTAAAATGATATAACCTCTTTGGATAAGGTCTGGCTATTTTGTATAAAACTGAACACACACCTATATACTATATCCAAACAATTCCACTCCTAGGTGTTTACCCAAAAGAAAAGAAGACATGTGTTCATAAAAAGCCATGTCCAAGAATATTCATAGCAGCATTATTCATAATAGCCAAAAATCTGGAAATAGCACAAAAGTTCATCAAGAGAATAAAAAGAGAAATTGTGATACAATCATATGATGAAATACAACTCAGCAATAAGAACTACTGAGTACATCACAAATACACACCCACAAACACATTATAACATGGATGAATTTTTAAAACATTATCTGAGTGAAAGAAGCCTTACACAAAATAATACATATTCTATAATCCCACTTATATGAAGTTCTAGAAGGGACAAAATTAATTTGTAATGGGAAAATATCAGAACAGTAGTTGCTTCTGGATACAGGGGTGGGAACTGACTGGGAAGGAGCATGAGGGAACTCTCTGGGGTGATGATATTTTTCTTTCCTTTGATGGGATTTTTGTTTGCACAAGTGTATGAATCTGTCAGAATTCTTCAAATGGTAAATTTAAGATTAGTCAATTTTATTGTATTTTTACCTAAAATTTTACCTAAAAAACTGTAACTAGATATTGAACTTTATTTAGTGATAGGCATGTTAATGTGTTCAGGTGTAAAGTGTACTGATGTCTGCCACTAATTTTGAAATACATTTAAAAAACAGATCAATTCATGGATGAATACAAGGCTGAATACATGGATTGTTTTTTGATAAAGCAAATATGGCACAATACTAATTATAGTATCTAGGTGTGAATATATGGGTATTCATTGTACAATTCTTTTAATTTCTGCATGTTTGGAAATTTTTGTAATAAAATGGTGAATATACAAAATTATTGACTTATAATTCTACATTCAGCAAAAATATTTTTCAAGAATTGGGGGTTTTAGACAAATAAAGATGCAGAGTTTTTCAATAACAGATGCTCACTAAAGAAAACTGTGATGATCTACCTCAGTTAGAAGAAAAGTGATGCAAGGAAGAGAGAGAAGCAAAGGGAGTAGTAAACATGTCATCAAACAGTTCATGAAACGGGTGTAAGAATGTCTGTATGTGTGTGTGTGTGTGCATTATTTTGGTGCCTATGTTTAAAATTTAATTTAATAGGACATACTTAAGTTATCAAAGTCTAAACAGTATTTTTATTTCATGCCCAGCAGTACAAAATAATGCTAGAATACTTCAACTCCAATTACTTCTTCCAACTTATAAGCTATTGTTGTGCTATTTTTTTTAGTTATATATCAGTTTGTGTGTGTATATACACACTTATACACGCACATGCATATATATGTGCATATATAACTAGAATACATCACAAAGATAGCACATAACTTGGTAGAAGCAATGATTAGTGTTAAAGTATTCTAACACCATTATTTTGCTGGGCAGGAAAAATGTTAAGTTTAGACTTTGATGATTTAAGTATGGCCTGTTAAATTAAATTTTTAGCAAAAGCACTAAAATAATGGAAAGAGAATGCATATTTTCCCAAAGAGTAATAGAACGGGTGAGGGAGGGGAACTAATCTAAAGAAGAAATAAAGGAAAGAAATGGAACATTAAAAAGTTACACATACATATCATATCACAAAATAAAATGGTAGAAATAAATATAAATATGTCAGTAATATCTGACTGGATAAATAAGCAAAATCTAACCAAAATCTGCTGTTTTCAAGAGATATATTAAAGGAAGTATATAGAAAGGCTAAAAACAAGGAACAGAAAACACCTATCTGGAAAATACTAAATCAAAAGAAAGCTGGTATAACTATATCAGACTGAAAGTAAAAGCATTATTATAAAGTAGTCACTAACTACATAACAATAAAGTGTCCAATTTTCCATGAAGATATTAAAATTCTAAACTTATGTTTCTAAAAATACACACACATAAACCAAAATTAATGAAACTACAAAAAAAAAAACCTCACAGACATGGTAGTATTTTTTACATACTTCTTTTAGTAATTGATAGATTAAAAAAAGATAAAATTAGTAAGATTATAGATTTGGACAAAAAATTACAAACTTTATTTAATGGATATATATTTTTTAAATATTATACACAATAAGTGTAGAAGGTAAATTCTTGTTAAAGACACACTAAATATTCAGAAGAATCAGACATATTGGGCCATAAAGCAAATCTCAAAAAATTTCAAAGGACTAGTTTTAACGGACTACCTTCACTGCCCACAAAAGCAGTTATGTTAGCTATAAGTCATCAAAGGATAATTAGAAAGAAAAACCTATATGGTTATAATAAATATAATTCTAAATTATTTGTGGTTAAAAGAAATCATAGTAGAAATTTAAAAGAAGCATTTAAAGCTGAAGGATCAGACTACTATACAGATAGCCCTGAACTCACAATGGGGTTACGTCCTCATAAATTGATCATAAATTGAAAATATCATAAGTTGAAAATGCATTTAATATATCTAATCTACCAAACACTACTGCTTAGCCTAGCCTACCTTAAACGGACTCAGAACACTTATATTAGCCTACAGTTGGGCTATTTTATAATAAAATAAACACTAAGCCTATTTTATAATAAAGTGTTGAATATCTTACGTAATTTATTGAATACTGTATTGAATGTGCTAGACCCCATCTCTACAAAAAAATTTAAAAATTAGCCCAGTGTGGTGGCACATGCCTGTAGTCCCAGATACTTGGGAGGTTGAGGCTGGAGAATCACTTGAGTCCAGCAAGGCTACGGTGAGCTATGATCACTCCACTGCATTCCAGCCTGGGAAACAGAGCAAGACCCTGTCTCTTAAAAAAAAAAAAACCAATTGGTAATTGGTACACAAGATTTTGCTGTATTGGAAATTAAAAATATATATATTTCATAAATATTCTTTTGTATCTACTCAATATTTAATAGAAACTATCTTTGGAATATATGAATTTAATTAAAATAGAGGGTGAAGGTTAAATTCTTTTGGTAGGTCATACTGAAGTAGACTCATTTTCCTCCACTTAACTGGAGCATCTAAGGAAACTACTCAAATAGCATTGTAAAATATGATTCCTATTGACTGAAAAACTGGGTTTTATTTTATTTGTTTATTTTTTTGAGACAGAGTCTCTGTTGCCCCAGCTAGAGTACAGTGGTGTCATCATAGATCACTACAACCTCAAACTCCTAGGCTCAAGCGATCCTCCTGCCTCAGTCTCCTGAATACCTGGGACTATAGGCACATGCCACCACACCTGGCTAATTTTTCAATTTTTTTTTCTTTTTTTTTGTAGAGATGAGGTTCCACTGCGTTGCTCAGGTTGGTCTCAAACTCCTGGCCTCAAGCCATCCTTGCGCCTTGGCCTCCCAAAGTGCTAGAACTATAGTCATAAGCCACCATGCCCAGCCAAAACTGGGCTTTAATAGCCAATGGTTTTACACTACCTGATATCTCTTAACTCACCAAGACTCCGGTCACTTCTCTTTTAACCATGTCTTTCTTTGCCATGATCCAGTAAGGAAATTACAATGAGTTGAGAAACCGAGAAACCATCTTGCACATAGTAAAAGATAAGGAATTGGTCAGACTCTGGCTATGGAATTGAGGCCCATTTCCATGGTTGTCAGGGAAGCAAGGCCATCCCAGAAAGGGCTAGAGAAAGGTGTGAAGGGTAAGAAAATAAAGCTACAGTCAGAGTTGTCTCTGTACAATTCTGCAAAGCTCTAATCACTTTCTGAGAACAAGGAACAAAAAAAAAGGCAAGCACACACGATCCACAGATTCAAAAAGGAAGAAGATATTGCAGATTGTAAATTTTAATTTTGGGGAGATGTCCTTCCCTAGCCAGATAAGATTTCTCTAGGTTCCAACATAAAATCTATATATAAATCCCTCTAAGTTCAGTTATCCCTCTTAGGAGAAGTCTTAAAGGTCACTGGCCCCTGCAATAAGAAATTCTTAATGACACAAAGCCAGCAGAGTCAAGATCCCTGAGATGACCATAGTGAATGAGGAACTATTCAGATATGTTTCAGGATTCTCAATCCTACAACAGTAGAATGGTTAAAAAGAATTATGAAGATCAATAGCTACTATGGAACATTTAATATGTATATGTCCTAATTAAGCATGTACAATATTAAGAAATTTTAATAACTTAGTAATAAACATTCAAAACATGTTCCATCACTACTCCATAACACTAATGATCTCTTTTTAAATATTATGAACATTTGGAAGGTGTATGTATTTTATTGCAACATTTTGTTTCAAAACATAAAAAAAGCAGATTACAAAATAGTATATAGTATACGATATCATTTGATATGACTGTTTAAACATTTAGATGACATTTGAAAAGATATACGTAAAATGTGGTTATTTCTTATTTGTGAGACTATTGGTGATTTTTTTCCTTTTCTTAAGTTTATTTCTGAATTTTTCATTAATAACCACGTATTATGCCAATGCATATGTATGTTTTCCTAACATTATTTTATATTTGGTTAAATGGAAGCTATTTTCAAATAATAAGAGGAAGAATAAAGACTCAGGATAATTTTTAAACAATTGCAGTATTTTTACTAAATGGCATTTGTTGTGAGTTCCTGAAACTTGAATGAATTTTTTACTTTGTGAAATATACAGTTGTGTGTTCAATTCCTGCCTGGAAAAGAATTACTGGAAGGTGTTTGAGCCTTTTGGTATCTGAATCACTGCTCGTCTATTTAACTTTATTTCTGAACCATCCCTATTGGACCAAATGATCCCAAACAGCTATGTCCTTGTTCAACTATCTTTAATGTCAATTTAATTATTAAGATCATCAAAATAAAAGTAAAAGCTGACTTTACAAAATCCATTCATATCATACGGGTTCTTTATATTTTGGCCATAAGATAACGCAGTCCCTGAAGCAACAGTATCTCACTCCTCTCAACTTCCTGCAAATGCAATTTTTACTTGGTAATGACTTTAATAAATTCTTACAGTTAGTTCGGTACAGCTTTCATCATCCTTATGAGGCTAAAAACAACTTTTTATCTTTGTTATATTAGTACCTAATACAGAGCCCTGAATACTATAATTTGATAAATGTCCTCAGTCTTTACTTAACTCTTGATTTGTATTGATATATCAGAAGTAACAACTTGACAGACACCCACAAGTGAATGCACAAGAATGTTAATGGGAGTAATATTTATAGTATTGAAAAACATGGCAAGATAATATTCATCAGTAGGGAATAACTTAAATAAATTGTGATAAATCTAAACAATGGAATACTACCCAGCCATTCAGATTTCTGATATAAAATATTAATAATCAACATGGAAAGATGTCACTGACATAACACTGAGTAAAATTTTAGGATTCATTTTTGTTAACTTAAAATTTATAATCCCAAGCTTATTGGATGCATAACATACCACTGCATTTGTATTACAAATTACTTTATTTCTTTGTTGAAGATATACATTTGAAAAGATCACCTCAAAAATTTTCCTCAGAAAGTGGCTAAGTCCAGAGCTGGGACAGGGAATGTACAATGTAAGTCTGAAATATCTGTGTCAAAAAGTAAGGAAGTGCTCAATGCAAATGGGGACACAGGAACCAGACTGAGGGGCTCTTACAGGCCACATTTGGGACAATTTAAGCAACACAAAGAATGATGATAATAATGGGCTGAAATACTGTGAATAAAAAAATCCATGAGTCATAGAAGTACTAAAATGGGTGTAAGAGGGAAAGGGGGAAAAGACAAAGTTCTTTTATACAAAAGAAAGAATGATAAAATTAAAAATCACCATTTGGTAACCCCTAATTTAATAACTGATTTAGGCAAAGATCATCAATGGATGCTAAAACCATCAGGTAAAAGGTTATATGTGAAATGGCCTCAAAGTAACCCCACCAGATTACTTTTAGCTACAAAGAAAAAAGGCATCTTTTACCATGGAGAAATCAGGTACACACACTACTTGAACAAAAGTAATCAAATTCAGTATCACTATTAACGGATCAAACTGAAATTACATGTTTTTCGATGTGATACAAAAGGAAGAACACACAACCATCCATAGTATTCTTGCCAAATATATTTAAACTTAACCTAATCATGACAGATCAAACAAAACCAGAATGTTAGACATTCTATAAGACAAATGTTCTAGAGTCTTCAATTCTTCAAAAATGTCATTGTGAAATACAAAAACAGGTCAGGGGAATACTGCTCTAGATCAAAGAAATTAAAAAGATAGGTCGATCCAATGCAATGCGTGACTTTGATTGAGATTATACATCGATATTTTAAATATACATATAGGATAATTGGGAAACAGCAGGGCAACTTAAATATGGACTATATATTAGATAATATTATAAATCATTGTTAAAATTTTTATGTGTATTCATGTTCTTGAGGTTATGAAGGAAAACAACCTTGTACAAATCTTCTTAGAGATGCATATTGAAATACTTAGTGGTGAAGTATATAATGTCTGCAGCTTACCCATAAACGTTGAACAAAAAATAAACAAAAATATGTAAATATACGTAGACACAGTTATTAAGCAAATGGTGCAAAATGTTAAAACTTAGGTGAGGGATATACAGTATCATTATACTATTCTTTAATACAGAACCATTATACTATTCTTTTAATTTTCCTGTAGCTTTAACATTTTTCAAAATAAATACTTAGGGAAAAATAATTATATCAGAGTGCCTCAACTATTTTCCTGAGATCTTTGATTAAATGCCTGACTCACATGTATTTGTATAAACCCAGTCTATTGGAAGAAGGTCAAAATCATTTGCCAACAATGATAAAGACTCAAAGAAAACAATCCAGTGCCAGGAAAGAGAACACACTTAACAATATTGTTTAGGGGCAGACACTGCCACAGGGCTGAATCCAGTTATTGGGCTCAAGAGATAATTAGCCCTTAAAGGTCAGCAAGGTCAAAATGGGTCATAAGGACATAAATCTGAAACTGAGAGTTCATAAACAAAGGAGGCACCTAAGGCCTATGAAAAATTGTTGCTCCAGTATTCCTTTCTCTCTGCAGTACTCCTAACAGGTAAGTTTTTCTGGATTTTGTCTGCTTCCACAACTTAGATCCCTTGGCCTACTTTCTTGCTCCAAAATTAATGTCTCCATTGTCTTCTATATTTTAAATTAAAATTTATGAGTAATGTTTCCTTGTTGAGAGAGAGAGAGAGAGAGAGAAATGATCCACAATGCTTAAGTTCCCTTTGACACTTACTTCTCCCTCCTTATTGTTAAGTCCTCTCTTCTTGCCCCAAAGATTATCATTGACAGGAGTTTGGTGTGCACCCCTCTATAAAATATATATGATTTTATACTAATTATATCACAAGCTAGTCTAAGAAATCCTTCTCAGTTCCTGCAGTATACATTTCTAATGGTCTTAACTTTTGGTGTTAAAGTACCTCTTTGTGAATCTGATAAACTGCCTATACTTTCTTTAAAAAAAAAATCACATTATATCAACACATATAAAATGCCACAAGTTTAACACACAATAAGAAGCCCATCCCCATGGAATCTATTCATCTCAGGTTAACAATTCCTGTTTTTCACTTTTAAACAACAGCTTCCTTCTTCTTGCAAGCATTCATCACAACTATTCAAAAGCCAAAAGAGATAATCCAGAATCACACAGATGTGGCTTGAGATCAAGGTATGCTGTTCAGTTTGAAACCAGAATGTATGTCACCTCTAAAAAAGCCCCAATCTTCATCTCCTTATATACTCTGACATAATTCTCCACTTTGACCCACTCTAAGTCAGTGCAATTTGACTATCTTTATTTCACATAGCTATGCCTGATCATGCACACAGGTTCATTCACTCAACAATCCTGGTCACCAAACTTGCTACTGCAGTCACATTACCGGGAGGAGATTAAAGTATTTGGTATATGGTCTTGAAATTTTTATTAATTTTTTTCCTTCTGAAGGACTGGTAAAATCACAACTATATCTCCTCTGCGCTGGAAGTTCACAAGTTTGTTGTTATTCCAAAAAAAAAAAAAAAAAGGCCAATAGGTTTTGAAGTAAATAAACACAAGTTCAGGCTTACCAACAAACTGTACAGCCTTAAGTTCCTTTCTGTCTGCCAGCCAAGGTTTTCTCATGAGAAAATGGTAACAAGTGTTTTACCTAGAATTCAGGAAATCTGACTAATGCTCTACTCTGCTAAAAATTCACTCTTTTTATGTATAATGATATCTTATTATTTTATTAGTTGACAGCCTCTCAACCTTACTTACCCAGTAATGTACCTCTATAATAGAAAATAATGGATGTCTACTTTTGGAGTACAGTGGCAGAGGAAAAAGCAGTTACCCTAGGACTGGCTTTGAAATCATCTTTCTAAAAGAAATGAAAAAGCTCTGTTGATTTTGCATTCTTCTCCATAACATATATATTTGATACAAAAGAAAAATGTCTAAATTACTTGTCAGATAAATTGGTTATCTTTTGCAGATCATTACATTAATATTCAAGGAAGAAATAACCTGACCATCGTATTTTCACTGTCATACACGATCACACACAGGCTGATTTGCTCGTCGAACCCCTGCAGACACTCTGAAACACAAGCACAAGAAAAACACATTTGTAATATACATCATCACCAGTTACTCAATTATGAACACAAAACCCAGATACACATACAATTACCTTTCACATTTTGAATATGAACTGTCTCTGTCTGTCTCTCTCTCTCTCTCACTCTCTCTCACACACACACACACACAGCCGCCCCCCGCCCCCCGTCCCATGCAAACCCGAGCCGCCTCACCTCCGGCTCCTCCTCTGCATCCGCTCGGCCCGCGGACCCCACGCTCTCGCAGTCCGAGGGAGACGCTGGAACCACTCCGCACTTGCTCTCTCACGCCCCACCTTCCCAAACTTGAGCGCCCGACGCCTGCGCACTGAGCTCCGACGAGCGTTCCCAGAAATCTCCGGGGCGCGGCGGTTGGAACAGGCGGGTTCCAGAGAGGCCCGCCATCCACGGCCTTCCGGCACTGGACTACATTTCCCAGAGCCACCACTTACGGAACACGGCTCCATTTTCATTTGTTCGCGAGATTTGGGGGCTTCGGGTCGGAAGAGGCCGCTTTTGTAAAGTAGTTTGGTTCCACACCTGCTGGGCTGGCGAGCTTGAAATCGGGCTTGGACACGGGCCCCAGATCTTGGACCCTGGACTACCCCTCTGTTGAGGTAAGAGTGTCCAGAGTGCCAGAGCGGAAATGTACGGAGGAAGCGTCGCTGGAATTACGTATGTGGCTGTATCTCCGGTTTTGTGTGCGTGCTACAGTCTGCCTGGTATTGGTGACTGTATGGACGACTGGGCGTGTGCGACTGTGGTTTTGTGCATGAGCGTTTGTGTGAGTGTGAGTGCGAGTTTGTGACCGTGTGCTTACCTGATTGGGGATATACTTGGTGACTGTGTGATTGTGTATGTACCGAGTATATAATTGGGGTTTGCTTGTGACTGTGAAATCGACAGTGCTGTTTGTTGTGACAGGGTGTTTGGATGTGCTTGTGTCACTTTCAGGTTGTGTGTATGGCTGGTATTTGCTGTGGATTTTGAGATCTAGTAGTGTTGCTGTGACACGGTGTTTGGTATGACACGCTTGTTTCCTTGACCTGGTACTTGGTTGTGTGAATATCTCGGTGACTATCTTTGTGTGTGCCGTTTTCACGACTGTCAAGAGGATAGAAGTGCTGCTGTCGAAGGGTGTTTTTTGCAGTATGTGTCTCTGACAAGGTGCTTGGATGTGATTGTATGCTTTGTGTTTGGATTTTGCTTAAGACTAACAGTGTAGTATAACTTGGTGATTGGTGACTCTGGCTATGGGACTGTGGAAATGTGATTGTGTGTGACTTTGGTCATTTGTATATTTTATACACTGTGACCTTATGGGAGTTAGTAGGGTACAGAGGTAAAATTTCATTTTGATATTTCTGGGGTTCATTCTGGGGCTGAGTCTACCAGTGGATCATGAGTCCCACGTGGCTTTGTGTGCTCCTTTGAGGACTTAAGGATTTGACTTCTTTCTGTTTTGACCACAGTGGCTACCCATTCACACATGGCCTGTATTGCTTTATTTCTGCATCCATCCTCGGTTTACCTTGGGAATTGTAGTTGTAAGTTCACTGCTGCCTCCTGGTATTCTTAAGGGGATTGGATGCAAGGAAGTGGGCAGGCAGGAAAGAAGTCAGAAATGTGAGCTCCTGAGTAAAGAATAGGAGTTATTTCCAATCCACAGACCTGGTCTTGAGATGAAAATTTTAGGGCTTATAGTACCTTCAAGACAAGACACTGGAAATGTAATGGGATTCCAGGAGTGGCAATCATTCCAGAGGGAGTGCTCTGGAGTCAGCCACACAGTTCAGAACACCTGTGGCACTCAACTGTAGGGCTCTGTCTCCAGTGGGCAGCTTTGAATCCAGAAATAAATTCTAGCCCAAGACAGCTGTGACCTTGGCCCTTCTTTCTGATACAGAGGTGCAGGACTGCTCTAGTTTCCTTGTGATTTTTTACATTAACTGAGGGGTAGATTGAAGGAGCACAGGAAGAGGGTATGTTCTAATTTAGAGTATGCCCCAGGAAAGGCCTAGTAGCTCATTCCATTTTCTTTTTCTGAGAGTAGATCCCAGAGGAGAAAGGAATGGCTGTTGTTACACATTCATTAGCAAAGTTTGAGGTAAGTGTTTCCTCTTTGTTTCCCGAAATGCCTTTGCTTTTTCAGGACATAGGAATCTTTGTTTTCTTTTTGAAATTTCCTACCTAAGCCTTCTCAATTGATGGAGGGGCAAGGCAATTGTTTGTAGATTGGGAGCAAGGAAAAAGGAAAATGTGCAGTTAATCGTGGTGGATGCTTCCCAATAGGAAGAATGGATTTGAGACTCATGGATTTTAAAAGGAGAGTTCTATTGTGTTATTTCTGATGCAGCAGCATTCTGGTTTGATTTTTTTTTATTTTATTTTGATTTATTTTTATTTTATTTTGTTTTTTTAGCTTTTTATTGAAATTTTCAAATGTACACAAAAATATAATATAAGCATTTAAAACTATAAATTTTCCTTTAAATACTGCTTTTGCTGCAGTCCACAAAATTTTGTGTGTGTTTCCATAGTCACTCAGTTCAACATATTTTCTAATGTCTTTCATGATTTATTCTCTGACCCATGGGTTATTTAGAAGTGTGTTTAATTTCCATATATTTGGGCATTCTTCTAGACCTCTTGTTGTTAGTTTCTAATTTAACCACATATTGACAAAGACCAGAGAATATACTCTGTATAATTCAGTTTTTAAATATTTATTGATGTTTGTTTTATGACCCAGCATCTGGTTTATTTTGATGACCTTTCCATGTGTAGTTGTTAATGAAGAGTCTGCCTCCTGCCAAAATCCTGTGTGTCAGCTCTCAGACTTCACCAACAGCAACTCTGGCAGGCCACGCAGGGGAAAGGTGGCCTCCCCACAGCTGACTTAGTGCACATCCAGTGCATTGTAGTCTCCAAAGGGATTCGCAGTCCAGGACTCAGGCCTCCCAAGCCAGCCGTGCTTTTTTGCATATTTACATTCCTAGCCCAGGCACTTCCATTAAGAGGCCCCTTTATCAGGCGCCTCTGCCAAGACATCTTTATTTAGGGAGGTGGAGGGAATACCTTGAAGACAATTTTTCTGCACTCTGACTTACTGTTCAGTACTTTTCTCCTCCTAGCCCTTCCCTCATCTTCCTGTCTCCTCCTCCCAGTCCATAAAATGAATAACAGAAGCCTTTTGTTCTCTGTTCCCTCAGCAGTGAGATGATTCCCCACATCTGCACTGATCCACCTGACCTTGTGCTGTTCCATGGGGGGAAAATGGAACAGTGGAGGACTCAGTGCTTTCTCTGGGTTAGCCTCTTATATTAAGTGATCAGTAAGTGATTAAAGGCCTGTTGTCTTAATGGGCTATTCTGATACCTTGCAGGTCAGGGCTCTCCAGCTCCCCTCAGCTGTTGAGAATTGGGTGTGGTATTCTATATGCGTATCAATTGGGTCTATGTACTTGATATAGTGGTGTATAACTCCTCTATATTGTTACTGATTTCTTTTGTCTACTTGTTCTATCAATTACTGAGCAAAAAGATGTTAAAATTTCCAACTCTGTGGGTTTCTCTCTTTTTTTCTTTAGTTCTGTTAATTTTTGCTTCATATATTTTGAAGCTTTATTGTTAAATCTGTACATATTTTGGATGGCTGCGTCTTCTTCATAAATTGATCCTCTATCTCTCGTACTAATTTCTCTTTATCTTAAAGTCTATTTTGTCTTGTATTAACATAGGCACGCAAGCTTTCTTATGCTTAGTATTAATATGGTATATTTTTCTTACCAATTTACTTTCAATGCATCTGTGTCTTTATATTTAAAGTGTGTTTCTCGTAAAGAGGATACCGTTGGAACTTGTTTTTTTGTCTTGTCTTGTCACTGCCTTTTTATTGGAATGGTTGGGCTATTATTAATATAATTTAGTGTAAGCTCTGCCATGGATGGGAGTATCCATATATGTCTCTTAAGAAGAACTTGGTACTTTTTGGAGTTTAGGTTATTTAAATTTCTTTGTGTCCTCAGCTCTCTGATGAATTTAAATGAAATTATGATTTTTCATCTTATCTGAGTTACATTTAGGTTGTTGGGATGGGCACAATTATCTATTGCAGATTTCTACATGTGAAAGAAGTGGAATTTTCAATTAAATATTTATTGAGCACCTGTATCAATGATTCTCTGCAGGGGCAGTGATTCTCCCTAGGGATAGTTTGTAAATATATCTGGGTACTTTTGAATGTTAAAATAACTGGGTTGAGGGTAAAGCCTTCTGGCTTTTGAAGGACTGAGGTCATGGATCTAGATTAGAGGTTACCCAGATTTTTCTATAAAGGGCCAGACAGTAAATATTTTGGGCTTTGTGGGTCATATGGTCTCTGTCACAGCTATTTGTCTCTGCTGCCATAGTGTGAAAGTAGCCAAAGGCAATATATAAATGAATAAGTATAGAGGTGTTCTAATAAAACTTTATTTTCAAAAATAATTGGTTGACAGTAATTTGCCAAATTCTGATCTAGCTGTCCACCAGTGCACAACAAAGAATTGTCTGTGACTTGCAAAATGAGGACCATAGCTGGAAAAAATGTGTTTATATTATCTGGGTCTAGAACCTCTCACATAAAGCATTTTTTGCATAATTTTTTCAAATTGCTGAATTTATCTATTTTCCTGTTATTGGATGGTTTTGCTATTAGCTGCATCTTCTAGGAATGCAACTGTGGCTTGATTGAGAAAAGATTATACTTTGTTTAAGAAATTTACTGAGATATTTTTAACCATTTCAAAAAGTCACAGTACTGATGGCAATACTAATTGCAATATTTGACTTGCCAATAGTAAATACTTATAGAAACCTTCATTTGTAGATAATGTATTTCTATTTATTCAACACAAATACACAAATATATGTAGTCTTTATTTCAAAATGTCAAATATAAATAAAAGGTGTCAACAATATTTAGTTGAATATGGTCATTTTATAAATCTCAATTTGTTCATTATAAATAGTTGTAAGCATCAGCATTTAATTATTTGTACCTTCTAATGTAGTTGTGTATGATCATTAATATCTTGAAATATTAGGTTGTTCATTAGCTCCATTTTTGACATACCATATACAGATGTATCTTATTATCTATGAGTTTCATTTCTTTTTGTGTATAGAGAGCATTGAGTTTAACTGGGGTGAGAACCACCACCTGTATCTATCCCCCCTTAGTGTGTGTTTTGGGTTGGGAGCAAGAGAAAGGAGGAAGAATGCAATAAAAATAATTCTAACTTAATCATTTGTTGCTGTGTAAAAAGCCTGGTCTCATGGTTCTGTTTTCTCCTCCCCATCTCTGCCTTCTCCATACTCTCTGCCTCTCTAAGATAGAAACCCAGAAGAGGACTGATCATTTCCTGCAGCTCTAAAAATCATGGCTCAGGTGAATTGGTGTTTCTTTGGTGTTTCTCTCTTCAGTTACTTTTTTATAGGGTATGTGTGTGTTTGTATTCCTTATTCCTGAAGCTTCCTTCCTAACTGACTACACTCAGGAATGTGCTCCCCAGTTTATCCCATTCTTATAAGTGATAGTGTCTTCCCTAAGTGTGTCTTTCTAATCTAACCTATATTCACATACTTATTTAACAATCTATTCAGCATCTTTGACTAGGAACACTGATGTAACAAAAGCAGATTTCCCTGATGTAAGATAGAGAAGGATGGCACCACACATAAAAAAATTTTTTGAACTTCTCTTTAGACCTAAGTTTTCCAGTTAGACAAGACAGGAGTTGGTCTTGACTAGGCTCAGTCTCAATATGTGGCAAGAACTATGCTTTATGAACTTTGAAGATTAGGAACATGATTAGAGACTGAATAGAGAGAGATCAGGGATCTTCCCCAGGAATGCATGATTGATGAATACCAATAATATGGATCATTTTGAGATTCAGCATTATGTGCTGATCTTGAATGTGTAAGTTTGGATTATCTTTTCCACCTTTCTATTGCTTAGAATGACGAAAAGTTACATTTACAAGTGATGAATAGTAACAAGAAAGATCATCATTCACCTGCACAAGTTGTTGAGAATTATAAACTCTAAGAACTAAGAATACCTATGAGATTTTTATATAACCTAAAATGGCTAAATTTGAGCACTTATTAAGTCAGATGTGTTCATTATAAGGAGCTATTCTGTAGCCTATAAAAATATTTACTTATTATTGGTGACAAGGAAAATGCTTATGATATAGTACAGTACGCTGATATAATGATGAATCTAAGGTTCAATAAATTATTTGATTTTATACAAATATTATTTTATAAGATTTTACCAAAAAATTTTCCCCAATTATTTTTCATATTCCTTAAATAAAGTAGAAAGAGAAACTTATATTTATTGAGAATGTATGATATACAACATACATATTGTACAGGATGCTTGTGTATGCTATTTCTTTTAACTGGGGCATTGCATTTACTTTATCATTCCAGAGTTACCTGTATAATGAGATTTGTTCTATATGCAGAAAATATTTATAGCAATAGAAATAATGAGGAACATGTTGGTACTTCCCAGACTGTTTGCTCTGTTGCTTCCTTTGTAGACTGTTCCCCATCATCTCCCCCTCCATTGAAAAAATATTTATTTCCACAACTAATACTTTGCTTGTTATTTCAGAGATCAGTGATGTTCAGGGATGTTGCCATTGACTTCTCTCAGGAAGAGTGGGAATGCCTGGACTCTGCTCAAAGGGATTTATATAGAGATGTGATGTTGGAGAACTATAGCAACTTGGTGTCACTAGGTAAGGATATCTGCCCTTTGTATTTAGGGATCTACCTTTGGAATGACTGCTTTCTCTGCTGTTATTTCAAGGATGCTTTTTAAGTAATTAGCTGAATTTCTTACTCTCAAAAGAATGGTTTGAAATTACTAGAAGTAGACATAGTTTCATAGGGCACCTTTGTCTTCTCCATCCTTCAAAAAGCCTTAACGCTGCCTTATAATACCTGTCTTCCTACCATCTTCCTTGATGATCAAGGGACTAGAGTTGAATTCTGGGACACTTGGAATATTGTCAGAAAAAACAGGATATACATTGTTACACTTTAGATCTGCTAAAGGAGCTCTAAATAATTTACAGGCCCAGTCACAAATTTTAAAAATAGATGCAGAAATGTATGGTTTTTCTGATCAGAAGAGCTTATACCATTTGTATAGTGAATAGAGTGGATCAGTGCATTTCACTAATAACACAAATAAACACAATCCATTACTTACAACAAACACATTCTCTTACATATACTTGGTAGTTGAATATTACATATTAAGAATTTTACATTGAATGAATATGCTAGAATCATCTTTTATTGGAAAATAGCTGAGGATGAACCTGTGATTGTCTAAGATATTATTGGGTTTTTTTCCTGTAGTATTTTAACAAGGGACAGAACCTGTATCAGTTAAAACTTTAATGAGTGATTTTCTTACCTAGATGATCACTTTATTTCTTGTACACCTCACATCACTGGAATATAACTGTCTCTTCATACTTCACTCCTTTTTTCTTCTGAAGGCTTTAGGAAGTTACTGATTGGTATATTCCCCTGTAGGACCCAAGTTGTGTGGGAAAAAAGACCTATGACTTGAGAAGAAAAGCAAGGGCTTTTCAGCATGATCTCCCTAAGGAATCCCACCTAATCCCTACTTATTTCTTTCCCTGTTGGTCTTTTATTACAATTCTTCCCACTTTCAAAGGAGGAAGATCTTCTCTACTTGTGGAGAATGACCTGTCTCTCCCTCTAAGATGTACTTTCGCTTTTCATCAAATGTGTGTGAGATTGGGGGAGGGGAAGAAAGAGGAAATGGCTTTTCCTTTTCCCCAGTGACAATGCTTTTATGTAAACTTGGGAGTCAATTCTTTTGTAGATTATTTTTTTTTAATTTAGACTTACATAATTGTCTCCATTCTTTAAAATATGTTCATTTATTCAAAATATATTTTTGAGGATCTTTTCTGTGCCAAGGACTGTAGTAAACATTGGCGAAATAATGATCTCTTGGATAACATTCCTAATGTACTGAAACTTATATTCTTATGGGAGAAATACATAGTAAGGAAACAAAAATATATGTGTATGTATGTGCATGTATATACATATGTAAACATTTAATAAATATAATAATAACAGGTAGTGATAAGCAGTATGAATGAAGGTAAAGAAGGGTAGGCAAAGAATAATGGGGAGTAGGAGTGGCCTATTTTATATAGGTAGATTTTGGAAAAGCCTCTCTAAAAAGGTAATATTTGAACAAAGATTTAACTAAAGTAAGGGCATGAATCAAGCCAATATCTGGGGTAACAGTATTCCAGGCAGATGCAATAGTATGTATAAAGGCCTTGGGGTGGTCATTAACTTTGTAGGAGGAACAGAAAAATATTATGTGTAGAGAAAAGTGAATAAGAAATAAGGAGAGAGAATGAAAAAAAAAAGGACTTGAAATTTTATTCTCTAAGGTGGTACCCTCTGACTCCTGTCTGAAGCAAATGCACATTTTCTCCAGAGGAAAGTAAGAGGCCTTTAGAATTTTCACAAATTAAGATCAACAAAAGGTGAGCTCACAAAGATCATCAAACCCACAAGGAAATAGGTCACAGATGAATGATAGATTATCTGAAGAAGCAACATATTAATACATGGCAAAAATCTTTACATGTCAGAATGATTAGATGTAGCTATAAACTATTGGTGAAATGTTTAAGGAATAAAGAAATTAAATCATAAAAATGACAAGTAACAGATTTTTGTAAAGGAACAGATGTGAAAGAGAACCAAATAGATTATTTCTAAAGGTTCTATTCTTTTTTAATAATAATAATTAAAAGATTGATAAATTTGGCTGCATGAAAATTATTCTATTTATCAAAAGACATCATAAAGACACTAAAAGACAAGCCATGAATTGAGTGAAGATATTTGCAGAGCATACAGACAACAATGGAATGAGTATACAGAATATAAAAAGCTTCTACAGATTGATAAGAAAAAGGTAAATAACAATACTGAAAAATTCAGTAAAAGATATTCATAGGCAGTTCAAGGAAAAGGAAATGCAAATTAAAACTACAGCGTTATAATTATTTCACATGCAGGAGATTGGCAAAATTTAAAGAGTTTGACAGTACCAAGCATTCCCAACATTTAGAGGCAGAAGTGCTCTATACCTTGCTATTCACAATAGCCAAAAAATGGTAACAACCCAAATGTCCATCATCTGATGAATGGATGAATAAAATATGGTATATTCTTACAATGGAATATTATTCAGCAATAAAAAGGAATAAAGTTCTGATACATGCTACAACATAAATGAACCTGGAAGTGAAAAGAAACCAAACACAAAAGGCAACATATTGTATGATTGCATTTATATGAAATGTCCTCAACAGGCAAATCTATAAAGACAGAAAGTAGGTAACTAGTTACCCAGCACCAAGGATGGGAGAGGGCTGGGAGGAATGGAGAATGGGGAGTGGGGAAATGGAAGTGACTGCTAATAGGCACAGACAACATTTCTTTTGGGGTGATAAAATGTTTAAAAAAAAATAGATTGTGGTGATTGTTACACAACTCTGTGAATATACTAAAAGCCATTGAATTGTGCACTTTAAATGACTGAACTGTAAGTATGTGAATTATATCTCATAGAGCTGCTTTTTTTGTTTTTAAGTGACCTGTGTATACCTTACTGATGGCAGTATCACTTTGGAAAACAATATGGAAATGGTTTCCAAATTTGTATGTACTTTAGAAATAGCTGGGGTCTTTTTAAAAATTCCAGAGGCGGGGCACAGTGGTTCATGCTTGTAATCCTAGCACTTTGGGAGGTCGAGGCAGGAGGACTGCTTGAGCTCAGGAGTTCGAGACCAGCCTGAGCAAGAGCGAGACCCCGTCTCTACTAAAAATAGAAAAATTAGCTGGGCATCATGGCACATGCCGATAGTCCCAGCTATTTGGGAGGCTGAGGCAGGAGGATCGCTTGAGCCCAGGAGTTTGAGGTTGCAGTGAGCTACAATGACGCCACTGCACTCTATCCAGGGTGACAGAACAAGGCTCTGTCTCAAAGAAAAAGAAAAAATTCCGGAGGCCAGGCCACACCTCAGACCAATTAAATCATCATCTCTGGGCATGGGATGCAAGTACCGTTATTTTTTTCTAAAGTCCCTAAGTTGTTCAAATATTTAGACATGTTTGATAACCACTGCAGTATATTATCTGAGAATTTATTTCATTGACTTTGAAGGTTCATTCATATAATTGTTATTACCAATGTGCTTGGATTTATTTCTCCTCTATTTTATGCTTTTTGTTTCCTCTTTTTATGTTCTAAGCTTTTTTTTTTAATCGTCTTTCCTTAATCAGGATGGATACAATCTTGTTTTGTTTTGTTTTTTGCAACTCCATTTTCCCCCTTGTTTGTGTATAAACCTAAAAGTATTAATATATAAAACCATACAGTATTTATATACTTTTAAAGGTTATCTTTAAATTTTTATCATTTGCACCTAATTCCTTTTAATGCAAATGAAATTTTGTAATTTTTATTAATTGTAATGTTTGAAAAATTACACATTTAATGAATATTAGATATTTTAATGGATATTAAAACATTTATTTAATCCATATATAATTTTTGATTTTCATTCTGCTTCTCAGAAGTCTTGGAATAAACTGTATGCTCTATCCACACCCCTAGGATTTCAAGGCCAACAAGTTGAAAAACACAGATATAAAGGATAGTATCTACCATGAAATAAATTGGTGACCATTGTGGGCAATAAGTTGAAGTTCTAAGGAGAGATGAGAAATTGACATCTCTGTGTCAGACATCTATACATTGTCACAGAATTCTTATCAGAAGTGTACCAGCAACGTATAACTATGCTCTCTTTTTACACTTTTATCAACAGTGGATATTATCATTTAAAAATAACTTTGTTGTTTTGTAGATAAAAAATGGAATAACTTTTCTGCCATTACTGGTGAATTTAAATACTTTGAGCATATTTCTGCTTATTTTGATGCTTTAATTATTATCATTATTGCTTGTGTCACATGACAGATACATACTTAATCTAGCAAAGGCAAAAATTCGTGTCTGTCTTCCCCCAAGATAATATAAAAGATGTTAGAATGCATTAACTTTGATAAATTTCTCCAATTTAATATGTTATTGTTGTCTGGTATTATATTTCTCTTCTCTTTTTAACCTCCAAAATGGGCATTATTTTTGTTTCATAATGACTGTTTTCTTGTAGATTTATTCACATGATTAGCCTTTTATTTACATGCTATTTTTCCATCATACATTCCTTCTGGGATCATTCTATTTATCATGAAATACATTGGGAAGGCTTATTGTTAGTAAGTGCTCTTTGTTTTTGTTCCAAAGTAACCTTGTTTCACTGTCATTCTTGCGTGATGATTTAACTGAGTATAAAATTTTATACTGACTATTATTTTTTTCTCAGCACTCTGAAGATATTATTCCACTGTCTTCTGGCTTCTATTGTTGCTCTTGAGAAGTCTGACATCTGTTTCATTGTTGTTCCTTTTGTAAGTAATCTGTATTTTCTCTGGCTGCTTTTAAGATTTTTTTCATTAAGATTTTAATGTAATTGATTTTATTGTTTCATTTCTAGAAGTTTTGATATTCTCCCCCTCTCCCAGATCTTTTTTTTTTAAACTGGTCCCTTTCTCATTGTTTTTATCTTATATTTTCATGTATTTCCTACACTTGTATTATATGTCATACAATTCCAGTTTCTGGAGAACAGGTCTAACTTTGCTGTTTCTGGCGTGCTTGGGGGCCCTTGTGTAAATGATGAATTATCCATAGCACTTTTTTTTTCTCCTTTTCATTGAGAGTCCAGGCCAAGACTGAGACATTCCTTGTTGTTTTCCTTTGAGGTCAGATGGGTTTTTTTTTTCCTTTCTCTGAATTTTAGGCCTTGGATAGTTCCAATTTTATTAAGAGGTTTATTTTTAATCCCTGCTCTCTTGTGGGTGCAAGGCCTTGTCTCTTGAATTTGTCAGACCATTAAGATACAAACATCTAGGAAATTAAAGTCAGCAAATGTCCTGAGGGTAGCTATAACTTCAGAGCATATTTACTGCTTTAGTTTCTGGTTCTCACTTCATTGTAGTGCCTCTGGATCTTCTGTACTTTCTTTTAAGCTTGGTATACTTAAAAAGACATTGTCATATTTTATTCAGCATTTATTGGTGTTTTTCAAGAAATCTGTTGCACCATTTACATATTAATATTGAATCCTTCTATTTTTGAACATGCTAAATCTGTTTTTATGTTCTCTGTAAAGTTTCATTGTTTTTTCTTAAAAGGTCTTACACATTTCTTAAGCAGTTTCCTCAGTACTTCATAAATTTTGTTTATATTATGGGTAGGAATATTTTGTTCTATAACATTTTCTAAATGGTTAATACTGATATATATGACCAAGTATTGATTTCTATAAATTGATGATAACCTTGTAGAACTAGTGGTTTTTCAGTGGATAATACTGTATTTTTAGGTAGACAGTTTTGCTCTCTATATACAATGTGTTGTCTCTTTTCTGTTTGAATCTTTTAGGAAAAAAACTATATTCAGTAGGTCTTCTAGCACAATTTGAAAACAATTGTTGTCATTTTTGAAACTTGGTCAGTGCTTCTAATGTTTAACTATTAAATATATTTCTATAGGCGCCTGGTAAATACCCTTAATTAGGTTAAGGAACAGCTATTTTGGTTTTAGAGAGTTTTCAATAAAAGGTCTTAAAGTATATTAAATTTTTTTTTGCATTTCTTGAAATAATCCTATTAATATTTTACTGTTTAAATTCTTCACGTGGGAAAATAGATTTTCTGATGTTGAACTATTCCTGCATTTGTGGCATAAACCTTATATGATCATGATGTTTTGCTCCTTAAATACACAGCTAGTAGAGTCCATGTTGCTAATATTTTACTTTAAAAATTTACCTATGTTTGCTCATGAGATTGGCTTAGTTTTCGTAAGGTCTCTTTGTCCAATTTTTTAATGAGTTAATTTAACTTTACAAAACGACTAGGGTAGATTTCCATCTTTTTAAATGTTCAACAATAGTTATGTATGGTTGGAATTATATATTGTTTAGTGGTTTGGATTATCTTTCCAGTAATACCATCAGTCATTGGTATCTGTTGCCTTGACCATTAGATACAATAGATACAATGACCAACAGATACAAATGACCATCAGTCATCAGTATCTATTGCCTTTAGGAGCATAAACATTTAACTCAAATTTAATATTTTTATGTGGTTATTGCTATATACACAGATATGTTATCTTCACAGGTCATTATTTTTTTCATCTATTTCATCTAGTTCTATTTACTATTGAGTTGTATATAGGTTTTTCTTATAAACACTTTTTTTAAAAAAGTTTTATTCTTAATTGACACATAATAATTGTACATATTTATGGGGTACAGTGTGACGTTTCAGTACATATATACATTGTGTAATGATCAGATCAGGGTAATTAGCACATCTGTCATCTCAACCGCTTGTTATTTCTTTGTGGTTAGAATATTCAAAATCCTCTCTTCTTGCTATTTTAAAATATACATTACATTTTCATTGACTGTAGGCACCCTATTATGCAATAGAACACCAGAATTTATTCTTCCTATCTAATTGTGACTTTGTATCTGTTGACCAGTCTCTCCCCATCCCCCCCACACAGCCTCTGGTAACCACTATTCTACTCTCTACTTCTATGAGATCAACTTTTTTAGGTTCGACACATGAATTAGATCATGTGGTATTTGTCCTGTTCTTGGCTTACTTCGCCTAACATAATGTCCTTTGAATTCATCCATGTTGTCACAAATGACAGAATTTTGTTCATGTTTATGGCTGAATAATATTCCATTGTGCATATATATACGATGTTTTTAAAATCCATTTATCTCTTGATGGACACTCAGTTTGGTTCCATATTGTGGCTATGTACCGCAATACATATGGGAGTGCAGATACCTCTTTGACATACTGATTTTATTTCCTTTGGATATGTGCTCAGTAGTGGATTGTTAGATCATATCATAGTTCTATCTTTAATTTGTTGAGGAACCTCCATACTGTTTTCCATAATAGCTATACTAATTTACATTCCCACCAACAGTGTATGACTTCCCCTTTCTCCAAATCCTTGCCAGCATTTGTTATTTTTTGTCTTTTTAGTAGCCATTCTAACTGTGGTAAGGTAGTATCACATTGTAGTTTTGATTGGTATCTTCCTTGATGATTAGTGATGTTGAGCATTTTTTCATTTACCTGTTTTCCATTTGTATGTCTTAAGAAATGTCTGTTAAGATCTTTTGACTAATTTTTAAAAAGATTATTTTTTTGCTATTGAGTTGAATTTCTTATATATTCTGGATATTAACCCCTTCTCAGATGCATAGTTTGTGAATATTTTCTCCTATTCTATATGTTGTTTCTTCACTTTCATTTCCTTTGCTGTGCAGAATGTTTTTAGCTTCATGCAATACCATTTGCCTATTTTTGAATTTGTTGTACTGTGCTTTTGAGGTCTTATTCAAAAAATCCTTGCCCAGGACAGCGTCATGGAAGGTTTCCCCTATATTTTCTTCTAGTAGTTTCATAGTTTCAGGTCTTATATTTAAATCTTTAATCCATTTTGGGTTGATTTTTGTTAAGTAGAGAGATGGAGGCTAGTTTCATTGTTCTGCAGGTGGATATTCAGTCTTCCTAGCACCATTTGCTGAAGAAGATGTTCTTTCCCCAGTGTGTGTTCATGGCTTCTTTGTTGAAAATCAAGTGGCTTTGTTAAAAATACGTGGATTTATTTCTAGATTCTCTATTCTGTTACATTGGTCTATGTGTCTGTTTTTATGCCAGTACCATCCTGTTTTGGTTATTATTGCTTTGTCTTATACTTTAAAGTCAGGTAGTGTGATGCCTCCAGCATTGTTCTTTTTGCTCATTACTTCTACTATTCAGGGACAAATTGTATGATTTTTTTTACATTTATGTGAAAAGGTCACTGGTATTTTGATAGGAATTGCACTGAATCTGTAAATCACTTTTGAGTGTTATGGAGATTACACTTATTAACACTTATTAACAATCTTAATATTCTAATCTGAGAACATGGTATATATTTCCATTTATTAGTGTCCTCTTCAATTTCTTTCATCAGTGTTTTATAGTTTTTATTGTAAAACTCTTTCAACTCCTTGGTTAAATTTATTCCTTGGTTTTGTTTTGGTTTGTTTTGTTTTTTGTTTGTTTTTGTAGCTATTGTAAATAGGATTGCTTGCTTGATTTCTGGTTCAGATAGTTTGCTCTTGGCATATAGAAACAATACTGATTTTTGTATGTTGATTTTGTATCTTGCAACTTTACTGAATTTGTTTACTCTAAAAGGTTTTTGGTGGACTCTAGGGTTTCCTGTATGTAAGATCATGTTGTCTGCAAATAGGGACAATTTGACTTCCTCCCTGCCAATTTGGATTCCCTTTATTTCTTTCTCTTGCCTAATTGCTCTGGCTAGGACTTCCAGTACTGCACTGAATAGAAGTGGTGAAAGTGGGCATCCTTGTCTTCCAGATTTTAGAGGTCCCCATTCAGTATGATGTTGGCTGTGGCTTTGCCATATATGGCATTTATTGAGTTGAGGTATGTTCCTGCTATACCTAATTTGTTTAGAGTTTTTATCTCAAAGGGATGTTCAATTATATTAAATGGTTTTTCTGAATTTGAGATGATCATATGGTTTTTGTCCTTCATTCTGTTAATGTGGTATGCCATGTTTATTGATTTGCACATACATTAAATGATCACATCCCTGGGATGAATCCCACTTGATCATGGTGAATGACCTTTTTGATGTACTGTTGGGTTCAGTTCACTGGGTTTTTGTTGAGGGTCTTTGTATCTATGTTCATCAGGGATATTGGCCTATAGTTTTTTTGGTTTTTTTTTTTATTGTGTCTTTGTCTGGCTTTGGTATCAGTGTAATGCTGGCCTAGTAGAATGAGTTTGCAAGAAATTCTTCCACTTCATTTTTTGGAATAGTTTGAGATGAATTGGTATTCATTCTGCTAAACACATTCTTTAAGTGTTTAGCAGAATTCAGCAGTGAATCCATCAGGTCCTGGGCTTTTCTTTGATAGGACACTTATTACTGATTCAATCTTGTTACTCATTATTGGTCTGTTCAGGTTTTCTGTTTCTTCATGAATCAGACTTGGTAGATTTTATGTATCCAGGAATTTAGACATTTCTTATAAGTTTTCCAATTTGTTGGCATATATTTGTTCATAATAGTCTCTAATAATCCTTTGTATTTCTGTGCTATCACTTTTGATATCTCCTATTTCATCTCTGATTTTGAGTCATCTTTCTTTCATAGTCTAGCTAAAGGTTTGTCAATTTTGTTTATTTCTTCAAGAAGCCAACTCTTTGTTGATCTTTTGTATTGGTTTTTAGCATCCATTTCATTTATTTCTGTTCTGATCTTTTATTTTTTTCCTTTTTCTAATTTTGGGATTGGTTTGTTCTTGTTTTTCTAGTTCCTGTAGGTGTAGTGTTAGGTTGTTTACATGAGATCTTTCTACTTTCTTTGCTATAAACTTTCCTCATAGAACTGCTATTACTGTATCCCATAGATTTTGGTTTGTTATGTTTCCATTTTCATTTTTCTCATGATATTTTTAAATTTTCTTTTTATTTCTTCATTGACTCATTGGTTGTTCAGGAGCATGTTGTTTAATTTCCATTTATTTTATTTAATTTATATTTTTATTTTTTAGAGACAGAGTCTCTATCACCTAGGCTAGAGTGTAATAGCACAATCATAGTTCACTGCAGTAATGAACTCCTGGGCTCAAGGGATCCTCCTTCCTCAGCCTCTTGAGTAGCTGGAACTATAGGCATGAGCCAACACATCTGGCTATTTTATTGTTATTATTATTATCATCATTGTTATTATTATTATTTAGAGATGGAGGTCTTGCACTGTTGCCCAGGCTGGTCTAGAACTGGCCTCAAACAATTCTCCCACTTCAGCCTCCTGAGTAGCTAGAATTACAGGTGTGAGCCACTATACCCAGCTAATTTCCATGTATTTTACTTTACATGATTTCAATTTTTAGAAATTTTTTAAGACTTGCTTTGTGGTCTAACATATGATCTATCCTGGAAAATGTTTAATGTGCTGTTGAGAAGAATGCTTATTCTGCAGCTGTTGGATGGAATATTCTGTAAATGTCTGTTAGGTACATTTGGTCTAGAGTGTGGTTTAACTCTGTTTCTTTGATTTTCTGTTTGGATGTTCTTTTCATTGCTGAACGTGGGATGTTGAAGTCCCCTACTATTATTTTTTTGCTGTCTATCCCTTTAGGTCTATTAATATATGCTTTATATATTTAGATGTTTCTATGTTGATTGTATATACATGGGTGTGTTGTGTTATATATAACTGTTATATCCTCTTTCTGTATTGACCTCTTTGGGTTTATATAATGGCCTTGTTTATCACTTTTTACAGTTTTTGGTCTATGTCTATTTTATCTAAGTATAACTACTCTTGCTCATTTTTGGTTTCCATTTGCATGGAATATCTATTTCCATTCCTTCATTTTCAGTCTGTGCTTGTCTTTACAGGTGAAGTGAGTCCCTTGTAGGCAGCATATAGTTAGGTCTTTTAAAAACTTTATTCAGTTACTCTATGTCTTTTAATTGGACAATATCATCCATTTACATTCAAGGTAATTATTGACAGGTAAGGGCTTACTCCTGCCTTTTTGTTACTTGTTTTCTAGTTGGTTTTCTAGATACTTTCTCTCTTTCATTCTTCCTTTATGGATAAATTATTTTCTCTGGTAGTATGTTTTGATTCCTTGCTTTTTATTTTTAGTGTATCTTTTATAGGTTTTTGCTTTATGGTTACCATGAGGCTTACAAAAAACATCCTATAATTATAATGAGGTTTTTTTAAAATTAATAATAACTTAACTTTGATCTCAAAGAAAACACAAGAAACAAACCCTGTATACTTTAACTCCATTATTCCCCCACATTTTGAGCTTTTGATGTCACAGTTAACATTTTTATATTACCAATCTCTTAACAAATTATTGTAGTTATTATTTTTAATAGTTTCATCTTTTAGTCTTGTACTAAAGATGTAAGTGTTTTATACACAATTACATTACTAGAACGAAAGTTATGTTAGTATCCTTTTTTTGTAGTTTGAAGAACTCCCTTTAGCATTTCTTGTAGGACAGATCTTGTAGCCATAAATAGCTTTTGTGTGTCTGGGAAAATCTTTAATTCTCCTTCATTTCTGAATGATAGCTTTGCTGGGTACAGTATTCTTGGTTGGTGTTTTGTTTTGTTTTTCACCTCTCTGAATATATCTTCCCACTCCCTCCTGGCCTATGAGGTTTCTGCCATATCTGCTGCCAGGTGTATTGGATCTCCCTTATACATTATTTACTTCTTTTCTCTCACTGCTGTCAGGATTCTGTCTTTGTCTTTGACCTTTGTGAGTCTGATTATAATATATCTTTATGTATTCTTATTTGGGTTAAGTCTGACTAGTGACCTTTGACCTTCCTGTACCTGGATATTAATTTCTTCAGGTTTGGAAAGTTTTCTATTATTATTTCTTTGTCTTTCTCAACTCCCGCTTTAATAATCTGAATATTTGCTCTCTTAATATTGTCTCAAAGACCCCATGAGCTTTCATTGTTTTAATTCTTTTTTTCTTTTTGTTCCTCTGTGTATTTTCAAATAGCTTGTCTTTGAGCTCACTGATTCTTTTTTTTTTTTTAATCAATTCTACTTTATGTTCTTACACATTTTTCATTTCATTCATTGTATTTTTCAGCTTCAGGATTTGGTTTTTTTAAAATTTCGATCTCAAATTTTTCTGATAAATTTCTGAATTTTTTTTTGTTGTATTGAAAGTCTTTTGAGTTTCCTTAATATACTTACTTTGAATTCTTTGTCTTAGAGATCACATGTCTCCATCACTTTAGGGTCAATCTGTGGCACCTTATTTTGTTCATTTGATGAGGTCATATTTCCCTCAATGTTCCTGATGCTTGTGGACGTGCAATGATGTCTGCACACTGAGGGATTAGGTATTTATTCCATTCTTCACAGTCTGACTTTTTTTGTGCCTGTCCTTCTTCAGAGGGCCTTCCAGAGATTCTGAACAGGCTAACTGTTGTGTTCCATGAGCCTGTAATCACTGCAGCCATCTCAGCACTAGAAAGTGTGCTAAGCCCAGGCTTGCTGCTAGTCTTCTAAGATCTCAAAGGTTGTCATTGCTTGCTAGCCTGGAGGGACCTAGGGAAGACCCAAGGTGGATACTGGGGCTGTATGGGGAATTTTGACAGTGACCCAAGCCCAGAAGACTCCTGTTGGCCCAGATGGGTGTTCCCCCCAGAAGATCCCTGCACAAGTGGGATAGGTCATCAACTGCAACAAAAGGGGCTGGAGCTGAGACTGGGTCCCTTCAGGATGTGCTGTTAGATGGAGGCTGGCGAGCCCATCTAGTTGGCTTAGGCTTGCATCTCCCAGCATGTACCTGAACAGGTGGGTTAGTTCTGCGACTACAGTAGGAGGGGCCAGAGCTGAGACTGGGACACCTTAGGATCTACTCTGGGATGGCAGCTGGTGAGCCCATCTCAGCTCAGATGTGTGTGTGTCTCCAAGCATGTCTTTGTACAGATAGGACAGTTCCCCAACTGCAGCATGAGGGGCCAGAGCTAAGACAGGGCCACCTCAAGATCTATTTGATGGAGGTTGGAAGCCCATCACAGAGGCTCCAACTCCTGAGCTGCAAGATATGAGCAAGTCTGCCTCTGCATCCTTGTATGAGCAGTTCTGAGCTGGGACCCCACCTGAGGAGGCTGGAGCTGAGCCACAGGGAAACTTTCAGATTTATTGTCAGGACTGATGTCAGCAGGTATAAGAGCCTCTCCATCTAGACACTAGTGTGCACAATGCCAAATGGGTCCATTTCCAGGATTGAAACCAGGAGCACCATTGGTGGATGAGCCACCTGAGTGCTGGTCTGCACTCTCAAAATGACCCTCCTAGGTCTTGGGCTTCACCAGAGTTTTACAACTTCCTACCTGAATCCTGAGGCTTCTGCAAAGAGACTTTTTTGCTAATCATTTCTAGTGCTTCTAATTTCTAATTCATTCATTTTCTGGATTTTTATCTAGTTTGTTTTTTGTTTTGTTTTGCTTTTTTCTCCTTTCTTCTTCTTGAGTGGAAATCTTAATTCTCTCATTTTTAATTATTTGTTTTCTAATGCATTTAAGACTAAGTTTTCTCTAAGTATAACTAATTGAATATCATGGGATTTCACACAAAGTTGCTTTTACTCTCTAGTTCTAAATGGTTTGTAAATTTTATTTTTTTTCTTTCTATAACAAACATTGTATAGCAATATCTTAGTTAATTCTAGGATTTTATATTGTTTTTTGTTGTAATTTTTAGTTTTATGCTAATGTGATAATTGATAACATTTGATACCAGTTTTATCTGTCCACCTATATTGTTATATTCTAGTCTTCTTTATTTCTTGTCTATATTATGTCCTCTGCTATGACTGTGGATTTATTAGTTTCTCTGTATGTCTGCTCATTTTTACTTATTTATGAGCTAAGTTTTTTGGTATATAGTAGTCATGCCTGTTATAATTCCTCTTGCCTGACTCTTAGATGATTGCTCTGAGCTGATGTCCCTGAGAAAATTGAACCTATCAGAAGAGAATTTCTACAAGTTCCTCTTTGCTCATCTATCTACCTACCTACATTTATACTCATTCTATCTCTTTTCCTGTTATGACATATAAACTGTCTGTACCTTCCTTAGGGCACTAACCTCACATCTATACTAAATTCCATTTCTTCTCATTTTATTAAGGACATTGTTGAAGCAATTGCCGTCTTTGTCTCCTCTGCATTAACTTCTCCATATCTATTATAATTTTCATCAGTACACAAACATGCTATGATTTCTTCCATTATAAAAGGAAAAAAAAACAAAACAAACAAATCTGTTGACACACATATTTTCATCTTGATACAGCCCCATTTCTTTGCTACTTTTTACAAGAAAACACAGAAAATTTGTCATGCTACCTATCTTCAGCTCCTCTCCCATTCTCTTGAATCTGGTTCAGTCAGAACTTGCTCCCATTATTCTACCAAAACTATTCTTATGAAGATTATCAGTAATTTACATATTATTAAAGCTTTTGTTAAATTAGGAGGCACCATCTTGCCTAAACTTTCAGCATTTGACACAATTGATCATTCCTTTTTAAAACACTTTTTTCACATGGCTTCTGGGATTTCATACGCTCCTAATTTTTCTCCTTCCTCATTGGCTGCTCCTTCTTAGTCTCCATTACTATTTCCTTCTCATCTACACGACCTCTAAATGTTGGAGTGCTCCAGGGCTCAATCCTCAAACTTACCTTTGCTTCCTTTTCCATCTCTTCTGTATCCAAAGGCACTTCCTGGTTGATCTTATCAAATCTCATAGGTTTAAATGTCATCTATTTGGTGATGACTCTCAAGTTTTTATTTCTAATTTTATCTCTAATAGTTTTTATGTCTAATTGAAATATCTCCCCAGAGCCACACATTTGTATGCATATGTGTCTGTTGAACATCTTTATTGTTACACCTAATAATTCAAAAACAAACTCGTGATATTCTCTCCCAAAGCTGTTCCTGTCACAATGAGGAATTCTCAGTAAGTAGCACTTTCATTGTTCCTAACTTTCAGGCAAAACACATGCAGTCTTCCTTGTCTTCTCTTTTTCATATTACATATCCACTCCAATGTCAAATCTTCTTCAGTATAACTTCAAAATATATCCACAATCCAATGATATCTCACTGCCTCTACCCCTGGCAGTTTTTTATTATTGCTATGGCCTTCTAACTTCTCTCCACCTAGTTTTTGAACTTTCCCACTATGTCTTTATTTATTTTTGGCTCCCCACCTCACAATAAAAGTCAAATTTCTTAAAATGGCCAAGATTGAGATATTCCTTCTATTTTCCTTTGAGGTTAGATGGATTTTTTCTTCCTTCCTCTGAACTTTAAGCTTTGAATAGTTCCTATTTTGTTAAGAGGTTTATTTCTAAACCATGCTCTTTTGTTGAGTGCAAGGCCTTGTCTTAGATTTTTTCAGACCATTAAGTTAAAACTTTAGGCAATTGAAGCCAGCAGATGTCCTGAGGGTAGCTCAAATTTCAGAGCATGTTCACCTTTTTGGTTTCTTGTTTTCACTTCATTGAGGCCACTCTGGACTTTTTTTTTTTAAAGCTTGTCTATACTTTTCAATGGATGTTTGTCATATTTAACCCAACATTTATTGGTATTCTTCAGGAAACCTGATGCACCATTCACATGTCAAATGTATTCATCCACTATCACAGTCATATTCTTTTACCCCCCTGAATTCTCTCATGCCTTTTTTTGTTGTCACCCCCTCCCCCCTCACCAACCTATGAAAACTACTCACCTATTTTTCATCTCTATACTTTTGCTTTTTCAAGAATGTCATATAAATGGAATCACAATATGTAGCCTTTGGGGTCTGGCTTTTTTCACTTAGCAAAATATATTCAAGATTTATCCATATTTGTGCACGAATCAATAGTTTCTATTATTTCTGAGTAGTGTTCCAGTGTCTGGAAGTACCAAAGGTTGATTCATTCACCTTTTGAGGGATATCTGCTTGTACCTGTTTGGGGTAATTATGGGTAAAGCTGCTATAATCATTGGTGTACAGATGTTTGTGTGAACATGAGTGTAAATACCTACTAATATGACTACTGGATCAAATGCTAAATGTATGTTTAACTTTATGAGAAACTACCAAACTCTTTTTGTGGTTGTACTCTTGCATTCACAGCAGCAGTGTATGAGGCTTTTTGTGTTCTGTTTCTTGATATGTCTTTCCAACTAAAATATTCTTTTTTATAGAATTCATATAACTTTATCACTGCAGACTCCTTTCCTTATATTAAATAATTGCTTTTTTCCTCTCCAACATCCCTAATATTCTGTAAGATTATAGAAATCATTCATTATGTTTTAGACCTGTATTAATGCCTGGGAAATGATAAAGATATTCTTTTGGGATGAATACATACAGTTGGCCTTAAATAGATGAGTAAATAAGAGAAGATACAAGTCAAAGGAAACTGTGAAGTAAGGATAAGTAAGCAAAAGCAACAGTATCTTGTATGAAAAGGATAGAGAGAACTAAAGAAGATAACCACAGCTAGTACCTGGGAAGCAGCACACAAGAGGCAAGGCATTTGGAGAAGTACATATGATCATGGGTTTAGTATGAAAGTTCTTTTGTTTCCATCCTTAGGGAAGTGATGAGGAAGTCCTTGATTAATGGTTTCCAGGCACATCTACCCCTAGGGTGGGAAGAAGGTTTGATTACAAAGGGACAGCATAAGGGTATTTAAGAGCGATAGAAGTGTAGTGATGTTGGATACATGACTTGAGTCCTTATAGGTCTGTTTCTTTTATATGTTCTGTGTTTCAGGTAAGTTGTCTTGTGCCTTCATTCACCTGGGTTTTACTGAGTTCTAGATATTGCAAAGAAAAATTGCAAATAATTTGAAGCCTTGGATGACATTATATATCTCCAATAAAGATTTAAGTTTGCCATGGCAAGCAGTCTTAAACCACCTTAATCCAAATTTTTTTATTTGAGATGATTCAAAGGTGATTAAGGCTTCAGCCACTCCCCAGGCTGGTCTGCTGTTTCTCCCTTATTCCTCATTGTAGCCCTTAGCGTTCCCAACCCAAAGTATGGAGAGTTTATAGCAGGTTCTTTTCTCTCATTTCTGTTGCCCAACCCTATGAAACAGTCCAAAACACTGTTCAGTTGTTTCTTCTCTTAATTGCCTTTTCTAGAATCGTGAGACTTCCCCAAGAGGAAAAATGGACCCATATGTTGGACTCATATATTTGACTTTTCATGTTTTTCAAATTTTAGCCCACCAACTCTATTTCTGTATTAACTTTCCAGTGCCTTCAGTCAGCTACATTTTATAATTTGTCCAATTTGTATACTTAACTATCATCAGGAAGGTTCGTCTAAATTACCAGAAATGTGTGTTTATGATTTAGGAACTGATAATTAAATTGAGACCTGAAAATGAAAACGAGCAAGTTTGCATAAAGTCTCATAAAGAGCACTCCCTGACTAACTGTTAGTTGAAATAGGCCTTGTGACTTTTTCAGAGTTGACAGGAAGCTAGTTTGGCAGATAATGAGCAAACCTGAGAAAGCTCATGGAGGAAATCAGATACATAGGCAGGGATCAGACCATTGGGGAGGGGGGAAGGTCAAAATAATTGAAAAATTTGGACTTTATTCTGTTTCATTTGGAAGCTATTAAAAAGTTTTAAGCAGATATAGCCAATCATTATCTGAATCTGAATCAGTTAGTCAAAAGTATTAAAAGTAGAGATGCCCATGCTTTTTTTCTGTTTCACTTTTTCTGCTTCTGATGTAGTATCTGGATGTCTGTAATTTTTAAAAACTCCCCAGGTGGTTTTGATTCCCACCGAAGATTGAGAACCACTGACTTAAAATTTTTTCATAATCTCTTCCCTTATTTTCTCAGGTAAATTTTCATTATTCTCTGATCTCTCAAGCACCTTTTTTACATGTCAATATATGAGATCATTCTAAACTAATATTATTTTTTATTCTAACTAGGAACATTACTGCACCATGAAATCAGTTTATTGGGTTTTGACTGAGTGTGTGGGTGGGTGGGTGTGTGAGAGATTGAAATTTAGAAAATAGTAGAATAATGTAAAATAGAATAGAAAACAGTAGGTATTTTCTGAAACTATATATATGTGTAGTAGGTTGTGATGTGAAAGGTAGGTATTATTATGGGTCATATTAAACAATATTTCAAACACTTATGTATGCCTGTTATTTCTTATGGGTAATATTTTCCCATTTCTTATCTCTGCTATGAAAGTTCTATTTCTCCTCAATTTTTTGATGTTCTCTTATTTTTCAGACTTGCCTTTAAGGTGTTCAAGTAAGGACTTATCTCCAAATAAGGACACTTACAAAACAGAATTATCCCAGTGGGAAATGAGTGAAAGACTTGAAAGCTGTGATCTTGAAAAATCCAATTTCAGAGATTATTTGGAAGTCAAAGGCAAGGTGGAGAAGAAACTAGAAAATCAGAAGGAATATTTAACACAAGGGATGATCACATATGACAAAATGTCCATTTTCAACCAACATACTTATTTATCTCAAAATCCGAGATGTCATTCTCCTGAGAAACCCTATAAATGTAAGGAATGTGGGAAAGCCTTCAGGCGAGCCTCACACCTAACTCAACATCAGAGTATTCATACTGGTGAAAAACCCTATGAATGTAAGCAATGTGGGAAGGCCTTTAGTCGTGATTCACAACTCAGTCTTCATCAGAGACTTCATACTGGTGAGAAACCCTATGCATGCAAGGAATGTGGGAGGGCCTTTACTCAAAGCTCACAACTTATTTTACATCATAGAATTCATACTGGTGAAAAACCATATAAATGTGAAGAATGTGGGAAAGCCTTTATTCGTAGCTCACAACTCACCCGGCATCAAAAAGTCCATACTGGTGAGAAACCTTATGAATGTAAAGAATGTGGAAAGGCCTTTACTCAGAACTCACAGCTTACTCTGCACCAGAGACTTCATACGGGTGAGAAGCTCTATGAATGTAAAGAATGTAGAAAAGTCTTTACACAGCTTTCACAACTTGTTCTCCATAAGAGAATTCATACTGGTGAGAAACCGTATGAGTGTAAGGAGTGTGGAAAAGCTTTTATTTGTGGCTCACAGCTTTCTCAACATCAGAAAATTCATAATGGGGAAAAACCATACGAATGTGAAGAATGTGGGAAGGCCTTTATCCGTGGTTCACAACTTACTCAACACCAGAGAATTCATACCAATGAAAAGCCTTATCAATGTAAGGAATGTGGAAAGGCCTTTAATCGTGGCTCCCTTCTTACTCAACATCAAAGAATTCATACTGGTGAGAAGCCTTATGAATGTAAAGAATGTAGAATGGCCTTTACTCAGAGTTCACATCTTTCTCAACATCAGAGACTTCACACTGGTGAGAAACCTTATATATGTAAGGAATGTGGGAAGGCCTTTATTCGTGGTTCACAACTGACACAACATCAACGAATTCACACTGGAGAAAAACCCTATGAATGCAAAGAGTGTGGAAAAGCCTTTAGTCATGGTTCTCAACTTACTCTACATCAGAGAATCCATACTGGTGAGAAGCCCTATGAATGCAAACATTGTAGAAAGGCCTTTACTCAGAGCTCACATCTTTCTCGACATCAGAGAATTCACACTGGGGAAAAACCGTATCAGTGTAAGGAATGTGGGAAGGCCTTTACTCGTGGTTCACAACTAGTACAACATCAGAGAATTCATATCAGTGAGAAGTCTTTTGACTGTAAGGAATGTGGGATAGACTTTAGTCATGGCTCACAAGTTTATATGTGAATTATCTGATTCTTTGGGATCACTGTAGAGAGCTTTCTCTGGTCGTTCATCCATTATCAACAAAGAATTCTCACAAATGTGAATATAGGGGCACATTTGCCTCATACAGTTCAGCATCAGAGAATTTATATGGGGAAAAGAGAATGTTGATGTAATCCGTGTAGAAAAGTCTATCATTATTGGAAACCTATTAAACTTTACCAAATTAGAGAATAATTATGTTAATATAGTAAATGTAAGAAGGCCATTAACTATAGAAGTTGTCTTTTTCAACATTCTCTTGTCTCTACCATTTGATTTCCTTTCTTATATATATCATGATAATTCTCTGCTTTGGTTTAATCATTCATAAGATAGAGCTAAGAATCATTCCTTTATTATTTGATTCTTGTAAGTATTATGCAAATTATTACATGTAAAAACTCTAAAAACGGTGCCTTGCACATATCACAAATATTAGATGCCATTTTCACTAGTATTAAAGAATTTGCATGAGATGAGAGCACTTATGAGTGTGAAGAATATTGAGAAATCTTTCATTAACTATTACCCCAGATGATTTGGGTAGGAGGTGTGGTATGCTGTAATGAATGTGAGAAAGCTGTTATTTAAATCTCATCCCTCATGCTATAAGAGTAAATTCATACTGTAAAGAAACCTTGTGAATTTCATCAATGGATTATTGAGCACAGCCATTAGAGAATTTGGACATGTGTGACGTGATTGTAAGAAAGTCCAAGGTCCAAAATCTAATAAATCTACTGGGAAATTGTTAAAAACTTGAATGTACTGCTTTTTAAATAAACAAAATAAAAGCTGGCATTACAGACTATTTTACAATGGAAAATGATGACAGTTTCTGTCACAGACCTTTTTTTCCTAAGCAATGTCTATATTCCCTTCCTTAGTAACAAAATTCTGGACTGGAAAACTATCTCAGCCTTCCTTGCAGGTCAACAAGCTACAAATGGTATTTGTATTGAGTAGGACATTTAAGAAATCCATTTTTCCTCTCTGCCTTTTTTCCATACCTACAATGTGGTCATATAAGCTGAAGCTCTGATACTGTCCTGGAGACTTTGAGAATGGTATATGGGTGTTACAGATTGTGGAACAACCATATTAGCTCAGGTCTGCTTGCCTCCTGTATTCACATGAAATTAAAATAAACATCTTATTTGTTGATGCTATTATAGTTGTTACTGACAATAAAAATTATTAATGATATAAAATTTGGTACCTAGAATCGGGCTGCTATGGGAAAAGAAACCTCAAATATGGCATTGACTTAGGGCCATTGACAATGAGAATCTACCCAGTTCAGGTAGAAACCGGAAGATTCTTGCTTTTATAAGCAGGACATTTGGTCATTGCTTCTCACTATTACAAGACAGGCTTTATGCCAATTGAGTCTGTAATGTTAAAGGAAATGATAGAAGTGATTTAGAATGTGTTAAGTGTTTCTTGCTGCTTTCAGTAATGTCCTGTGAAAGAGATACAGCATAGAGTTAGGCAAGTAGTAGCAAGAAGGAGATGTTGCTTTGTAAGAGATGATATCTCTGATGGCAGGCACTCAGTCCTCTACCCTTAAATGAAGCCATTTACAGTGATTTAAAGTGACAGCCTGAACAAGAAATGAGACCATTGCTAATACACATGAAGGCACACTGCTAAAAAACGTTTATGCTTTTCCCACCTGAGCCTATGAGCCTGTTGTTCCAAAAGTGGTCATATTTGTTAGGTGCTTACTATATTCCAGCCATTATCCTAGGGGTTTGGGATATATCAGTGAACAATTCTAGCAGGAGGAGATAGGATAATAATAGATGTAGAGTATGTTGGAACATAAATGTAATACAGAGAAGTCACTCAAAAGGAGAAGGGATTGGTATGAGAGCTTAGGTCACTTTATGAAACAATAATCCAGGTAGATTATCAAGAAGGAAAGACTTTAGTGAAAATTTGAAGGGATGAGGTAGTAAGTCAATGGTTATCTAAGAAAAGAGCATTACAGGCAGAGGAAAAAGCTAGAGAGGTCTTACAATGGGATTATGCAGATGTATTTTATGAATATGAGGCAAGTTATAGAGTTCTGTGCAAAGGGGTGACTGCTAGGACAGGAGACCAGAGAGATAACAGATGGTCAAATAATTCCATGCTTGGAAGCACTCTATTTTACAATCAGGGAAAATGGAGCCATTGGACAGTTTTGAGCAGAGGACATAATCTGACATATAGCTGTTGTAAAAAACTGGATGAGAGTAGGAACTATGGCAATAATTCAGATAAAAGATGATATGGCTTAGAAACAGGTGGCAACAATGGATATGGTAAGAATTGGTTGTATGCTAGTTATACAGTAAATGTGATGAAACTAGCAAGATTTGTATAGGTGTTAGATGTCAGGTGTGAAAGACAAGTCCAGGGTGACTGACTCAAAGGTTTTGGTCTTCGATATCTGGAAAGACAATGTTTTCCTCAACTAAGAGCAGGAAAGTTTCCACTGCAGCACAGATGGGGAAGGTTGGGAGTTCAATTTGGAACATGTTGACCTTGAGATGTCTTTTTAGTCACAAAATGGCAATTGACTAGGCAGTTTGATGTACTATCATATACTAACCTAAATATTATATTACTTTGATAGACATTGCCTATACTTATTAAAAATGATGAGGGAGGATAAGATCACTAGAGTGCAGGGAGAGTAAAAAACACCAAGAATTGACTCAAGGAACACTCCAAAATTAAGAGTTCAAGGATAAATGAACAGAACACAAAAAAAAACTATGGAGAACCAATGGTATGGGAGGAAAACCAACATAGTGTGGAAACTAACAAGCCAAATACAAGTGAATCACTGGAAGTTAAATGGTATCAGCTTTGGAAGATTATATAACATGAATCTTGAGAATTAGCTACTAAATTGAGTAATATTGACAATATTAGTGACCTTGAGAATAGCAGAGATTTCTTTGTTGGTGGGTTGATTTTGAAATGATAGAAGTAAAAGCTTAAAACAATAAAAGTTGGAGAAGACTAGACAGACCACTACATGGGGGCAGAGATTATCCCAGCCTCTGGATAAGAGGGGAAAAAACCTGCAGGGAAAGTAACATACATACCTTTAAATCAGGCTGAAGGGGGAACATCACAGTGCATCACTGGCTCCCAGTGAAAGGTCTAAAGACTACTCAGCCAACCTCAACTCTTAAAATGCCCAAACTTATGCTCAACCTCCTGGATGAAACACACCAGGGGCCAGAAAACATGTGTAGCCACAGAAGGCTTACTGATGAAGCACATCAAGAACCCATCAAAAGGCTAATACAGAGGTCCGTAAGACACAGGCTCACTGCAAATGACATACACATGCACAGTTGTAGAGTCAACTTGAACACAAGGATGCCAGATTCACTCAGAACCATAGAAAAAAATGGGGTAAACAACTATCTGTCCTGTACTCAGAACAAATTAACCACACCTGAGTGAGATTAGACATGCAAGTAAGGGAAGACTTCAGGCTTAAGACAGACCTACAGACTACTCTTGAAATCTAACACAGTACCCCACATGAGATAAAATCTAACAAATCAAAACAAAAATCACAATGGAAACACTTACAAAAGATCAACAGTAAAACCAAGAACAAAAACAGGAGCACAAAAATAAAGGACAATGTCAAAGACGCAGAGTTCCAATAAATAATATACACTAAAACCTAGAAATTGAATTATAAGTTAAGATTGAAAAAAATAGCCAATAAAACAATAAACCTCAGGTTGCCAGAGGCCCCAAGGGCAGGGCTCAGCTGGCAGGTCACTGAGCCTTGCGTCCACTGCCTCTCTGGGACCTGGGCCTACCAGGGATTGCCCTGTTCTCCAGTGCCAGGGGCTCTTGCTGGTCCCCAGCGCTGCTCCGCAAAGGTGGTAACAGCGACCCAGGCAAGTCCAAGGGAATGCAACTGGGGGAAATGGGATCCCAGAAGGACACGTGGAGTGAAGCAGGGGTTTCAGACGTAGGTGTGGGCTACTCCCAGACCCACAGGGCCCCTGACAGGTGGGCTTGCCAGGGGCACTGAAGGCCCCAAGAAAGTCAGGGAGAAGCAAAGCATACCTGGGCCCACACAGGCCCTGTGCTGGACTTCCAGGGAAGATAAGGGCATCTTGCCCGAAGGCAAAAGAGCTTCCCAGGAAGTAAAAACAGCCCCACCTTCAACACCTGGACTGCTACCACGCCCCCACCTGCACCCACCCAGTCCCTAGTCCCTTCCTCTCCGTGAAAGCAAAAGCAGCCAAAGGGTTCTGCCCTGCTACCTGGGCCCCACATCCTTGCCCCCAGGAACACAGTCAGTGAGGGCATACCTCCCACGCCCCATCAAGCAAGAGCAGAGTGTAGGTGAAAGGGAACAGCACGTTTACTAGAAAGTAAAGGCCCGCCACCTGGGGCTACACCTCATCCAAAGTGAAACATGCCGCCACCTGAATGGGCATTGGGCCTGAGGGTTCCCCTGCTGGGCACAAGGCATGGAAAGCCAGATCTGACTGATAATCCGGAGGCATGCCTTGGCAGTAAGAAAGAAAGGCTAGGAAAAGGAACCCTCATGAAAGGGATCCCTGAGAACATTGTCCTGGATGAACTGGGGGATGTATTCTGTTGATAAGATGGACCAAGAAGAGGAAAAGTCTAGGCCCATGGAAAAGATTCAGGACAACAAAAGCTGGAGGACCTAGGAGAGGTGGGAGCCCACGCATGAGAAATTATTCCCCACTGCCACGTGAACGTGGATGAGGGAAGGAGAGCAAATCGGGTGACCTACCCAGAGAGGCTGCATTTTGATGGTCATATACTGTCCCTATGATATGCTCTGCTTCTCGAATATTCAGCCATGCAGAGCCCAGCTGTGACTATTAGAGGAAAAGGGGAATGGAGACAGCATCACCTTCCTTGAGATCTGTCTGTACCTCTTCTGCAGGCCTAGTATGACTTCCTCCTGCGGTTTCTGTTTCATCTGTGATGTGTTCTCTTGCACTGGGTAATGCGGCTGACCGAAGGCCTTCCCACATTCCATGCATTCATAAGGTTTCTCACCAGTCTGAATCCTCTGATGTTGAATATAGCTTTGCTTTTTGCTAAAGGTCTTCGTATGTTTCTGAACTTCAGAGTGTTTTCCTATATTATGATTTTTCTCATGTTGAATAAGGCATGACACATAGCTGAAAGCTTGTCTACATTCCTTACATTTGTACAACTTTTCCTTAGTAGGAATTATCTGATAAAGATTAGGGAACACTGAACAGCTTTGAGTGGGCTTTTCTTCACAGGTAATTTTCACATGCACGCAAAGTCCTTCCTGACTTCTCTGTTGTCCCTCAAACTTGCCTTTGTATACTATACTGTCTCCAAGACTCTTATATTGAAGGTGACAGTTGATAAGTTTCTCTATATTCTCCCACTGGAGTGATTCCATTTCACATATTCTCTTTTCTGGAGATGACATTTTGGTCTCACAACTGGGTGCTAAATCTGAGGAATACCAAAACAAACTCCTGTTATCTTTGTTTACAAGGACATGAAACTTCTAAGGTAAAAATGGAAGGTGAAAATAATTCTCCTAATAGAATGGCTTCAACAGTGCTCAAATATTTTGTGCAATTTTTCCTTTTTTAAATTTCAGTGGATATAGAGGACACAAGTGTTTTTTGTTACATGGATGAATTGCATAATGCTGAAGCAATTTTTCTTTAAAGGCACAAAGTAAGAATAAAAAATGAAGAGAATTCCTGGAGGTTGACACAGGTTAAAAAAAAAAAAGAAGAAGAAGAAGAGAAATCATAGGTAGCCTTCTTTTGTCTGTGGTTAAAAGAAAAAAAAAGAAGAGAAATTATAGGGAGGAAAGTAATTAGGAAAATAGATTAAGTCTGTGGTTCTCAAACTCTCGAGTGGCATAGAAACACCAAGGAAGCTTATAAAATAGTAACAAAACACCCTCTTGGAAACAAGCAGATGAGAGGCTGGACATCCAGTCAATCAACAAATCCTATCAGCTCTCCTGTCAAAATTTATTAAGAATCTGAACAACTTCACTACTACCACCCCAGGCCAAGCTACCCATCTCTCACTGTAAGACTCTTAATTGGTCTCCCTGCTTTCATCCTTGCTCCTATAATCAATTCTTCACACAGCAGCCACAGGAATTCTTTTGAAATGCATTAAATAATTAATATTTCATCACTCTCCTGCTAAAAATCTTCCAATGGTTTGCCATCTCAAAATGAAATCCAAAGTCCTTACTATGGCCCACAAGATCCTACATGAACTTGCCCTTGGCCACTTTTTTGATATCATCTCCTATCACTCTCCTATTCATTTTGCTGTAGCCATAATGGTCCCCTTGCTGTTCAAAAGTGCCAAGCATATGCCTCTGTGTTTACTCTTTATCTTTTTGGAATGCTCTTCTCCAAAGTATCTGCATGGCTTGTTCCCTCACTTCAGTTTTGCACTCAATTGTCACATTACCAAAACATAGAATATATAATTATACCTACATTGCATTTTCCATTAATAGCTACACCATTTTTAAAGTTTGACTATTGTCTTTCTGTTCCATGCTTAATCAAAGCAAGGACTTTGTTTCATCCACTGCTTTATCTCTAGTGCCTAGAACCATTACTTGCACATTGTTCTAATCTTATTGGCCTAATTGAAGTTCCTAGAACATATCAAATTCTTTCCCATTTTAGACTTTCCATATACTGTCCCATCTACCAGGAATGCTCTCTGAGTGGCCAGCTCCTTTGTGTCTGAAATATCTTAGCTTAAATGCCAGCTGCTTAGAAAGACTGTCCCTGATAGTTCTAACTGGCTCCATGCCATGTCTTTATTTTCTATACCTGTAATTTATTCCTCATTTTTGTTTCAGTTTTTGCAACTCTAGAATATTTTGTTTATTTATCTGTTCATCCTCCTACTTCTCAAGCTCTACCTATGTAGAAAAAATCTTCCTGTTTTATTATATAGCTAGTCCCCAGAACACAGTATGCATACAATGTTTTCCAGTACTCTCTACTCAAGGCCAAATGTTCTTTTATTTCCCAGCACAGCACCTGACAATGTCCTAGAGATAGTGACAAGTTTACACAATAGAGAAATTTTTATGTTATTCTGAACAAAGAAGTTAGGAGACAAGTATAATTTTCAGATGTAGAGGGACTCCAATGTAATTGGATCAACAGGGATAGACTCTTTCACAACAACTGCATATAGGCTATAGATAATAGATAATGGTAATGGGAAGAAAAACAAATACATATCAGTAAGTTCAAGTTGAAACAGTCTTTTATAAATAAGACTGAGACTTGAGGAAACATGCTTTTGCTGAAAAGCAAAAAGAAACTGTAAAAACAAAAACACCCACACACACACCCAACACAGTTCAGTTTAACATCAACTCATGTCAGCAAAATATCCTTGGATGAGAAGATCTGCTTTTACTTTTTGTTTCTTTCACAGAAGTATAATATTGTTTATAAAACACTAGGAAAGAAACCAACAGGCTTATGGTGATTAAGGGAACACTGTAAGGGATCAAATAAATTCAGGTGTGACCCAAAATTGCTATCCATGTTATAGTGGCACAATAAAAATGGGAGGAAATATAAATATAATACGATTCTGGGGTAAGACGCACTGTGGAACCACACAGGGGAAGGTGCTAAATGGAAATCTAACGGGGATAAAGAAAGTGGAGTTTAGAATATCCAACTCTCAGAACTGTGCTGAGGATGAGGAATGTGTACAAAAGTGTACTCGATTAAGTCGTAGTTCTTTTTATTGTATTAATGAAAAACTAAATGGGGAAAAATGAGAAACCTGTTAAAGGAGTGAGGACTGAAGACAACAAAATGGACCTGAAAAGCAGAAGTCCTTTTAGAAGGCCCCTTTTATTCTTGCCCCCATCAAAGCCTGCTGAATCTATCTCCTAAATGCTCTTGAATCTGTTTCCTTATGACCAACACCAGTGCTGACACTCTGACAAAGCCCAAAGGACCTCTCATTTGAACCACAAAAATAACCTACTCACTAATATCATGAAACTCTTTGTTCTAATCTCCATCTGGCTGTCAGAGTGATATAGTAAACATAAAAATCACACTATGTCACTGTCTTGCTTAAGATGCCTCAATAGCTTGCAAATGTTTTGTGGATAAAATCAAAACTACTCAGCAGTATTTCTCAAACTTCTTCTGTCTGCAACCTCATAGTAAGAAATACATACTCTATTATTACTGAGTATACACAAATATAAACAAAACAAATATGTCATGAAATAATTATCTTTCCTATATGTGACGTATTCTGATATTTTCTCTCCTGTTTTATTTTATTAAAAATAACAACAAATGCTGCTTACAACTTACTAGGTCATTTTCATAACCCCTGGAAGGTTCTGCCTGGCCTGGCTCCTGCAAGCCTCTCCAAACTCCCATGTGGCACTTCTGCCTCACTAGGCTCCAGCTACCAAGGCCTTCTTTCAATACCTCATATGCACCAAGCTCCATCCTCCTATGGTCTTCAGTACACTGCTCCCTCTCCTAGGAATATTCTTCCCTCTTCTCTGTACCCTCAGTCTTCTAGCCTGCTTTCCATCCTTTCAGGGCTCACCTGAAACTTCACATACCTTTGCCATTCCTAAGAAGCCTTCCCCAATCCCAGGCTCCCAGCAATGCTGCATCCATAATTCTCTCTTATGTTTAGGCAGCTACTCTACCCACTCTAATCTTCAAGGGATGCCCCCATAGTTCTGGCTGCTGCTAAGACCTCCATATCCTCCTATTAAGGCTGGCTTCTCCTGGGAGGCCTCAATTTCCACTTCTTAGCGTGACAGCCCCACTTAAGGGATTAAGTTATAAGAATAAGCACCCACCATCCCCAGAGAGACCATTAGGGACCAATGCTATGATGCCAGACATCTCTGGGTATCCCAGAACCCTGAAAAGCCTTGACTTCCTAGGTCTTTGGTCATCACTAGGACCCTTATTCCATCCATGTCCTACTGCACTCTAACCAGTATGCCTTTTGTACTTTCTGCAAAATCCTCTGTAATCTCTGCCTCCCCTCTGATTATTCTCTTCAGCTTCTTGCTCCAATTGAAACCTCAAACACATTACTTGCCCTGAAACAATGTTTTCCTTCATGTCTTTCCCTCCACCTCACTCCACCTCTCCCACAGTAGATATAATTATAGAAAATCAATATCATCTCTCCAAAGAATCAGATATACAAAAAAATTATATATCTCATTATTAATTTTTCTGCAAATATTCCTAATCATGACATTTACCACCACAGAACTAATTCTATTCTATATTCTCTTTGAGACAACACTAATCTCAACTCTAATTATTATTACCCAATGAAGAAACCAAACAGAATAATTAAATGCAGGACTTTATTTCTTGTTCTATATTCTGATTGGCTCTTTATCCCTACTTACAGCATTAATCTATATCCAAACTCCATACATTGATTTTTTTAATAACCTACTACTGAATTCAAACACTACCAAACACCTTATCAAATAGTCTCCTATGATTAGCATGCATAAGAGCATTCATAGTAAAAACACCCTTTTACAGCCTTCACCTTTGATTATCAAAAGCACACGCAGAAACCCCAAATGCTTTGTCCACAGCTCTTGCAGCCACATTACTAAAATTAAGAAGCTATGGCATAATACGAGTTACTATAACTTTAAATCTACTAACAGAGTATATAGCCTATTCATTTCTTACATTATCATCATGAGGAACACTTACAGCAAGCTCTTATCTGTTTATGCCAAACAGACTTGAAATAGCTCATTACATCTTTATCCATAAGTAATACAGCATTATTAATTGTAGCTATTTTCATTCAAATGCCATAAAATTTTATAGGAGCCACAACTCAAATAATCTCCCATGACCTCATATCATCAACATTATTTTTCTTCACAAACTTATAAACTCACAGCCAAGCCATACACACAGTCCCCAACTTATGAATGATTTTTCAACTTTACCATGGTGAGAAAGCCATACACTATTCAGTATGCTCCTTGACTTACGATGGGCTTACGTTGAAAGGCTTATGATATTTTCAATTTATGATGGGTTTATCGAGAGGTGGCCCCATGGTAAGTCGAGGAGCATCTGTACTATTAGCTCTACAGACATTACTTCCTTTAAGAGCAACATGATGAGGACTGGCTAGCCTAATTAACCTGGCCTTACCACCAACTATTACCTGACTGGAGAATTATGTGCAGTTATAGCATCATTTTTATGATCTGAATTTACCAGTATCCTAATAGGACTTATACTAATTACAGCCCCCTATTCCCTGTATATATTAATCACATAACAATGAGGAAAATTCACATATCACCTTAATAACATCAAGCCATCATTCACACGAGACAATACTGTCATATATCTCTTATATCTCCTACCTCTATTACTCCTATCACTTAACCCTAAAATTATTCTAGGACCCATATAATGTAAATACAGTTTAAATAAAACATTTGATGGTGACTCTTACATAACACAAGCTTAAAACTCCTTACAGTAGTCCCCTCTTAACCTTGGTTTCACTTTCTATGGTTTCAGTTACCCACAATTAACCAAGGACCAAAAATATTAAATGAAAAATAAAAACAAACAATTCATAAGTCTTAAATTGCATGCTGTTCTGAGTAGTGTGATGAAATTTCACGCTGTCCCAGGGCATGAATCACCCCTTTGTCCAGAATATCCACGCTTCTATGCCACCTGCCTAAGTCATTTAGGATATGCTTAGTATAAGCTGTATATGCTTACCTGCCTACATCACTTATTTAGCAGCTGTCTCTATTATGAGACTGAAAAAACATAGCATATATAGGGGGGTTCAGTACTATCCATAGTTTCAGGCATCCACTGGGGGTCTTGGAATATCTACTCTGCAGATAATAGGGTACTACTGTTTTTACTGGGAAAGTATGCAAGAAATGCTAAGTCATGCCTTTATATATAACAATACAACTTTCTCAACTTTTAAAGGATAGAAGTAATCCATTGTCCTTAGGAGTCAAAAAATTGACACAACTCCAAAAAAGTAATAAATTTCTTCTCTTCTTCTATCATAATTTCACTTACCAACTTCATTTTACCAATTACTGTAAGTATTACTAACATTTACAAAAATATTGCTTATTAACACTATATAAAGACTTATATTTCATATGCTTTTGCCTCCAGCCTAATTCCAACCCTAATATTTATTCATTCAGGCCAAGAAATACCTATTTCAAACTGACATTGAATGGCTATTCAACTTGAAAACTGACACTCAGCTTCAAGTTAGACTACTTCTCAAAAAAAATTTGTGCCAACAGCACCTTTTATCACATGATCAATTATACAATTTTCAATGTGATATATACATTCAGACCCAAACATGAATCAATTCTTTAAGTTCTTATATCCCTCATGACTATACTAATTTTAGTTATTGTCATCAACCTCTTCCAACTCTTTATTGAATGAGAAGGAGTAGAAATTATATCATTTTTACCTATCAGATAACAATATAGCCTAATAGACACACATACAGCAGCACTCCAGGCAATTTTATATAACCAAATTGGAGATATCAGATTCCTATTATCAATGGCATAGTTTTCATTTAACTTGAACAAATGAGAATTGCAACAAATTTTCATGTTCAACCCCAACCCTGACATTCTCCCACTAATTAGGTTTCTCCTGGCAGCAACAGGAAAATTTGATCTGCCCAATTTGGTCTTCACTCACAACTACCACCAGCAAAAGGTGGCCCAACACCAGTTTCAACATTACTCTATTCCAGCACAATAGCTGTAGCAGAAATTTTTCTTATTAATCTGCTTTTATCCACTAATAGAAAATAACAAAACAATTCAAATATTGACAATATGCTTAGGTGCTATCACCACTTTACTCACAGCAATCTATACCCTAACACAAAATGATATTTTAAAAAATCATTGCATTTTCCACCTCAAGCCAACTAGTTCCCATAATTGTTACTATTAGCGTTAATCAACCACATTTAGCATTTCTTCACATCTGTACACATGCATTCTTTAAAGCTACACTGTTCATAAGCTCTGGATCCATTATTCATAACCTTAATGACAAATAAGACATAGAAGGTCTATTTAAAGCTATACCCTTCACCACTTCTTTACTCATTATCTAAAGCCTCATACTTAACAGACATGTGTTTACTTACAGGCTTCTACTCCAAAGATTTAATTATTAAAACCACGAGTACATCATATACCAATGTCTGAGCTCTTTTTTTTAATTTTTTTTTAATTTTTTTAATTTCAGAATATCATGGGGGTACAACACTTTGGCCATACACATTGCCCCTGTTCTGCCTGTGTCAGAGCCACAATCGTGGTCTGAGCTCTTTTAATCATACTTATTGCCACCTCTCTAATAGCTGTCTATAGTACTCAAATTATTTTCCTTGCACTCTTAGGACAACCTCACTTTTCAACTTCAATTCAACTCAACAAAAACAATCCCCTCCTAACTAATTCAATTTAAATATCTTGCAAACAGTAGTATTTTCACTGGATTTCTTATCTCCAACAATATTATTCCCATAACTACTCCCCAAATGGCTATGTCACCCTACCTAAAACTCTCAGCTCCCGCTGTAACTATCTTAGGTTTCATTGTAGCATTAGAATTCAACCTAATAACACTTAATCTCAAATTTGAATCCACCTCATACATACACAATTTTCCAACCTTCTAGATTTTTTCCCAACAGTTGTTCACCATTTATCACCATATCCAAACCTTTCAACAAGCCAAAACACAGCATCAGTTTTACTAGACTTAACCTGACTAGAAAAAGTAACTTCAAAAAACATTTCTCACATCCAAATGAGAGCTTCAACAATCATCTCCAACCAAAAGGCCTAAATAAACTATATGTTTTCTCCTTCCTTATCTCACTTTTATTAGCTATACTCCTAGCCATCTAATTTCCCCAAGTAATCTTCAATAATGATAAAAATACTAGGAAATAAAGATGAAACAGCCAAAACCATTAATCAGCTTCTATATATAACCATATAATGCAGCTACACCTATAGAATCTTCATGAAGAAGTCCAATCTTTTTACCCACAAAAATTACCCAATCCTCTAAATTTTCAAAATCAATAATCACCTCTATCATAACCCACCATTCACATAATTATAAATAAATCTATTAATAAGCCTAACAAGAAAACACCCCAAATAACAAAACTAGAATCTCAAGTCTCAGGATTCTGGAGCTGAAATTCTACTTAAATTATTCCTTGAATCTTCAACTTGAGATAGATAAATTATTCTTAAGTGCTATTGTCAGTATTAAGACGATAAACACAAAATCTAACTGCTCTATATATGCATTATGTATCTTTCCCCATTAATAAAGTATTAGTACTATATGTGCTTGATTGTACACAGCACATATATGTTTGATCATACATTAAAATCCATTCCCCATGCATGGAACCATATACATTAAATTATTAACACATTGAATTACACACCCACATATGTTGGATTTACTATAAAAATATTGTCCAATACATTAAATCCTTTATTTTACATAGGACATGAAATTATTGATTATCCATAGCACATTCAGTCAAATCAGTTCTTGACAACAAGCATATCACCTGCCATAGGATTTCTTTACTATCAAGCTTTGAAAAACCAGCAACTGGCTCGGAAAATGTCCCACTTCTTCCTCCAGGCTTGTAAAACTTGGGGGTTTCTAGGGTGAAACTATATCTGGAATCTGGTTCTTACTTCAGAGTCATGGATTTAAGATTGCCCAGTACAGCCTAAAACTCAAAGGACTTGGCAGTGCTTTATATCTCATTAGAAGAGCCTGTTTTATAATTGATAAACCTGCGTGTACCTCACCATCTCTTGCTAATTCAGCCTATATACTGCCATTTTCAACAAACCTTTAAAAGGTACTAAAGTAAGCACAAATATTTACATAAAAACTTTAGGTCAAGGTGTAGCTTTTAAGAGGGAAAAAAATGGGCTACATTTTCTAATTAAAGAACATTCCTTCCACAATGAACTTTATAAAATTAAAGGCCAAAGGAGGATTTAGTAGTTAATTAGGAATAAAGACCTACATTGAATAGGGTCATGAAGTATGCACACAGCCCATCACCCTCCTCAAATATTTCAATAAATCCAAATTTATAGTTAACATAAGTTTATATAAGAGGAGTAAGTTGGAACAAAGTAAGCATACTTTGTGCTTGAATAAACCCAAGTATAGCTTAACCCAAAACACCTGGCCTACACCTGGAAGATTTCATATTGATTTGACCACATTGAACCAAAGCTGACTCCAAATCAACAGACCTTAACAACTATATTTACTTAGCACAGGACATAAACAGATGGAAGACCATACCACGCTCATGGATCAGCAGAATCAACATTGTTAAAATGTCTATGCTACCCAAAGTGATCTACAGATTCAATGCAATCCCTATTAAAATACCAACATCATTTTTTGAAGATGTAGAAAAAATAATTCTACGCTTCGTATGGAATCAGAGAAGACCCCATATAGCCAAAGCAACCTTAAGCAAAAAGAACAAATTGGGCGGCATCAATTTTCCAGACTTCAAGCTATACTACAAGGCTATAGTAACCAAAATAGCATGGTACTGGCACAAGAACAGAGATATAGACCAATGGAACAGGACTGAGAACCCAGATATAAAACCATCCTCATATAGCCACCTGATCTTTGACAAAGCAGACAAAAACATACACTGGGGTAAAGAATACCTATTCAACAAATGGTGCTGGGAAAATTGGATAGCCACATGTAGAACACTAAAACAGGATCTGCACCTCTCAGCTTTCACAAAAATCAATTCATGATGGATAACAGACTTAAACCTAAGACATGAAACCATAAGAATTCTAGAAGAAAATGTTGGAAAAACTCTTATAGACATCGGCCTAGGCAAAGAATTTATAAAGAAGACCCCCAAAGCAATCACAGCAACAACAAAAATAAATAAATGGAACCTGATCAAATTAAAATGCTTCTGCCAAGGAAGGATAGCCAAGGAAACTATCATTAGAGCGAACAGACAACCTACAGAATGGGAGTAAATTTTTGCATGCTGTACATCTAATAAAGGGCTGGTAACTGGAATCTATATAGAACTCAGGAAAATCAGCAAGAAAAAAATCAAACAATCCCATTAAAAAGTGGACAAAGGACCAGAACAGAAAATTTTCAAAAGAAGATAGACTAATGGCCAACAAACATGAAAAAATGCTCAACATCTCTAATCATCAGGGAAAAACAAATCAAAACCACAATGAGATATCAGTTAACTCCAGTGAGAACGGCTTTTATCAAAAAGTCCCAAAACAACAAATGTTGGCGTGGATGTGGAGAGATAGGAACACTCATACACTGGTGGTGGGACTGCAAACTAGTACAAACTCTATGGAAAGTAGTATGGAGATACCTCAAAGAACTAAAAGTAGAACCACCACTGGATCCAGCAATCCCACTACTGGGTATCTACCCAAAGGAAAAAAAGACACTCTATAAAAAAGACATCTGCCCTCGAATGTTTATAGCAGCACAATTCACAACTGCAAAGATGTGGAAAAAACCCAAGTGCGCATCAATACACGAGTGGATTAATAAAATGCAGTATATGTATACCATGGAGTACTACTCAGCCATAAAAAAAATGGTGAACTACCTACTGTATTATCCTGGATGGAGCTAGAGCCCATTCTTCTAAGTGAAGTATCACAAGAATGGAAAAACAAACACAACATGTACTTACCATTAAATTGGTACTAATCAATCAACACTAATGTGCACATATGGAAGCAAAATTCATACAGTGTCAGGCAGGTGGAAGTGGGAAGGAGAGCATGGGTAAATTCACACCTAATGGATGTGGTGCATGCTGTCTGGGGGATAGGCATGCTTGTAGCTCTGACTCAGGCAGTACAAAGGCAATTTATGTAACCAAAGCAATTGTACCCCCGTAATAATCTGAAATTTTAAAAAAAGGAAAAAGAATACATAAAACTAAACAAAATAAAGCAAAATCTAAGCATTAAAAAAACCAACTGTATTTACTTACACCAAAACATTTACTTACAACAAAAAGTATAGGAGAAGGAAATTTCTTTAGGCACTATAGAAAAAGTACCATAATGGAAAGAAGAAAGAATGATTTAAAGAACAAAAAAGCAAAGCCAAATCCTATACCTTTTGCACAATGAACTAGAACAACTTTACAAAGAGAACTTTAGCTAAAAACCCTGAAGCCAGACAAACTACCCACAGACAGCTGTAAGAACAAACTCATTTATGTGGCAAAATAGTGAGAAGATCCATGAGTAGAGGTGAAAAGCAAACCGAGTCTGGTGATAGCTGGTTAACCAGAATAGAATTTCAGTTCAACTTTCAATTTACCTAAAGAAATTTTAATCTTAATGTAAATTTAAATTTAAATGTTAGTCTAAAGAGGCACAGCTCCTTAGAAGAAGGAAACAACCTTTCATAGAAAGTAAATTATTAAATTTTCATAGTTGGCTTAAAAGCAGCCACCAAGTAAGAAAGCATTCAAGCTCAGCCATGCTAATACATTAATTCCAATCATTTCTATAAACTCAACATTTTACTGGATTAAGCTATTTATAAGTAAAAGAAATACTGTTAATATAAGCAACAAGAAACAAATTCTTGCATAAGCTTATATCAGATCAAATATCCACCAACAGTTAACACCTAAATAAAAACTAAATTAATTGATTGACTGTTTATCCAAGTAATTGTCAACCCAACACAGGCATGCACTTAAGGAAAGATTTAAAAAAGTAAAAGGAACTTAGCAAACACAAACTCTGCCTGTTTACCAAAAACATCGTTTCTAGCATATCTACTATTAGAGGCACTGCCTGCCCAGTGACATATGTTTCATGCTGTGTTATCCTAACTGTGCAAAGGTAGCAAAATCATATATTCCTAAATAGGTATTTGTATGAATGGTCACATGAGGGTTTAAATGTCTCTTACTTTCAATTAGTGCAAGTGGCCTTCCCCGGAAGAGGCAGGGATATTAAAATAAGATGACATGAGAAGACCTCATGGAGCTTAAATTAATTACTCCACATAAAAACAATCTTAACCTAATCATAAAAGAATAATGCAATCTAACTGGGTAAAAATTTCATTTGGGGTGACCACAGAGCACAACACAACCTCCGAGGGTTTTGTTTTTTTTCTTTTTGAGAAAGAGTCTGGCTTTGTTGCCCAGGCTAGAGTGCAGTGGTGCAATCATAGCTCACTGCAACCTCCAACTCCTGGCTTCATGCAATCCTCCTGCCTCAGCCTCCCGAGTAGCTGGGACTACCTGGCTAATTTTATTATTTTCTGTAAAGACTGGGTCCATGATGTTGTGCAGGCTAGTCTCAAACTCCTGGCCTTAAGCAATCCTCCCGCTTTGGCCTCTCAAAGTCCTGGGATCACAGGCATGAGGCACTGCACCCAGCCCCTCAGAATGAGTAAAACTTAAGACCAAACCAGTCAAAGTAGTATAACCATCAATTGACCCAAACAATTTCATCAACAGAACAAGTCACCCCAGGGATAACAGCACAATCCTATTTTAGAGTTCATATGGCCAATAGGGTTTATGACGACCTCCATGTTGGATCAAGACATCCCAGTGGTATAAAAGGTATTAAGGGGTTTTTTGTTCAATGATTAAAGCCCTACGTGATCCGAGTTCAGACTGGAGGAATCCAGTTTCTGTCTACTCAGCATTTCTCCCAGTATGAAAGGACAAGAGAAATAAAGTCTACTTCTAAAAGTACCCCCAATTTAATAGACAATAGCATCTCAGTCTAATATACTATTACATCCCCTGCCCAGAAACAGGGCTTGTTAAGATGGCAGAGCCTGTTAATTGCATAAAACTTAAAACTTTGTAACAAAAATTTGTAAACAGAGGCTCAACTCCTCTTCCTAACAACATGTTCATAATGAACCTTCTCCTGCTTATTATCCCCATTCTTCTTGCCATAGCATTCCTGACATTATTTGAATGAAAAGTATTAGGTTATATACAACTTTGTAAAGAGCCAAACATTGTCGGTCCCTATGGTCTATTTCAACCCATTGCTGACACAGTAAAACTATTTACTAAAGAACCATTGCAACCACCATCATCTATACTCTTATATACCATTGCACCTACCCTAGCCCTTGCACTAACTATATGAATTACATTATTCATGCCATAACCAATAATATAAATATAGGAATATTATTTATTCTAGCCACACCAAGCCTAGCCGTATATTCTATCCTTTAATCAGGACGAGCATGGAAATTCAAAATATGCGTTAATTGGCACACTACGAGCAGTACCGCAATTTCATATGAAGTTACCCTAACCATTATTCTGTTACCAGTCCCATTAATAAATAGGTCATTTACATTATCAACTTTAATTATTACTCAAGAATATATATGAACGATTTTTCCATTATGACCCTTTGCCATAATATGATTTATTTCAACATTAGTAGAAACTAATTGAGCCCCATTTGACTTAACCAAAGGCAAATCAGAACTTCTATCAGGCTGTAACATTGAATATGCTGCAAGCCTATTTTCCTTGTTTTTTTCTAACAGAATACACTAACATTATTATGATAAATATTCTAACCACAATCCTTTCCCTAGGAGCACTGCATTCTCCCCATACACCAGAAATTCACACAATCAATTTTATTATTAAAATGCTTCTCCTAACTATATTATTCTTATGTCTGAGTATATCCACAGTTCTGACATGATCAACTCATATATCTTCTATAAAAAAAATTTCTACCACTCACACTAGGCTTATGCATATTAGTATAGCCTTAATGCCCATTTTACTATCAAACATTCTGCCACAAATGTAAGAAAAATGTCTGATAAAAGAGTTACTTTGATAGAGTAAATAATAGAGGTTTAAGCCCTCTTATTTTTAGAATTATGAGAACTGAACCTACTCTTAAAAATTCAAAAATCTACATGCTACCTAACATATCGTATTCTGTAGTAAGGTCAGCTAAATAAGCTATTGCACCCATACTCTGAAAATGTTGGTTTATATTCTTTCCATATTAGTCAATCCCCTCTTTATAGGAACCATAATTATCATATTTAGGTCACACTAATTAATAATCAGAACTGGACTAGAAATAAACATACTAGCCATTATTCCCATTTTAATAAAAAAAATCAAACCCATAATCCACACAAGCAGCTACTACCAAATAAATATTTCTTAACACTAGCAACTGCATCTACACTTCTAATACCAGCTATCATTATTAATATATTATATTGCAGGTAGTGAACAATCATAAAAATCCCCAATCCAACAGCATTCCTAATAAATACTATGGCACTAATTGTAAATCTTGGACTTTCTCCACTCCATTTCTGACTCCTAGAAGGAACCTCACTAATATTAGGCATAAGTCTATGAGCGTGACAAAAAATGGCACCAATGTTAATCCTATTTCAAGTCTCATTGTCAGCCGACCTAAATGTAATACTAATCACTGTTATACTATCAATTCTAGTAGGAGGATGAGGAGGACTAAATCAGACAAAACTATGAAAAATCCTATACATCAAGTGCACATATAGGCTGAATAACAGTCATCCTTACCTACAACCCCTCTACAGTAATCTTAAGTCTACTAATTTACATCATATTGACAATTACTATATTCATAATATTCAATTTGAATATAACTACTATAGTGCTATGATTATCATACACATCAAACAAATTAACACTAATAACTTCCACAATCCTTGTGTCTCTATTGTCTTCAGGAGGCCAACCCCTACTTACAGGATTTTTACCCAAATGAATTATTGTTCAAGAATTAACAAAAAACAACAGCATTATCATACCAACATTTATAGCTATTACAGCACTACTCAATTTATATTTTTATATACAATTAATCTTTTCTACATTATTAATGTTCCCGAGGACCAACAACATAAAAACAAAATGACAATTTGAAAATATCAGACAAACATTCCTTCTACCAACACTACCAACACTTGTTATATTATCAACCTTTTCCCTCTCATTTGCATCAATATTCTCAATGTTGGATTAGGAATTTAGATTAGACAGACCAAGAGCCTCCAAAGCCTTAAGCAAGTACCCCATACTTCTGCAGTCCCTAACCCCTGGCCGCAGACCAGTACCGGTTTGTGGCCTGTTAGGAACTGAGCCGCACAGCAGGAGGTGAGCGGCCAGGACTGAGGGAAGCTTCATCTGTATTTACAGCCGCTCACATCACCGCATAAGCTCCACCTTCTGTCAGATCAGCTGTGGCATTAGATTCTCATAGAAGCATGAACCCTACTGCAAATTGTACATGCGAGGGATCTAGGTTGGGGCTCCTTATGAGAATCTAATGCCTGATGATCTGAGGTGGAGCTGAGGTGGTGATGCTAGCGCTGGGGAGCGGTTGCAAATACAGATTATCATTAGCAGAGAGGTTTGACTGCACAATAAATATAATGCACTTGAATCATTCTGAAACCATCTGCCCCCGCCCCCGTCCATGGAAAAATTGTCTTCCATGAAACCGGTCCCTGGTGCCAAAAAGGTTGGGGACCACTGCTATACGTAAGTCCTGAAAAATAAGGACTGTAAGACTCAATCTTACATCAACTAAATGCAAATCAAACACTTTAATGAAGCTAAATCCTTAATTTAGATTAGTAGGACCTAACCTCACAAAAATTTAGTTCACAGCTAAACACCCTAATCAAGTGGCTTTAATCTACTTCCCCCACCTACTGAGGGGGAAAACAGCAGGGGCAAAAAGGCAGGAGAAGCACTGGCAGAATTAAAGCTGCTCCTTTCAATTTGCAATTTAATGTGAATATTTACCTCGAGACTTGGTAAAACAAAGAGGGTTCAGCCTCTGTCTTTGGATTTACAGTCTAATGCGTTCTCAGCCATTTTACCCTTCTACCTATGTTCATTAATTGTTGATTATCCTCAACAAACCACAAAGATAGGAGCACATTATATTTACTATTTGGTGCTTGAGCCAGAATACTAGGAACTGCCCTAAGTTTTTAATCCGAGCAGAACTGGGGCAAACAGGGGCCCTATTAGGTGATGATCAAATGGCAATGTCATGGCCACTGCCCATGAGTTCATAATAACCTTTTTTTATAGTTATACCAGTTATAGTCAGAGAATTTGGTAACTGATTAGTCCCCTTAATGATCAGGGCCCCAGATAGCATTTTCCCAAATAAACAATATAAGCTTCTAACTTACTCCACAGTCATATTCACCTCTGCTTGCCTCCTCAATAGCAGAAGCAGGCACTGGTACAGGATGAAGAGTTTACCTGCCTTTAGCCAGAAATCTAGCACATGCAAGAGCCTCTGTAGATCTTACCATTTTCTCATTATACTTGGCAGGTGTTATCAGTTTTAGGAACTATAGATTTTACTACAACAATTATTAATATAAAACCACCAACCATATCCAAGACCAGACACCACCATTAATCACAGCTATGCTTTTATTGTTGTCTCACCCAGTAGGCAGCCAGCAGTACCATACTGGAAAGATCATAACCTTAATACCAGTTTTTTTAATCCAACTGGAGGAGGAGACCCCATTTTATACCAACATTTACTCTGATTTTTGTTCATCCAAAAGCATATATTCTTATTTTACCAGGTTTTGAAATAATCTCACATATACCATTACCTATTATTCTGGGAAAAAAGAACTATTTGGTTATACAGGAATTGTAAGACTCATAATATAATTTGGCTCCATATGCTTTATCTTACGAGCCCACCATATACTTATAGTAGGCATAGACATTGATACAACCATATTTTTATATTAGCTACTACATTTACTACTGTTCCCACAGGAATTAAAGTACTTAGCTGACTAGCAACTCCATTCAATGATCTCCAGTGATATTATGAGGTTCAGGCTTGATTTTTCTACCCACAGTTGGAGGCCTAACAGGCAGGAACTATACTAACTCATCAGTAGACATCAATCTTCATGATGCACATTATATCGTAGCACATTTCCACTATATTCTATCCATACGTGTAGTCTTCACCATTAGAGGATTTGTTCAATGATTCTCATTATTTTCAGGTTATATGCTCAACTCAACCTAAGCCAAAACTCATTTTACAATTATATTTGTAGGTGTTAACTTGACTTTCTTTCCACAACATTTTCTTGATTTATCAGGAATGCCACAACAATACTCCAACTATCCTGATGCATATACAACACAAATGCCATCTGCTATGGTTTGGAAGTGATTTCTTTCTCCCCATCAAATCTCATATTGAAATTTAATCCCCAGTGTGGTATGTTGGGAGGTGAGGCTTGATGGGAGGTGTCTGTGTCATAGGGGTAAATCCATCATGAATAGATTAATGCCCTCCCTCCAGGGTGAGTTCTCGCTTTATTAGTTCCAGTGAGAGCTGGTTGTTAAAAGGAGCCTGGCACCTCACCCACTTGTTTCCTTTTTCACCATGTGATCCCTGCACATGCTGGCTCCCCTTCACCTTCTGCCATGAGTGGAAGCAGCCTGAAGCCCTCAGCAGAGGGCTGAATTCTCCTTTAAACTATAACCTGTCCTCATCACCTCCACATAGTAAATCCCATTCCAAGCCACTATTATCTCTAATATAGACTTCTGAACTAGTCTTCTAACTAGTTTTCCTGCTTTCATTCTTATCCCCATTGTTCACATAGCACCCAGAGTGACCTTTACACAAAGGTCCCTTACTTATCTGCAAAAAACAAGCCGGGGCTCGCTATCACACTAGAATAAAATCTCACTCTTGCAGTGACCTACAAGGTTCTATATGACCTGATCTCTGCCTATTTCTCTGAACTCACCTCTAATCTCCACTTTCACTCATGCTGCTCTAGCCACACTGGCCTTCCTGCATTGATCCTCAAATAAGTGAAGCTCAGTCTCTCTCAGAGTCTTCTGTTCCCTCTGCCTGAACACACATTTCCCTGATATTTTCCATGATTAACTTTATTCACGTTTCAATTCAAATGTTACTTCCCCTGAGAGATCATCCCTGACTAACGTAATCTATGAACACAGGAAGCTCTCAACAGACATTTACTGGCTGGAGATACTCATCTAAGTTTAAATATAAAAGAGCAACTGGGAAAAAAACCCAATTCAAAAAATAGATAAAAGGATTGTCCCTGAAAGAGACCAAAGGTAGCTCCCTTATTAAAACAAAAGGGGAATATCAAAGAGAAGAAGCGTGATAAATGAGAGCTTGCAAGGGAGGTTCCTTTGGGAACTATATTAACATAACCTTCCTGCTCTCCCTAGGTCTCAAGCCTTCTTTTCACAAGCCTTTGAAGGGCACTTTGCACAAACATCTCAAAGTGCTGCCGTCTCACAGACAAGCTGTATTATTACCACCAACAGCTGCCATTGTGGGAGTAGCCCTCACTCATCTGAGCTCCACCTTCTTGTCATGGTTCTCACCACCATCCAAGGCTCCTTCCCTTCCTACAATAAAGCAAACACATTTCTCTTAGAGATCGGACATCCAGCTTAAAAGAAAAGAAAGGGTACATGGTCATGCTAAGGGAGTCCCAGATTCTAATCTAGTCCATTGGCCATCAAAGAAGAGAGTCACTGACAGTAAGTGACAGAGGAAAATGTGTTGGCCTAAAGGATGAGAAATAAGAAGATACACAGTGGAACTATCCATTTCTACCTCTACGAAACTCAAACCTTTCCTTATGGAATAGAGATCAGAAATTCACAATGAAGGAGGCAGAAATTATGGGGGACAAATTCTGAATATTGTGTAAGATGACCTTACCCAGTGAGATCAGGTTACTGCAGTTCTCCAACATCACATCCCTGTGAAAGTCTCTCTGAGCAGGGTCCAGGCATTCCCAGTCCTCCTGAGAGAAGTCAATGGCCACATCCCTGAAAGTCACCAACCACTAAAACAACAATCCATTCATTATCTGTTAAAATATGGTAATGATTTTGAGGTGAAATTAGAAAAGATGGAGGAGGTCACTGAAGGAAGGGAGTGGAACAACGAACAATAGGCCATGGCTGAACACCTGTAACATCAGTGGTCATGGAAGGAAATTGGGTGCCTAATCTGCAGTATCAACATGATTCTCAGTCATTCCTATTGCCACAGACAAAGCTTCCTATGTATAATAGAACAATTCCATTATCCAGAAAGGTTAAGGAATAAAAAAGGCCAGATTAGTGCAATTTCTCAATTTAATGAAATATTGCATGTAATCACATACCACATTAAGCTTTCAGATTTTCAATAAATATGAGTTCTTCCCTTCCTCTTTCCCTGTAAAGAAAGAGATAAATAAAATTGATGAAATCTTTCCAAACAATTTTTACCAAATCTCTGGGCTAGAAAATAAATTTTGAATATAACTTAAGAAGTTTTTGAAGACTAAGATTCATCATTAAGTCACTATATTATGTCACTGAATATAATGGACATATAATTTTTCCACTTTATATATGTAATGATCTGCCTATTTGGGAGTATTTACATTAGACAAATTCTCTAATGTCTTTGAGCTCTAGGAATCTATAATTCTTAAAGGGTATGCATCTGGCATGTTTTATTTGCTCCTACTTTCCATGTTACTAGGCTAAGGCAAAGTGATGGATGCCAGTCCAGGCACATACAGACATCACTCTGCACTGATACATTCCAGCCAACTCCAAAGAGAACTTGACGGATGATCATCCTCTCTTATTGGTTCCTACACAAGAGGAGTGTGGTAGGCAAAATAACGGCCCCCCCAAAGATTTCCACATCCTAATCCCTGAAACCTGTTAATATGTTACCTTACATGGCAAAAGGGACTTTGCTGATGTGATTAAATTAAGGCTCTTGAGATAAGGGGACTATCCTGGATTACCCAGCTGGGCCTGATATAACCACAAGGGTATTTATAAGTGATGGAGGGGGGCAGGAGAGTCAGAGAAGGAGATGTGATAGTGAAAGTAAAGGTCAGAATGCTGTGATTGCTGGCTTTAAGAATGGAGGGGAGCTTTAAGCCAGATAGAGAGACCCTGGGCAGCCCATAGAACCTGAAAAAAACAAGGAAAACAGATTCTCCTCTAGAACCCGCAGAAGGAACACAGCTCTGCTGGTACTTTGAGTTTAACCCTGTCAGACCAATTTCAGACTTTTGACCGCCAGGAGTACAAGATAATAAATTTGTGTTGTTTTAAGCCACTAAATTTGTGGTAATTTGTTACAGCAGCAATAGGAAGTTACCAGGGGCAAAATCCTTTCCTTCATGGGACTCAGTTCCCATCCAATCTTAAAAGCATCACAGAAAGTCTTGCCACACACTGAGACTAGGAACGTCCAACAGAAATGCTGTCATTTCAAAGTGGAAAACCCAGGTTTGTAGGGAAGATCACGGTTTGCCGTGTGTCCCATTTAACCACTCATCTCTACCTCACCAAACCACGGCACTAACACATACTATTCTTAAAGGGAGGTATTTCTGCTCCCTTAGGGCTTCTGGCAGAAGACTGTGCATGTGGAAAATGTAGAATTAGCTGCCGAATGAACATCTAAAAACTGTTTGGAGAGGGGGAAAGCATTTAGAGAAGAAGGGGGCTCTTTGCTAATATTACTCATTGGAATGGGAGAAGTTTGGGAACAGTTCCCTGAAGGCACCAAACAAGGCAGAAAGTTCTGGGATAAATAAGTCTAGTGTTCACATTACACAACAAAACAACTGTACTTCGAGAAAGAAAGAAGAAACAGCAACTCACCTTGGGCATGTTTTTAAGAAATATCAGAACTGATCGATTTTCTAGGTTCCTCTCCTGGAGATGTGCAAAGCCCAGAGAAGCCAGTGCTGGAGAAGGAAAAAGAAGCCACAAGATCAGACTTGCCTCAGAGCCCACAAAATGAGCGACTTGGCACTACCTTTATGTCCCCTCTTTAAGGGAGACTGGAAAAACCTCAGCACTTCCCCACACCCAACAGAAGGCAGCTACTGCAGAAGGGATTCAGACAAGACCTTTTCTTTATCTTCATGTTGAACAGGACCCCAGCTGCTGCTACTTTCCCGGGGAATTTTCTCCTCTGCAGTAGGATAGGGGCATGCTTGGGGAGCCCCGTACCTTCCCCCAGGGCCCAAACACTAAGTGAGGTGTTTTTCTCCCAACCTCCCCATCTAGGAAGGGGCTTCAGAGACCAAAACATGGCCTCCTTTCAGACACCACAGACATCAGCCAGACTCACAGACGCTTTGACAGACAAGACAGGATCAACAGATCCAAAACATTCCCTTTCAGAACACAAATGTTTGAGCATGTGACCACTTGTGATTTTCCTGCTTAAGCATGTGAGACCTATAGAGAAGCTAATATTATAGAGTTTACATTAATATTTAATTATCGGGACATGCAAACAATCACATTTCAACAGATCAGGAAGCAAGTGCAGGCAGGTGAAGTCATTTGCTTAAACTCAAAATTACAAGTGACATAGCTATATTTTAAAATCCACCAAGACAAGGAATGGGCCTGGCCTGCTGGCTCTTGCCCTCAAAATCAGCCTTGGAGAAACCATAGAGGAAAACATTGAATATGGAATCCAGGAAGCAATAACTGGCGAAACTTGGCAAATGGAAGGCTCTTCTGAACTGCTTTTTGAGGGTATGAAAAGAGCAGGACTGTGAGAAGAAAATTAGGAGGAAGCACAATAAGTTCTGTTCTAGGGAGACTCCCACAGTTGCCTTAAGGCAATGGTTGTCTCCAGAAACTTGAGACAAGGTCCTGAGAAAGAAAACAATTATTTCTAATTGGAAAAATGCAAAATGGTAGTTGCTTGATTCTTAAAATTGCTTGATTCTTAGAATAGCAAGGGACAGCAGGCAAACTATGGCCCTTTGGCAAACTACTTGTTTTTGTAAACAGTTTTTATTTGAATAACAGCCACACCCATTCTATGTCTATGGCTACTTTATGCTATAATGGCAGATTTGAGTAGTTTTGACAGAAACCATATGGCCCACAAAGCTAAAAATATTTACTATCTGGCCCTATAGTGAAAAACTTTGCCAAGCCTTATAATGGAGGATTTCTAAGAATCCTGATTAAATAAAAGAAGAGCCTTAATATTTCTTTCTTGACTCTTATCTAACACTATTAGGGAAGGTACTTTTGTTATCACAGTATATTTAATTATCAATCCTGATATAACTGATAAAGATGGAGATGGTCTGTGGTCCAGTAAAGTTAAAGGTTAACCTGTAGAAATTGACAAGGTAGTAGGTTGTGTAGCCACGTAGAGAAGGTAACCCCAACAGTATAATAAAATTAACCAATTTGTATCTATCCTAGCAATTTTATTATTTTCACTTGGTACACACACACACACCCCCACACCCCCACAAATATTGTACTCTCTCTCAGATATATACACAGAAATCAGCAGCCATTTTTATTTACCTGGTTTCCTCATTAAAGAGTTAAATAAAACAAATAAAACTTTATGTGGCATAATTCTGTAAATTTGCTAAATCACTGAACTGTACACTTAAAATGCTACATATGCTATATAATTATACCTCAATGAAGTTGTTAATATAACAAACCAAAAAAAAAAAAAAAAAAGAAAACAAAACAAAATCCTGTTATGTGAACCAAAAACAAGTGAGGTTAAATAAAACCCAAACAAGATAATCAATGAGGTAGTTCTTATGGATATAAATATAAATTTTTATGCAAAAATAGCAAATACACCTTCTCTTCCACTGCACATGGAATATCCATTAATATATTTACCCTATATTAAGTCACAAGAAAAATCTTAGTAAGTTCCACAAAATAAAATACTATAATATGCTCTTCTCACAATGCAAAAAACATTAAATTAATAAACATTTTAAAAGGCTTTTGACTCAGAAATTTTTAAATATTCATTAACAACCCTTGTGTTAAAAAGAACGAAGAAGTGAAAAATTCCAGAATTTCTAAAAAAATTAATGATAATGAAAACACTACATATGAAAATCTACAGGATAAATTTAAACAGCAAATAGAGAAAAACTCATAACCTTACATACTTACCAATACAAATGAAAGACTGAAAAATACCTAACTCCCTAACTCAAAAAGCCAGAAAACAATCAACATACACCAAAAGTTAGTAGAGAGGCCAGGTTTGGTGGCGCACACCTGTAAACTCAGCACTTTGGGAGGCCGAGGTGGGAGGATCACTTGAGGCCAGGAGTTCAAGATCAGTCTTGGGCAACATAGCCAGATCCTGTCCATACAAAAAATAAAGAAATCAGCCAGACATGGTGGTGAGCGCCTGTAGTCCCAAGCTACTCGGGAGTCTGAGACCAGAGGACCACTTGAGCCCAGGAGTGTCACTGCTCTTCAGCCTAGACAACAGAGCAAGACCTTGTCTCACCAAAAAAAAAAAAAAGCAAAATATAAAATAAAAGTTAGTTGGTTAGAAAGAATAAATATTAGAATAAATAATTTTGAAAAATCTAGTTCTTAGGAAAACTTAGCACCAAAGAAAAAATTACTAATTTGTTTAATTTTTAAAGGAGGAGAAAAACACACAAAATAATATCTATTAGGAGGAAATTAACCATCAAAGAATAATATTTTTAAATTCATAAGAAACTACTTAGCATATCTCTATTAAATAAATTTGTAAAACTACATGAAATGGGTAATTTTCTGGAAAAACATAAAAATTTTAAAACTGGCCCCAATAGAACTAAATATGTAGGTATTTTCCTCATACCAACAACAAATTCTATGATTCTCTGGATGCCAATGGGTGCTCAATAATTCAATTCTGGCAATACTCGAAGTCAACGCGGACCCACATCTTAAGGGCTCAGTCCCACAAGACTGCCCTGGGTTTCAGATGCCAATCACAAGTCCCAGGCAAACAAACCACACTTCTGACAGAACAGCTATGAACTGGGGGTTCCCATGACCCCATCTTAAGGGTCAATAATTTGCTAGCATGGCTCACAGAACTAAGGAAGGCACTTTACTTATGTTTACAGGTTTATTATAACGGATACAACTCAGGAACAGCCAAATGGAAAATATATATAGGTAGGGGGGTCAGGTCGTCAGAGCTATCAAGCCCTTTTAAGCAGCTACCCTCTCAGCATCTCTATGTGTTTGCCAAGCCAGAAGCTATCAAAAAATCTTGATCAAGAGTTTTAATAAAACTTAATCTCCAGCCCTCTCTCCCCTTCCTCCAGATCCATGGGTGGAGCTGAAAGTTCCAACCAGCCCCAACCAGGGGCCCAACCCTAAGTCACTCATTAGCATAAACTCAGACGTGAACAAAAGGGGTTCATGATGAATAACAAAAGACACTCTCCTCACTCAGGAAATTCCAAGGATTTTAGGAACTCTGTGCCAGGAACCAAGGACAAAGACCAAATACATTTCTTCTTATATCACAAATGCTAATGTGAAAATCTGAAATAAAATAAGCAAACAAAAATCCATCAGCATGGATTAAACAATCAAGATTAACTGGGATTTGCCCAGTAACAAAAAAATGACTTGATATTAGCATGTGCATTAATATAATCGTGATATTAATGGATCTGTGGAAGAAAATCATATTATCTCCATAACTGTCAAAAAAATTCACAAAATTCACCATCCATTCCTGATAAACACAATTAAAAAATAGGAATTGATGGCTATTTAACATAACAGAAACAAGACAAGAATACCCACTACTTTCACTACCATCTATCATTATATTAAATTATTAGCCAATGAAAAAGATAAAAGAAATCAATAACAGCAATAAGAACAGGAAAAGAATATGTAAAACTATTGTAAGTGCATCCCAAGGGTCACTCGGACTATATCACTAGGCTAGCTAAAGGGACACCATTTTGCTTCCAGTATGCTTTTGGCTTGTTCTATCTTAAAAGTTTAGAATTAACCTGCTGCTTGCTTACATAGCTGCCAGGCACAAGACTTTATTAATAAAACGACCGTGAGGAAAAACAGATCAAGAGTCCAGAATAGGCCAACCAAAGACAGTGATGACAAGATCCACCAGAAGACCTAATGTTTGCTGATTATCATTGAACAAGTCATGATGACTTGCACAAAGCGTGCTTTCTGCTAATACCCCCTTTGCCCTTACCCTTTATAAGTTGCTCAGTAAGCAGAGAAAGAGGAGATTGTTTTTCAGACAATAGTTCACCTTCTCCTCAGGCTTCTGACACTTAAATAAACCACCTTTCCTTCACCAACACTCATCTCTCACCTCTTGTGTTTGGGTGTTGGCTGGGTCTTGGGTGGTGGGCCGGTTCCACCTCTGGCAACATTATCTCTATATGCAGGTAAGATCGCACACCTGAAAAAAAACACGAGACTCAATGAAAAATAAAAGCTACAACAAATAATAAGACAACTTAGTAAAGAAGAATATAAAATTAGTATTAAAAGAAACGACCTTTATATATGAAACAGTAACTACATAGAAAATATAACAAAAGCCACAAAAAGGATAAAATGCCAAGGCATAAGCTTAACAAGAAATGCATAAAACCTATAGGGGGAAAAACTTGAAATACTCCTGAAAGACATAAAAATAGATTTGAATAAATGGCTATAATAATGTTTCTCAACATTTTTTCCATTATATCCTATAAGGAGCCATTTCAGACATTTTTTTCCAAATCACCCCTCCACCATGAAATTTTAATAGGACAGATATATTATATATCTATTTATGTACTCTATGTATATCTGTACTACATAAATAAAAATAACTATAGAGCATACTCTTTTATTCAATACAGATTAAGAATGACCAAATAAAAATCTTAAGTAAAAGTTAAATTAAAACTAAAAAGCTAATAACATTTATCTTAACTTTCTAACTGTATTTGTTAAGTAACTTTTAATGTAACTTATTTACTAATGTAAATTTTAACTATCATATGACATATATAAATTAGCAATCTATATAAATACATAATAAAAGCAATATAATCAAAATTTTAAATTATTACTCAAAACCCCCCTTTTCCAGCAAAAAGAAAAACAATTAAACATCAAATCAATTTCTTAAAAGTTATTTTTAGTGAACTTAACTTTTGCTAGATAGAAGGAACTTTTAACTAGTTGCTAGATTTTTGTTGAGACATTCTTGACATTTTGACTTCTCAGCCCATGACATAATTGACGGATTTGACAACATTAAACTTTGCCCAAGCCCTGTGATCCTGGCAAACCACCACAGTCAGAGATATCCACCCCCTACCCCCATCCTTTTTATACTGGGAAAGGGCTGAATGCAAAGAACCACCCTTCTCCACAAGACTTAGATAAGACTAGAGATGACTCCTTTTTTTTTTTTTTTTAAACCTACCACAAGGCCAGGCAGAACCTCCAAATTCTCATGCTTTGTCTCATAAGTGATTAGTGGAACTGTTTGATCCCATTGACCAAACTGAACAAAATGCCCACTAACTTCACTCAATCAACTTTAATCAGGCTTCTCTCCTTCTAGGCTCCTGAACTTTGGTCTATCCTTTATCCTGAGCCAGCATACTAATGCGGAACAAACCACTTAACAGGGACTCAAGCCCCTCTCCAGATGACTACAGAAAAGAACATCTCCACCTCAACCTTCCATCCACTCATTACACTCCCCAGAATCTAGTTTTTTCTTGCCTATTTTCTCTTCCCTGTAAAATAAAATTCCTTTTGGCCTGACCTTTGAGATGCTTACAGATCATAAGGTCAGAGTGTTCTCCCAATTACAACAACCCTTCCCTTATTGCAATGAGCCTTTGAATAAAGTCATCCATTACCTAAGTCTAGACTTATTTTTTACTTGACAGGTTGAATAACTTATGTAAATAATAAAACAAACTATTTTTATTTAATTCTCCAAGCCCAGGTCACACACAAAAGCACTGAGTGTCAAATATGAACATCCACATGACAACCAATGTGCATGCAGCAGACCACCTGTTGCAATATGACTTCAAGAGTGAGCAATTGACTAGAGAAAGTACTTTCATTATAGCCACCTGATGCTTTTTTTTTTTTTGGTAACCTTGATCTGGCATATGTGTATCTTCTGTGAACTTAATGTCAGTGTTGTTTGTGTGATACCAAGAAAAGCCAATGAGAGAGTAAATAATGAGGAATAAGATTTTGTTGGGTAAAGCTGACCTTTGAAGAGCTGTTGTCAAAACCACAGGGGGTTTTGGTCTAGGTCCAGTTGCTTCTTGCGCCAAAATCCAATTATTGAGACAAAGAGGATTGCCAAGGAAAACAATTGACAGACGGCTTGTCCAGAGAAAGGGAGTAGCTGCCTCTAATCGATCTTTCAACTAAGGGATATCATAGACTTTTAAAGGAGGGCCGTGTGCCTTGGGGCAAGTCGTGGTGTATCTCTCAAGGGGCTACATGCATTGGGGCAGGTTGTGGGAGATGGTGACTCCTGGCATCAGGAAGTCTGCCCTGGGGCCTTTAGAATCTCAACTCCTTTGTCTTGTAGAAAATCCATCATTTCAGGCGGGGTATAGTGGCTCACATCTATAATCCCAGCACTTTGGGAGGCTTTGGGGGAGGATCGCTTGAGGCTAGGAGTTTAAGTCCGTCATTACTGGGAAATAACTCAATAGGTCAAGTAGTTAAGGAAGAGGTATAAAAAACATATAGGGGTTCATACAGCCAGTTACAGAGCCACAAGCCATCGTACAATCTAAGATTTTGCACCCCCCCAACCAATTTTCACCTCCACGGAGGCAATATCACCTTCACTGAGAATACGTGGACTAAAATGATATATCATAAAGATGTTAATTCTCTGCAAGAAAATAGGTTAATATATGATATATAAATCAGATATGATTCCAACAAACGTGCTTACAAGTATAGAGAAAAATACATTAAATTTAAAATCAACAAGAAAATTAAAAAAGCAAGAATAGCCAGAAAACACATGAAAAAAAAAGAGAAAAGAGATTTAAAAATACTACAAAGTCCCTATTACTACAATGTTAGATGCTGGCATACAAATAGATATGGAGATTAATGGAACAGAACAGAATCTCTGATCTCTAAGGAAAGATGAATTGTTCAATAAATGTTACTGGACAAAGGTGAAATAGGAACCACATTTTACACCATGTATCAAGATTAACTCCAAATGGATAAGTGATCTAAATACTAAAAAATGAAATCATAAAAATGCTAGAAGGAAAAAAACTAGCTGTGTTCCTCTTAACTTCTGTCAACAGAAAAGAAGCCAAACTCAGTAAAATAATTTAAAGAAGTTTAATCTGAGCCAAATTTGAGGACCATGAACCCGAGCCACACTCAAGAAGCCTTGAGAAAGTGGGCTCGCTAATGGTTGGGTTACAGTTTGGTTTTATACATTTCAGGGAGGCAGAGATTACAGGTAAAGTCATAAATCAATACATAGAAGGCATACATTGGTTTGGCCAGAAAAGGTGGGCCATCTCAAAGCAGGGGCTTACAGGTTATAGGTGGGTTTAAAGACTCCTTGACTTGTAATTGGTTAAAAAATGAAGCTTTGTCTAAAGGCATGGAATGTTTTTAGATAAGGAAGAGGATGAGTTACCGGACATATATTTGTTGTGTACATTGAGGACCTGCAGGTTTGTTTTGCATAGCCTTAGGCCTGTCAATGAGTTACAAAGGACATCTCCAAGAAGGGAGGGGGGCATGGTGAGGCATGTCTGACCTCCCTACTCCTGGCAGACAATTTAGTTTTAGGATATCCCCTTGGCCAGGAGGGGGTCCATTCAGTCAGTTGGTGGGGGGAGGGAAGCCTTTTATTTAATTTTAGTTCACAGGATCAAAGACAGATTCAGGAATTGTTTCTGATTAAAGGAGAATAAGAGTTGTGATAACTAAATGAAATGTTTGATCCCAGATATGATTCTGGATTGGATCTCAGATAAGAGGCAAGAAAGGACAGAACTTGGACAACTGATGAAATTCTTCTATGAACTCTGGATTAGATAATTATTATATCTATGCTATATTTCTTCATTTTAATACACAAACTATAGCTATAGTCCTTGTATCTAGAAAAGACACTGATGTAATTATGGATAAGGGAATATGATGTCTGAAAATTACTATCAAGTGCTTCAGGAAAAAAAAGTACATATGTAGAGAGAAAGAGCAAACAAAAAAGCAAAATGTTAACAACTGGTAAATCTGTAAGAGCATATGAGAATTTTTTGTACTATTTTTGCAACTTTTCTGTAAGTGTAATATTATATCAAAATTAATTTTTTAAAAAATCAATGCTATGTGAACATTTATTCTTAAGAGACTGAGGACTGAACTCTGATCTTTTTCTTTTTCTTTTTTTTTTTAATTTATTTTTTTTAATTTCAGAATATCATGGGGGTACAACATTTTGGCCATACACATTGCCCCTGTTCTGCCCGTGTCAGAGCCACAATTGTGGTCATCTCCCAAACTGTGCTCCCCACATCCATTCAGTGAGAGTTTTTCCCATCCCTTCCACCCCCCTCCCGCCTGCCCGCCCTCAGATGAATGTTATTGCCCTGTGTGATGTAAGTGTTCATCAGTTAGTACCAGTTTGATGGTGAGTACCAGTGGTGCTTGTTTTTCCAATCCTGTGACACTTCACTTCGAAGAATGGGTTCTAGCTCCAACCAGGATAATACCAGATGTGTTAATTCACTGTTGTTCCTTATTGCTGAGTAATACTCCATGGTATACATACACCACATTTTATTGATCCACTCGTGTATTGATGGGCACCTGGGTTGTTTCCACAACTTTGCAAATGTGAATTGGGCTGCTATGAACATTCGAGAGCAGATGTCTTTATTATAAAATGTCTTTTTTTCTTTTGGATAAATACCCAGTAGTGGGATTGCTGGGTCAAAGGGTAATTCTACTTTTAATTATTTGAAGTATCTCCATATTCTTTTCCATAGAGGTTGTACTAATTTGCAGTCCCACCAGCAGTGTATGAGTGTTCCTATCTGTCCACATCCCCGCCAACATTTGTTATTTGGGGATTTTTTGATATGAGCCAATCTCACTGGAGTTAAGTGATATCTCATTGTGGTTTTGATTTGCATTTCCCTGATGATTAGAGAAGTTGAGCACTTTTTTATATGGTTGCTGGCCATTATTCTGTCTTCTTTGGAAAAGTTTCTGCTCATGTCCTTTGCCCATTTTTTAATAGGGTTGTTTGATTTTTTCTTGTTGATTTTCCTAAGTTCTGTATAGATTCTGGTTATCAACCCTTTATCAGAGGTGTAGCATGCAAATATTTTCTCCCATTCTGTAGGTTGTCTGTTCACTCTAGTGATAGTTTCCTTGGCTGTGCAGAAGCTTTTCAATTTGATCAGGTCCCATGTATTTATTTTTGTTGCTGCTGTGATTGCTTTGGGGGTCTTCATAAATTCTTTGCCTAGGCCAATGTCCATAAGAGTTTTTCCAATGTTTTCTTTGAGAATTCTTATGGTTTCATGTCTTAGGTTTAGATCTGTTATCCACTGTGAATTGATTTTTGTGAGAGGTGAGAGGTGTGGGTCCACTTTCAGTCTTCTATATATGGCCATCCAGTTTTCCCAGCACCATTTGTTGAATAGGGAATCTTTTCCCCATTGTACATTTTTCTGGAATTTGTCAAAGATCAGGTGACTGTATAAGGTTGGTTTTATATTTGGGTTCTCAGTCTTGTTCCATTGGTCTACGTGTCTGTTCTTGTGCCAATACCATGCAGTTTTGGTTACTATAGCCTTGTAGTATAGTTTGAAGTCTGGTAGACAGATGCCTCCCAATTTGTTCTTTTTGCTTAAGATTGCTTTGGCTAGACGGGGTCTTCTCTGGTTCCACACGAAGCGTAGAATTATTTTTCTAGATCGGCAAAAAATGATGTTGGTATTTTGATAGGGATTGCATTGATTCTGTAAATTAATTTAGGTAGCAAAGCCATTTTTACTATGTTGACTCTGCCTATCCAAGAGCATGGTAGGGCTTTCCATCTATTTACATCCTCTGCAATTTCTTTTCTCAGTGTTTCATAATTCTCTCTATATAGGTCTTTGACCTCCTTAGTTAGATATGTTCCTAAATATTTAATTTTCTTTGTTGCTGTTGCGAAAGGTATTGCATCTTTAATTTGTTTCTCGGCTTGATTGTTATTAGCATATGTGAAGGCTGTGGATTTGTGTGTATTAATTTTGTATCCTGAGACTTTGCTGAATTCATTTATCAATTCCAGTAATCTCTTGGTTGAATCTTTGGGGTTTTCTATGTATAATATCATATCGTCTGTGAATAGTGAAAGTTTGACCTCTTCTGCCCCTATCTGGACGCCCCTGATTCCTCTGTCTTGTCTAATTGCTGTGGCCAGGACTTCCAGCACTATGTTGAAAAGAAGTGGAGATAGTGGGCACCCTTGTCTGGTGCCAGTTTTAAGGGGGAATGCCTTCAATTTTTCCCCATTCAGTATGATATTTGCTGTGGGTTTATCATATGTGGCTTTAATAGTTTCTAGGAATGAGCCATCTATGCCTATATTGTTAAGAGTTTTTATCATAAAAAGGGTGCTGGATTTTGTCAAAAGCCTTTTCTGCATCTATTGAAAGGATCATATAATCTTTATTCTTGCTTTTATTTATATGGTGAATTACATTTATAGATTTGCGTATGTTGAACCATTCCTGCATCTCGGGAATAAAGCCCACCTGATCGTGATGGATTATTTTTTTGATGTACATTTGAATTCGGTTTGCAAGGATTTTATTGAGAATTTTTGCATCTATATTCATAAGGGATATTGGTCTGTAGTTTTCTTTTTTTGTTGTGTCCTTTCCTGGCTTTGGTATCAAGGTGATATTGGCTTCATAGAATGAGTTTGGGAGGATTCCATCCTTCTGGATATTTTCAAATAATTTCTGCAGTATAGGCACCAGTTCTTCTTTGTAGGCTTGGTAGAATTCAGGTGTGAACCCATCTGGTCCGGGACTTTTTTTTGTGGGTAGTTTTTTAATTACTGCTTCAATTTCGGTGCTTGATATTGGTTTCTAATCAGATTTCTGTTTAGAAATTCTGTTTCTTCCTGGTTGAGCCTAGGGAGGTAGTGTGTTTCTAAGAATTTGTCCATTTCCTCCACGTTTTCGTGTTTGTGGGCATAGAGATTTTTGTAGTATTCAAAGATGATGTTTTGTATTTCCATGGTATAAGTTGTGACTTCTCCTTTCTCATTTCTAATTGAGCTTATTAGAGTCCTTTGCTTTCTGCTTCTGGTCAACCTGGCAAGTGGCCTGTCTATTTTGTTTATCTTTTCAAAGAACCAACTTTTCGTTTCATTGATCTTCTGTATTGTTCTTTTGTTCTCGATTTCATTTAACTCTGCTCTGATTTTGGTTATTTCTTTTCTTCTGCTGGTTTTAGGATTGCTTTGCTCTTCCTTTTCCATTTCCTTAAGATGATTCGTTAGTTTACTGGTTTGTGACTTTTCTGTCTTTTGGATGTGGGAATTTAGGGTGATAAGTTTTCCTCTCAGGACTGCTTTTGCTGTATCCCACAGATTTTGATAACTTGTGTCCCCATTATCGTTTAGTTTGAAGAATCTTTTGATTTCAATTTGAATCTCCTCCTTGACCCAATAATCTTTCAGCAAAAGATTGTTTAGTTTCCAAGTTTTTGGAGGAAGATGTGAGTTTCTGTTGAAATTGATTTCTAATTTTGTTCCGCTGTGGTCTGAAAAGATACATGGTATGATTTCTATTTTTTTGAATTTGTTTAGATCTGTTTTGTGGCCTAGGATGTGGTCAATTTTAGAGAAAGTTCCATGAGCTGATGAGAAGAATGTATATTCAGTGTTATTTGGGTGGAGTGTTCTGTAGATATCCGTTAGGCCCAAATGTTCTATAGTCCTGTTTAGGTCTTTTATTTCTCTATTTGTTTTTTGTTTGGAGGATCTGTCCAGTTCCGTCAGTGGGGTGTTGAAGTCCCCTGCTATTATGGCATTGCTGCTTATTATGTTGTCTAGATCTAGCAGTATTTGCTTTATGTACCTGGGTGCTCCTGTGTTGGGTGCATAAATGTTTAGGATTGTTAAATCCTCTTGTGAGATTTTTCCCTTCACCACTATATAATGTCCATTTTTGTCCTTCTTTACTTTTATTGCTTTAAAGTTTATGTCATCTGAAATGAGGATGGCTACTCCAGATTTCTTTTGGTTTCCATTAGCCTGGAAAATTGTATTCCATCCTTTCACCTTGAGTCTGAATGCGTCTTTGTGTGTAAGGTGTGTTTCCTGAAGACAACAGATACTTGGCTTGTATTTTTTAATCCATTCAGCCAGCCTATGTCACTTCAACGGGCAGTTCAAGACATTTACATTTATTGAGAGAATTGATATTTGGGGTAAATTTCTGATTATTCTATTGGGTGGTGTCTTTTGTTTTACCTCTTGCATCATTGTGGAATCTGGTTTCTGGGGTTTTAACTTTTGCGTAGTTTTACATAGGTGGGTGTCTGTTGCTCTGTTTAGTGTATAATGTAGGTCTAAGCATTTCTTGCAAGGCCGGTCTGGATTTTGCAAATTCTATCAGTGATTGCTTATCTGGAAACGTCTTTATTTCTCCCTCATATAAGAAGCTTAGTTTGGCAGGATACAGAATTCTGGGTTGACCTTTGTTTTGTTTTAGGAGATTGATGATGTCTCCCCATTCCCTTCTGGCTTGTAAGGTTTCAGCTGAGAAATCTGCAGTTAATCTGATCGGTTTCCCTTTGTAGGTAACCTGCTCTTTTCATCTTACACCTCTGAGAAGTGCCTCTTTTGTGTTTACTTTGGTCAGTCTAATAATTATGTGGCGTGGTGAATGCCTTTTCACGTTGACTCTCCCAGGAGTCCTGTGTGCTTCTTGTACTTGGATATCGAGATTTCTGGCTAAGCCATGGAAATTTTCCTCTATTATTCCTTCAAATAAATTTTCCAGCCCATGCGAATTTTCTTCCTCTCCCTCAGGGATACCTACGATCCTTATGTTTGGCCTCTTTACATAATCCCACATTTCTTGTATGCTTTTTTCCTGCCTCTTGTTTTTGTGTTCTTTCTCTTCGGCTGATTTATTTAGCGCATAGGAGCTGTCTTCTAGCTCTGAAATTCTTTCCTCTGCATGGTCCAGCCTATTCTTAAGGCTTTCCACTGTGTTTTGTAGATCCTTGAATGCTTCTTTCATTTCTAGGATTTCTATTTGATTTTTCCGTAATATTTCTATTTCTTTGGAGAATTTTTCTTTCATTTCTTGCATTTTTCTTGTGGTTTCTTTGTGCTGGGATTCAATTTTCTCTTGAATTTCATTGAGCTTTCTTATAATCCATAAATGAAATTCCTCTTCTGTCATTCTACCCATTTCATTTGGGTTGGTATCCATTGCTGAGGAACTGATAATTTCTTTTGGGGGTGACTTTTCACTCTGATTTTTCATGTTCCCTGAGTTCTTTCGCTGGTTTTTTCTCATCTGGCCTCTTGGTCGAGAGCTGGAGGTGTTAGAGCTAGTTTATGGCCCTGTCACCAGGCCCACAATTATTGTTCCTTGGCAAAGCCAGGGAGAGAAGTAGTGGCCTGTATTGCCTTAGGTGTATTTTAGCAAGTTTGGTGGATCTTGAGTTAACTCTGACCTGTGGTCTTCTCTTCTTCCCAGTGGAGTGTGGTGAGAATGACCTCCCAGCTTGGGCTCTGAGCTAATGGATTGTACTTGAGGATATGTGTCCTCCGCTCCCTATTAGCTAGGTATTCTGTTATGTCCGTGGCAGACTCTGATTCCCCAGTTGGGGTATGCGAAAGCCCCGTGCTTTGGGAGGGGCCTTGTAGCTCCTAGGGGTTACTTTGACCCTGCTCCTCCTGAGATGCAGGTAGAAACACAATTTCTTTTGGCTGCAGTGTGAGAGCTGAGTTGGGAAAATTCTACACAGCTCAGAGGTTGCTCATCTAGCCACGTGTGGCTGCCCTTCTGATGTGTGTCTCCGCGTGATACTGGTTGATTGGGGGATCTCCAATTGTGCACCCCTTTTCCACCACTAGACCCCAAGGCGAGGCGGGTGGCCGTCTCTATCTCCAGCAGTCTCCACCGGGGGGATGTTCCCACGGGGAGGGGGGAGTAGTAGCCACTGGAAGTGCTCTTGGATGGTGCGAAATTCCCTATTGAAGTGGGCAGGATTATGGGGAGCTGCTCTGGTTCAGCCTGTGGCTCTTGAGGTATTTGGTTGTCATGGGAACCAGCAGTTATACCAAATGAGTCACTATAGCCAGCAACCTTCAAAATGAGCGATCTCTGGGGTACAGGAGGGCTGGGACCTGAAGGGCGGGCACTAGGACCAGCACGGAGCGGACTTGTCGGAGGCCAGAGCCAGGTAGCGGAACCAGATGGACGAGCCGCAAACTGTTTCCAATACCCAAAGGTCCCGCCGCTACAGTTCCGGGATCTTGTCCCACCTGGAACCCACGGATGCAGCTATCCCTGGCCACCACAGGCAAAGCCTGTCTCGCCCCAGCAGAAGAGCCCCGGTCCGGGGCGGGGCGGAGCTAGAGATGCGGCTCACAGCTCCGGGTGGGCGGCTGTAAAGATGGCGGCCGCCACCAGCCTGGCGCACAGCCGGGCTCCGATCGCGCTGGGAGCGCAGTTTTTCTCCGCTGGCCGCAGCGGCAGTTGCTAGCAGCCTCTAAGGGCGTGTCCCGCTCTCCGTTAATCTCCTGGGCCCAGTCCCGCTGACTTCTAGTGGCGCAGTGCCCGCCTGCGGGTTCACGTGCACTGTCCCGGGAAGCTGTATCTCGGTCCCCGCCCAGTTCCTCCCCAGCCCTCAGCAGTCTCTGTGTATTGCAGCTGCGAGTTGTGTCTGGCTCTGGCTACTTCCTCCTCTCCACAAGGCTCGCCATCCCGAGCAACCGCTCTGTTCCAACTCTGGGCTTGTCCCTGACTGCGTGTATGGGGAGGCGCGTAACCGCTTGGGGGGCAGGTCGCGCTGCGCCGACCTGGCGAGCGCGTCCTTCCCGCGCTCTGGGCTCTATTGTGCTCCGTGCGCCCTCCGATCTTTGTGAAAATTTTGTACCTGTTTTCTTGGGCTGGGCGTTCAGCGTTGTTTCTCTGTAATTCGCAATGCTGTTTTCGGAGTGAGCAGTCCATGCTCGCAGGCAGCCGCTGGCGTTCTTCACCTCCTTCCCCGGGAGCGGTGCGGTGGTAGGATTCTATCACACCGCCATTTTTTCCCAGCTGAACTCTGATCTTTTTCTTTTGCCCAATTCCTTTCTAAAGGGGCGTAGTGAGTCACACCTACAAATGATAAACTCTCCGTAAACGGGTTTCTATGATGAAGTTTACTTCCTGACCTGATTCCCGTATAGCATCACATGAAAGAAGACCCTGATCTTAACTCAAACATTCCTTTCCACTGGTTCCTGGTCTTTGGAGAAAGCCTCTTTCAGCTAATTATCAACTAAAAAATCTTTAAACCCACCTATAACCTGTAAGCTCCCGCTTTGAGATGGCCCGCCTTTTCGGGCCAAGCCAACGTATGCCTTCCAGGTATTGATTTATGACTTAACCTGTAATCCCTATCTCCCTAAAATGTATAAAACCAAACTGTAACCCAACCACAGCGAGTCCGCTTGCTCAAGGCTTCTTGGGTGTGGCTCCGGGTCATGGTCCTCAAATTTGGGTCAGAATAAACCTCTTTAAAATTATTTTACAGAGTTTCGCTACTTTTCTGTTGACAAGACTAAACAGACATAACCAAATATAATACATGAACCTTAAATATAGCAAAATACAATAACCAAAAGAAATCTAAAATGCATTCTCTATCCTGACAGTAGTAATAGCTATTGTTATTTTGAAACAATTATAAATATATTTTAGGATAAAGCAATAAATTATATTAATGTTCTTGGCAACCCAGACTGTTACCACAAAAGGAGAGATATACAATTATAAACTCTAATAAGAAAAAGCTCTGTAATTATTGGTCTGAATGGAAATATGATTATAAATTCATGATTTATGATTTATATTTAAAAATAAGTTATTAGCTTTATCGACTGAAAAGGCCTAGAAGAAATGACAGCCCTATGGCAATGACACCTCTAACACCTGGACTGTAGTCTCCACATACTATGTTCCGCAAGAGAAACCAGAACTCAGACAAATGGCGTATTTCAGGCCGGGCACAGGAAATGCACAAGGTAAATTTGGGACAACTTGTGCCAGAAAGCAAATAAGCTATCAACTCTAATACAATCATGTCAAAAAGATATAGGAACTGCCTGGAAAGGGCTACCACTGGATCAAGAGAGAGCAGTTTGAAATAAAAAAGAAGAAACATTGCAGTGGTTTGCAACATATCAAATGTATAAAAAACCCAAATCATATGGTACTCAAACTCACTCACTTTTAGGACTCCTCGGGAGGCTGCAGGGCACCAACTCATTTCTCTGAAAATTAATACATAAAAGAAAGAATTGAATCAATTATCCTTTCCATATGAACTATATTTTAAGATAACCAAATATTTGATGAAGAAAAGTTCTTATATATAGAAGTTCAACTACTAAATGCAGAAAGAATTGAGAGAATTTTTAAAAATCACCATATGTAACCCTTAATGAAATAATGGATCTCAACATCAATCATAAGTAGATGTTAACACCTTAGGTCAGTGTTTCTTAACCTTTTTAAAATTTTCACTATCATGCCCCTAAGAAGCCTTTTTAGACACTTTCTTCCTAATTGCCACCCCCTCCCATGAAATTTTATTACCACAGATATACTGTATATATCTGTTTATGTACTGTGGCCCCTTGGAGGGCCACAAACCATTGTAATATTTAAGAGTTTTTGTTCCCTTCCTTGCCAAGAACCAAGTCTCACCCCCTTAGGGGGCAATACCACGGCATTGAGAATGCATGCTTTAGGTGAGAAAGGTAGGGGAAACATTATAAAGGAAGGATCAAGCGGACAGTATTCAAACATGATAAAATCACCAGAAGTGGGACACCAGATTTTAAGAGCCTCATGATGTGATATAATAGTAAGTACACAGTACCAACTATGAATTATTTTTGCCTAAAAATGTGATTTTGGCAAAATCTCATCTGAATCTTATCAAGCTTCTAGATCTAACTGCCCATCCACAGAAATACGGAGGATCGGAGAATAAACTATATGACACTACAAGGAAGCACTTAGCCAAAAGCAGAATGTGAAATACTCTATTGCTGCGGTCCCCAACCCCCAGGCCGCGACCAGTACCAGTCCAAGACCTGTTAGGGACCGCCGGAGACCTCTGCAGCTGCCCCCCTCCACCCTCCCCTCCCTCCCTCCCTCCCACCCCCAACTCCCATCCCTGGAAAAATTCTCTTCCATGAAACTGGTCTGTGGTGTCTATTGGATAAACGACCTGGTTTTTCTACAAATCATTGGCACCAATTAAAACAAAAGCAAAAACCAGGAGGGAAACTGTCATGGATTAAAACTAGGTTAAGGGGTTTGGCAACCAAACCCAAGGTATGGAATCTATATGGATCCTGATTTGAACAAACCAATTGAAAGAATCTGTCTTTTAACGAATTGGGAAAATCTGAATATGGACTGGGTATACAATATTATGAAATTACTGTTAGTTTTTTTTTATGTCGGGATAATAGCATGGTGGTTATTTAAAACTACAACATCCTTTTTAGTCATGTATGCATACAGAAGAATAAAATAATACAATTTTGAAACACTATAGGAAAAAAGGGGGAAGGATTGAGATAAGGGTATTTGCAATTTTTTTTTAATTATAGGTAGGTGTTGGACACATTGGGGTTTGCATTATTTTCTATCCTGCTTGAAAATTTTCATAATAAAGTTAAAATTTTAAAAGTCTTCAAATTCCCCTACAGAAGGTAGAAGAGAAAATCTTTCATCAAAATTCTCAGACCAGGAAGGACTGAAAGGAGGAGGAACACTACCGGTGAACCACGCCTCTCTCTCCTGGTCCCCGTCCCGGTCTGCCAAAGGGACCGCCAAGTTGGCCCGCGGAGAGGGGCTCCTGAGTGCACGCTCATAAATCGGAAGGGAAAAGGCACCGCGCCCCCGTCGCTCCCGGGACCAAGGTGACCGCCGGTTTTGCCCACTGAGAGGGGCGCCACCCCTCCGCACCGGCAAGGCTGACTCCCACCAGCAATCAGCCTACAAGAGCACTGTGACCTAGGACAAACGTCCAGGGCCCGTACCGTCCCTTTTCCTGTCAGCACCGAGCCCCAGCCGGCACACCGGTATTCCCGGCACCACATAGGAGCGCCTTTCTCGAAGCTCGGGTGCTGGGGGGCCGCCCACTCACCTGCCGCGGCCGACTGGATCCTCGTATTAACACGTACGGGCGCTAAGGGTACGAAAGGGCGCTGCGACGCGGTGGCCTTCGGGACACGGAGTGCACAGCAGGACGCCGGGGCGGCAGTGAGCGGGGGTGCGGCACAGAACGGGGCGAGCCCCGAGGCTCTCTTACCCCAACTCTGGTTCTCACCCTACTATGATCTGAGCCTACCTGTTTCGTTTTACTCAAGGGACTCCCCAGAAGTTCCGGAAAATCTCACACGAAGCGGTTACGTCTGGCCGTGATGCCTTCAGGGAAATGGAGTCCGGGGCTGAAAAAGCTGCAAAAGGCTGGGAGGCAGGGGCTGGATTTCCGTCACAGAGCTCCGGCCCGATGCAATGGCCACGGTGCCGCGCTGCTGCTCCGGAGGGTTCGGAGGTGTGACACTTACTTCACCGCCATGCGTGTCCGAGTGTTCTCTGTGTGGGAGGAGGGGGTGTGGCCATGCCCGTGAGCGCGATGTGTGTCGGACTGTGCTTGAGGCTGTGAGAGCCGGTATTAGCGGTCCAAGCGGGATTGTGTGTGAAAGGGTCTTGGGAATGATTTGATTATAGCTTTGAGGGTAATGTCTGCGATTAATCAGATTTAGTCTGCTGCTATGTATCACTTAACTTGTGAGAAAATGGTTTTTTGTTTGCATGTTTATGAATTTAGAATAGATTCTTGTGGAATTATATAAATTCAGTGAATGATACATTGAGAGTTCACCTGTGGCAGTGAATGTGGGCAAAGAAGTGTGTGAGCATAGTGTTGTGAGAATGGGCATGACTGGATGCAGCTCTGTGTTATAGTGACATCTCCAACTTCAGTTTTCTCGGTAAATTGAAGGTGACAATCTTGTGATGCTTTGGAATAGTGCTGTTCAATAACACTTTCTGCAAAACTGGATTTCGTTTTTTTAATATCTGTGCTGTCCAATACAGTAGCCACTAGCCAGATGTGGCTATTGAGAATGTGAAATGTGGCAAGTTTAAATGAGGAACTGAATTTTTAATTTTGGTTAATTTTGATAAATCTAAATTTAAACGGCTATACGTGGCTGGTGGTCTTCCTATTGGACAATGCAACCTGGAGCAGCAATTTGCCTTCCTGATTTGAAGGAGGTAAAAACTTAAGTAATTCATCTAGCAAATATTTGAAAAATAAGATTATATTGAAATGATAAGAGATGAAATAAAATGCTAATTTAGCCTTACTCTTTTTTTAATTGAGAAATAATTTACATAAAGTCCATAACACTGCAATGATTTTTTTATATACAGAGGTAACCACCACACACAAATCAAGATAAAGAACATTTCCAAGACACCAACTCTGACTCCACCCAGAAGTGACTATTATTTGGAGTTCTAGCACCATAGATTAGTTTTCTTTATTCTTGAACTTCATTTAAATGCAGTCAATGTAATGATATGTGTCTGGCTTGTTTCTATCTACATTATGACTCTGAGGTGAGTCCTTGTTATTGAATGCAGCAATAATTCTTTCAGCCAGCTAGTAAATATTTTAGGCTTTGTGGGCCAAAAAGTCTCTGTCACAACTGCTCAACTCTGCCACTGAGACATGAAAGTAGCCATAGACAATATATAAACAAATGAGTGTGGCCATGTTCCAAAACCATTTGCAGGTCATTAGCCATACAAAAGTCTGTGTGTTTTGTGCAGAGCTCTGACTATCAGCCTTCCCCAGGAATAAGGAGGCAGACTTCACTCACACACAACATCAGAAGATGAAAGAAAACCTGCCTCCTTATTCCTGGGGCAGATTGGTAGTCATGGCTCTGCTCAGGTGTTGGTGTGAGTAGAACCTGTCTACCAGAACAACCTCACAGTAACGAGGAACTTGATTTAAATAGGAATCAAAGAGGCTCATAAAATAAACCCCAAAATATCCAGGATACAATAAAAAATAACTTATTGCAAGAACCAGGGGAAAATCTCAAAGCCCATGACAAAACACAATCAACAGACAACAATGGGAATAAGACAAAGATGTTGGAATTAATTATTTAACAAGAATTTTAAACTATCACAAAAATGTGTCAACAAGCAATAATGAACACTGGATTTTTTTTTAAATTAAGGTCCAGCAAAGAAACAGAACTACAAAAAGAACCAAATGAAACTTTTAGAACTGAAAACTACAATAACCAAAATTAAAGACTCAGTAGAATGACTCCATAGCAGAATGAGATGACACAAGTAGGAGGCATTGAACTTGAAGATAGAGCAATAGAAATAATCCAGTCTGAACATCAGACAGAAAACAGATTTTACAAAAAGAAATGAAGTGCTCCTCCTGCTCCCTCTCCTGCCCCTCTGCATCCCTGCTCTCCACTTTTCTTCCTCCTTCCTTCAGTCAGCATTCTCTCCAACAGCCCACGCAACCAGGAGCCCTGCCTGCCCAGTGAGGAGGCCGCATAGTGGGCAGGGCAGGGGTTTGGGCTGGAGCAGAAGGGGTGACCAGAGCAGATGTGGAGCTGTCACCACTGCCATTGATTCCAGAGCCTGAGTAGCTGGGCTTGAAAGGAAGCAGTCACCATGCTTGGAACTTTTTTTGAAAGCATCCTTGCCCTCTGTAGTCCTCCTACAGAATGACCGTCAACTAAAAGTACCCTGGTACAGAAAGCCAAACTCACTTTGAGCTCTATAAGCTTCAGCAGTGAAGGTAGTCATGGAACAGGGGCATGAACTGTCCAATGAAGACAGAAACCTTCTGTCTGTCACCTACAAGAACGTGGTAGATGCCCACTACTCTTCCTGGCATATTGTCTCCATCATCAAACAGAAAACAGAGAGGAATGAGAAGCAGCAGCAGATGGACAAAGAGTAACTCAAGAAGATAGAGGCAGAACTGCAGGACTTCTGCAATGATATTCTGAAGCTGCTGGACAAATGTTTTATTCCCAATGCTACACAAGCAGAAAATAAGCTGTTCTACTTGAAAAAGAAAGAATATTTTATATATCTTTCTGAGGTGGCATCTGAAGACAATACACAAATCACTGTGTGGAACCCCCCTGCTAGCTTACCAAAAAACACTTGACATTAGTAAGAAAGAAATGGAGCCTACACACCCAGTTCAACTTGGACTGGCACTTAATTTCTCAGCCTTTTACTATGAGCTTTTAAACTCCTGAAAAGGCCTTATGCCTAACAGAAATGGCACCCAGCAGTTGCTGAATTGCATACACTAAATGAAGAATCTTACAAAACAGCACCCTTACCATGCAATTACTCAGGGATAATCTCACTCTTTGAATGTCTGAGATGTCCTTCATCAGGGAGATGAAAGAGACACTATGGAGGGAGAGAACCAATGTCTGTCCTGCTTCATGATCTGTTCACTGTCACTCTGTACCCTCCACATATATCCTTTGTTCAATTAAAAAAAATTATGTGAATTGATTTTTTTTCACAGCTTCAGCCTAGCAAACATGGTTCATGGAATGAACAGCTTATGTTTGTATCTAAATTCAAATTGGTCATATAAACACCATGACAAAGTTTTGATTTTGATTAACATTGACAGCCTTACTGTGTATTTGTTTGTAAACTGAACAATGTGATTTTGGGGTTTTGTAACTTAGCAGAACACTGTCTGGTAGAAAAAATTGATCTGAACTATGTGTAACTTTTTTGAAAGTTTAATCTTTGAAATAGTCATTGAAATACAATTCTACCATAAAGTTGTACAGGAAGTTTTAGAGATTATGTTGTCACATTGGGACTTGGAGTGAGATACCTATTATTTGGCATTTGAGCTTAATGGTAATTCAGTTATTCTTCCTGTTGTTCAAGGATTATAAACACTTGACCACCTTGGGTGGTTGCCACTCAAAATTTCATGACCACAAATGTGCACATTTCCTCAGAGTTTCCTCTGAGGAAACTCAAACCCTGAAATTGAAATTCTTTGTGGCAGATAACAGTTATGATGCCAAAACAAAAAAATCCAGTGCTTATATAACACATTTGACCAAACCTTGTTTCCTACAGCAATGTTACTGATTTGCAACTTGTACATCAATCGTTGAATCTATTTTCCTTGTAGTCATTAAGCTAAAGGGGCAGAAAAAAAGCTGTGTATCTTATGGTCTTATTTGTTTCCTGGATAATATCTTTAAGAATAATATCTGCAGAGATTGCCTTTCACTTGAGGAGTACTCAAATCTTTAGGTTCTTCCTAGCTTGGGGCTCTTAGTTTTTAAAATCTAAGCCTTTTGGGTTTTGAAATCTAAACTTTTTCCACTGTCCCTTTTGACTTTTTGGTTTTCTCTTCTTTAAATTTTTATCCTTCTCTCTCCTTACATTATTTTCTATTTGAATTCTGTCTTTATTTCTATTTTTTATACTGTTTGATACTATATGGGCAGGGATGGGAGTTGGGGTAAAAGAAGTTGATGAGCACCATGGTAAGCAAGCGTTGCTTCAAAAAGTAGAGAAGAGCTTCCAGCATCACACTCTGTCTTCCTCTAGTTCTTAGCAGTCATTACTCTTCAGTCATACCACAATCTGAATCAAAAAAGTATTTTAGAATATCCATGATTTCTCCCTGTAATGCAGCCCCAATAATCCTTTTAAGTACCTGTCACCAGATCTCCAAAGTATATTCATTCAGCTAAATTTCCACACATGTTTAAACAAGATCCTAGATTGCAGAGAAGTTCCATGAACACTGCAAGAGAGACAATCAAGAAAAGCCAGGTCTATCAGTCTCAGAGCATCATTCTTCTAACATTCCACATAGCCACAGAGTCCATTTATTTGTCCATCTCTGAAATAAGAAAAGAAAATTTCATGTACTGATTTATAAAAAAACAAAAAAGAAAAAACAAAAACAAAAACAAAACCCTCCTTTCTAGCTGAATAAAACCGTGCAGTTAATACTTAGTTCTTGAAAATGCAGTAATAACCAGCCTGAGCAAGAGCAAGACCCCATCTCTACCAAAAATAGAAAAAATTAGCCGGGCGTGGTTGCTAGTATAGTAAAAATAGTATAGTAAAAAACAAAAATTCACAGTTATCAATGTGCTAGATTTATATATGTCTTTTAAATAGTTATAGCTTCACCTTACATGGAATAATCAGGAAAAGTATAAAAATTCAATAAAAAATGTTTATGAATTAAAAAAAGAACATAGCCTCAGGGCCATCTGGGAAAATAATAAAAGAGATATATTCATGTCTTTGGAGTTCCAGAAGGAGAGGAGGAAAGGGTGTGGCTGAAAAAATGTTCAAAGAAAAAATGGCTAAAATTTTATCAAATTGGGTGAGAGACATAAGCTTATAGATTCAAGAAGATAGACAGGTACTGGTGACATCAGCAATATGTCTGACTAGAGATGCCTGGTGCTTTTCCCCCCATAAGAAAGGACCTAGGCAATAAATAAACAAATAAGATTTGACTGGAATGTCAAAAGGAGAGCATTGAAGTACAGCAGGGAAGTGGAGATGCACCTGTGGTAATTGGAAGTCCAGGAGGGCAGCATGGAGGCACCTAGCATCTGCAGCCACATCTTCCCTGCCTGGATTGGATCTTCCAGGAGTCAAGAAGGACTTTCTGCTGTGGAGAAAAAGTAAGCAGAAGAATCCCACCAGCCCCCATTGCCACTACAAACACCTACAGTCCTTACTAAAGGAGAATCCCACAGTCCTTGCAAGCCCTGAGCCCAGTTAAGAGAGCTGCTAGGAATTTACTCAACTGCATTGTCCAGGAGCACAAGGTGTGCACTCCCCACCCCCTACCCACACCCTGTGAGCCAAGCTGCTGCAGCGCGGTATCATCTTGAGACAAGAGCCACCTCTGGAGCATATGCCCTCCTCTGGGGGCCAGTTGACACTGCACTGGAGCTCCATCTTCATTCTACCAAGGCCACATGGGTGGCCGAACACCACAACAGCAGCAGTACAGAACCTGGGCCCAGGATTGGCTGTGAATCTGGTCTTGCACAGTGACTCTGGTCTTGCAAAGCAGGAAAACAAACTCCTGCCACCCTTACTTCCAGCTGGAGGAAGAGGCTGGGAGTCTCACTCAGGGTGAATCTATTCTTGAGCTGGCCAAACTTCCACACACCCTCTCCCTAGTGGGAGAGACCTTCAAGCCTCTGAGCAGCTGACATGCTCCCAGGAGGGTGGAACAGCTACATTCTCACACCCAGGGCCTTAGAAACACCCCTGCAGTGCCAATTTCCTGGCCTGCCCAATGGTCCTGTGCACACAATCAGTACCTGAGAAACACCTCTGAGGGCCACCCCTGGCAGACATGCCTCCAGGTTACCCAAGCAGCTGTATGCCTGCATCCCAGGTCTGAAAATTAGCCCCACAGGCCACCCCTTGCAAGCATTCCCCCAGACTGGCCAAGCAGCCTTGCACCTGTATCCCAGGCCTGAGAAAGAGACCCCTGAGCCACTCCCAGAAGACACACACTCAAGCCAGCCAAGAAGCTGTGTGAACATATCCCAGGCCTGATAAAGAGCCCCACAGTCCTCACTATGGACTTATATCTAACTCAGTGAGATACAATACAGATACACAATTCAACAAAATCAGGAAAACAATTCATGATTTGAATGAAAAATTCAACAGAGATAGATGTAAAAAGACCCAAATAGAATTTCTACAGCTGAAGAATTCAATGAATGAAATAAAAAATACAATTGAGGCCAGGTACAGTGGCTCATGCCTATAATCCTAGCATTTTGGGAGGCTGAGGCAGGAGGATTGCTTGAGGCCAGGAGTTTAAGACCAGCCTGAGCAAGAGTGAGACCCCATCTCTACAAAGAAAATAGAAAAATTAGCTGGGCATGGTGGCACGCACCTGTAGTCCCAGCTACTCAGGAGGCTGATACAGGAGGATCACTTGAGCCCAGGCATTTGAGGTTGCAGTGAGCTATTATGATGCCACTGCACTCTAGCTCAGGTGACAGAGCGAGACCCTGTGTCAAAAAAGAAAAAAAATACAATTCAGAGTTTCAACAACAGACTACACCAGGCAGAAGAATTTCTGAACTTGTAGACAGATCAATTGAAATAACTATGAGAAAAAAAAAGAATAAAGAATAAAAAGAATGAGGAATGCCTACAGAATTTGTGGGATACCATTAAGCAAATAAATATTCACATTATGGGCATTCCAGAAGTAGAAGAGAAGGGAAAAAGTATAGAAAAAATATTTAATGAAATAATAGCTAAAAACTTTCCAAATCTTGGCATAGAGATAGGCAGCTAAGTTGAAGAAGCTCAGAGAACCCCAAATAGATTTAACCTAAACAGGTCATCTCTGTAGCACATCATAGTCAAATTGTCAAAAGTCAAAGACAAACAAAGAATTCTAAAAGTAGCAAGAGAAAAGCATCAAGTCAAATACAAGGGAATTTCTATTAGATTTACAGCAAATTTCTCAGCAGAAACCTTATAGGCCAGGCAAGAGTGGGATGATATATTCAAAGTAACTGAAAGAAAAAAACTACCAGCCAGGAAAATTATACCCAGCATAGCTATCCTTCAGATATGAAGGAAAAATAAAATACTTCAAAGATAAGCCAAACCTGAGGGAATTCATCACCACAAGACCAACCTTACAAGAAATGCTCAAAGGAGTCTTCCACCTGGAAGTGAAAAGACAACCACCACCATCATGAAAGCATGTGAAACTATAAAACTCACTGGCAGAGGCCATATACAAGGGAAAAAGAGAAAGGAAACAAATCTCACTAAAGAAAACCACCCAAACACAAAAATAAGTAAGAGAGGAAGTAAGGAAAAAAGGATATATAAAACAACCAGAAAAAAAAAAATGGAGTAAATCCTCACCTATCAGTAATAACCCTGAATGTAAACAGATTAAATTTCCCAATTAAAAGATACAGACTGGCTGAATGGATTAAAAAAAAAAAGGAGAGGACCCAGCTATATGCTCCCTACAAGGCAGCACTTCACTTGGAAAAACACAGACAGACAGAAAATGAAGGGATGGAAAAACATATTCCATGAAAATGAAAACCAAAGCAAGCAGCAGCAGCTATACTTACATCATACATAACAGACTTCAAGTGAAAAGTTATAAAAAGAGACAATGAAGAACATTATATAATAAATACAGATTAATTCAGCAATAGAATATAACAATTGTAAATATATACACCTAGCACGAGAGCACCCAGATATATAAAGCAAATATTATCAGATCTAAAGGGAAAGATAGAACCCAATAAAATAATAGTTGGTGTCTTCAACACCCCACTGTCAGCATTGCTTACATCATCTAGACAGAAAAGCAACAGAGAAACATCAGATTTAAACTGCATCATAGACCAAATGGACCTAACAGACATTTACAGAACATTCACTGAATAGGTACAGAATACACATTCTCTTCATTAGCACATGGAACATTCTCCAGGATTGACCATATGTTAGGAACAAAACAAATCTCAGAAATTTTTTAAAATTCAAAATCATACCAAGTATCTTATCTGACTACAATGGAATAAAATTAGAAATCAATAACAAGAGGAACATTTAAAACTATACAAATACATAGAAATTGAACAACATGCTCAAGAATGACCAATGAATGAAGAAATTAAGAATGAAATTTAAAAATTCCTTGAAACAAATGAAAATTGAAACACAACATACCAAAACCTATGGTACACAGTAATAGCAGTACTAAGAGGAAAGTTTACAGCAATAAAAGCCTACCTCAAAAAACTAGAAAGATTTCAAATAAACAATCTAATGTTACATCTTAAGGAACTAGAAAAGCAAGAACAAACCAACTTAAATTAGTAGAAAGAAAGAAATAATAAATATTAGAGCAGAAACAAATGAAATTAAGACTAAAAAAACCCAAAAGATCAATAAAATAGGTTTTTTAAAAAGATAAAGAAAAATAACAAACCATTAGCTAGACTAAGAAAAAAAAGAAGAAAGACCCAAATAAATAAAATCAGAAATGAAAAAGGAGATGCCACAGTGGATACCACAGGAATAGAAAGGATCATTAGAGACTATTATGAATAACTACATACCAATAAGTTCAAAAACCTAGAGGTAGTGGATAAATTTCTGGACACATACGACCTACCCAAGATTGAACCAAAAATAAACAGAAAACCTGAACAGACTATTAACAAGTAACAAGGTTAAATCAATAATAAAAATCTCCCAACAAAGAAAAGTCCATGATCAGATGGCTTCACTGCTGAATTTGACCAAACCTTTAAAGAAGAATCAATACCACTTCTTCTCAAACTATCCAAAAAAAATTTAAGGGGAAGGAATTCTTCCTAACTCATTTTCCCAGGTCAGCATTACTCTAATACCAAAACTAGACAAGGACACAACAAAAGAAGAAAATTACAGGCCAATATCCCTGATGAACATAGATGTAAAAATCCTCAACAAAATTCTAACAAACCAAATCCAACAACACTTTAATAAGATCAAGTGGGATTTATCCCAGAAATCAATAAATGTGATAAATCACATCAACTGGATGAAGGACAAAAACCATATCACCTCAATAGATGTAGAAAAAAAATTTTATAAAATTCAACATCCTTTCATAATAAAAACTCAGAATAAATTAGATATAGAAGGAAAATACCTCAACACAGTAAAGGCTGTATATGACAAACCCATAGCCAACATCATACTGAATGGGGAAAAGCTAAATGCTCTTTCTCTAAGAACTGGAACAAGATAAGGATGCCCACTCTCACCACTCTTATTCAACATAGTACTGGAAGTCATCAAGAGCAATTAGGCAAGCAAAAAAATAAAAATAAAATAAAGGGCATCCAAATTGGAAAGGAGGAAGTCAAGTTGACCCTGTGTGCAGACAACATGATCATATATCTAAAAAAACCTAAAGACCATACAAAAAATTCTTAGAACTGATAAATAAATTCAGTAAAGTTGCAGGATACAAAAAAAAAATAGTGTTTCTATACACAAACAACAATCTAGCTGAAAAATAAATCAAGAAGGAAATCTCATTTACAGGAGCTATAAAAATATAAAATACCTAGGAAAAAATTTAACCAAGAAGTGAAATATCTCTACAAAGAAAACTACAAAACACTGATGAAAGAAATTAAAGAGGATACAAACAAGTAGAAAAACATCCCATGCTCATGGATTGGAAGATTTAATATTATTAAAATGGTCATACTATCCAAAGCAATCTACAGATTTCCTACCAAAGTACCAATGACATTCTTCACAGAAATAGGAAAAACAATTCTAAAATTTGTATGGAACCTCAACAGACTCTGAATAACCAAAGCAATCTTGAGCACAAAGAACAAATCTGGAGGCATCACACTACCAGACTTCAAAATATACCATAAAGCTCTAGTAACTAAAAGAGCATGGTACTAGCATATAAACAGAAACATATACCAATGAAATAAAACAGAGAATGCAGAAATTAATCCACATATCTACAGCCAACACTGATTTTTGACAAAGGTGCCAAGAACATACAATTGGAAAAGGACAGTCTCTTCAACAAATGGGGCTGAGAAAACTGGATATCCATATTCTGAAGGATGAAACTAGATCCCCACCTCTCCCTATACAAAAGTCAACTCAAAATGGATCAAAGATCTAAATGTGAGACGCAAAATTATAAAACTACTATAAAAAAAAAAAACACAGAGGAAACACTTCAAGACATTGGTCTGGGAAAAGATGTTATGAATAAAGACCTCAAAAGCACAGGCAACAAAAGAAAAAATCAGCAAATGGGATTATATCAAACTAGAACACTTCTACACAACAAAGGAAACAATAAACAGAGTAAAAAGACAACCTACAGAGTGGGATAAAATATTTGCAAACTATTTTTCCAACCAAGGATTAATAACCAGAATATGCAAGGAACTTCAACGTCTCAATAGCAAAAAAACCCCAAACAATCCAATTTAACAATGGGCAAATGATCTGAACAGACATTTCTCAAAAGAAGACATACAGATGGTCAACAAATATATGAAAAAATGCTTAACATCACTAATCATCAGGGAAATGCAAATCAAAACCACTGTAAGGTATCATCTTACCCTAGTTAGGATGGCAATTATCAAAATGAAAAAAAATAACAAATGCTGGCAAAGATGTGGAGAAAAGGGAATTCTTATATACTGTTGGTGGGAATGTAAACTAGTACAGCCACTATAGAGAACAGTATGGAGGTTCCTCAAAAGACTACAAGTAGAACTACCATATGATCCAGAAATTCCACTACTGGGAATTTATCCAAAGGGAAAAAATCTGTAATAACAAAGGAATAACTAGCCAAGATATGGAATCAAACTAAATATCCATCAAGGGATGAATGGATAAAGAACATGTGATGCATATTCATAATGGAATACTATTCAGTCATGAAAAAAAGAATGAAATCCTGTCAATCATAGCAACATGGATACAAGTGGAAGACATTATGTTAAGTGAAATAATCCCGTAACTGAAAATCAAACACCACATGTTCTCACTCATATAAGGAAGCTAAAAAATTGTTGGTCTCATGGAAGTAAAAGTGGAACAGAGGATACTAGAAGCTGGAAAGGGTGGGGGGAAGAAGGGACAGGGATAGATTTGTTAATGATACAAAATTACAGCTAGATGGGAGGAATAAGTTCTAGTGTTCTATAGCACTGTAGGATGACTACCATAATAATATATGTATAGTTTCAAATAGCTGCAAGGAGGATATTGATGTTCCCGAGACAAAGAAATGATAAATATTTGAGATGATGGATATGCTAATTACCCTGATCTGATCACTATAGATTATACGTATCACAGCATTGCTATGTACCCCATAAATATGTACCAGGAGATCAGGCTTATAAGAATTGCTAAAGGACATTCTTCTAATGTAAAGGAAATGATGACAAAAAAATTTGGAACATTAGGAATGAAAAAAGAACAATAGAGCAGGTAAATATTTGGGTAAATATAACAGACCATCCATCTCTTGTGGTTTTAAAATTGTTAGGTGGTTGAAAGCAAAATTATAATATTGTTTCATTTGGCTTTCAATGTATATAAAAGAGATATTTAAGACATCTAAATTATAAAGGGGGAGGATAAAGGGGTCTAAATGATGGTAAGATTCCTACATTTCAGTTGAAATGGTAAAACGTCAATACCTTGTGGTAATTTACTTATGCATACTATAATCCCTACAGCAACTGAAAATATATACAAAGCAATATATTTAAAAACACCATAGATAAAGCAAAGTGGAACATGAAAATTCAAATAATTCACAGGAAAGCAGGAAAAGGAAAGTAAAGGGACAGAAACAACAAAATAAACATATGTTTTAACACATAACTAATTATATAAAATGTAAATACTCTGTATAAATCAAAGAGAGACATTGGCAGAGTAGATAAAAACATACCAAAAAAAAAATCCATCCTGTGTATAAGAAATTAATTTCAAATATAATAACATAGGTAGGTCAAAAGTAAGTGGATACAAAAAAGATATACCATGTAAATACCAAGCAAAAGAAAGCTGAGTGCCATTACTAATATCAGATAGTATCAATTTCAAAGAAAATTACAACAGATTATGAAATTATACAGAATTATAAGAGTTAATTCACCAAGAAAACATAATAATCCCAAATATTTATACCCCATATATCAGTTTCAAAATACATAAAGCAAAAGTTATCAGAAGAGGAAGGAGAAATAGGAAACCCACAATTACAGTTGAGAACTTTAATACATCTACCTCAGTAATTGACACAATGACTAGCAGAAAATCAGGAAGAATATAAAAAAGCTGAACACCACCATTAAACAACAGGATGTATTTGGCATTATAGAAAACTCCACCTAACACCAGCAGAATATGTGTTCTTTTCAAGAAAAGATGAAACATTCTCCAATATAGACAATATCTTGGGTCATAAAACAAACTCCAATAAGCTTGAAAGACTTGAATTTATAAAGTATGTTTCTGATGTTATAGAATCAAATTAGAAATCAGTAACAGGTACACAATTGGAAAATCTCCACGTGCTGGAAATTAAACAGTGCACTCCTTAACAATCCATGGATCAAAGAGGATGTCTCAAGTGAAATTTAAAAATACACATAAAGCCAGGCACGGTGGCTCATGCCTATAATCCTAGCACTCTGGGAGGCTGAGGCAGGAGGATTGCTTGAGCTCAGGAGTTCGAGACTAACCTGAGAAAGGGCAACACCCCATCTCTACTAAAAAAATATAGAAAAATTAGCTGGGTGTCATGAGGCATGCCTGTAGTCCACACTACTCTGGAGGCTGAGGCAGGAGGATCACCTGAGCCCAGGAATTTGAGGTTGCAGTGAGCTACAATGATACCACTGCCCTCTACCCAGGGCAACAGAGTGAGACTTTGTCTCAAAAAAAAAAATACACTTAACTGAATAAAAATAAAACAACATACAAATACGTGTAAGATGCAGCTAAAGTGAAATTAAATTTTGGTGAAATTGCTGTGAGTGAAATGTATAGCACCAAATGCTTACCTTAGAAAAAAGGAAAAGTTTCATCAACAATTTAAGCTCACACCTTAAGAAACTAGAAAAAGAACAAAATAAACTGAAAGCATGAAGAATAAAGCAAAAAATAAAGAGTAGAAATCAATAATATAGAAAGCAAAATACAGAGTATCAATTAAGCCAAAAGCTGGTGATCTCAGAAAAGATCAATAGAATTGATAAATCTTCAGCAAGACTGACAAAGAAGAAAAGAGAGAAAATAAATATTATCAATATTGGGAATAAAAGAGGGGGTATCACTACAGACCCAACAAACACTAAAATAAGTGAATACTAAAAACAAGTGTACCCATTTAAATATGACTTAGATGAAAAGGACCAATTCTCCAAATAACACAAACTACCAAAGCATACCTACAGAAAATGAAATGAATCATCTGAATTGTATGATAACTATTAAAGACATTTAATCCGTAATTTAAAAGCTTCAGAAGAAGACATCTCCAGGCCCAAATGGTTTTACTGGAGAATTTTACCAAATATTTAAAGAATAAATAAATAACACCAATTCTACACAATCTCCTCCAGAAATTAAGAGGAGGCAACGCTTCCAAACTCATTTTATGAGGCCACTATCACCCTGATACCAACACTATTAAACAAAGACAGTACAATAAAGCTACAGATCAGTATCCCTCATGAACATAGATGGAAAAGTCCTAAACAAAATCTTGGCAAATTACGTCCAGTAATATATTTTTTAAAAGTATAGACCACAAACAAATGGAGTTCCTTCATGTGATGCAAGGTTGAATGTTTGAAAATCCATGAATGTAATCCATTGTATTAACTGACTAAAGAAAAATCACATTATATTGTGTTAATAGATGCAGATTTCAAATAGAATTTCAAGGAAATATAGAGGGTTCCATGACACTCTTTCCAAGGTAGCAAAGTGTTCTCAAAGTTATAAAGGGCATGAGGGGGAGGAAAACAAATCTGTGGTGCTGTTATGAAAGTGCAGCCTCAGGCAAAGATGAAGCAAACCTTTATTTTTTCTGTGAAACAGCAGGACTTCTATGAATCTGTCATTTTTTCACAGCAGCCTCTTAGGGAGTTCAATAAAGAGAAGAGCCTGTATGTGTGTAGGCTAAAGTAACTCCATCTTGGATGCTAACCTGCCATGCTGACTTCTGATTAACCCCAGTTCCAGGAATGCCTCTAAGATTTCCAGTTTACCTATTGTTCCTTGTGTCAGAACATGTACTTAGCATAATTCCTGCCCTCAGGTCAAAACAATCTTGATGTTACTGCACAAATTACCAGCTATGACATACATAGCATTTTTGTCCTTTCCTGATAGGTCACCTTACAGAGCACATATTCCCTTTCCCTAGAGTAGATAAGCCCTGGGTCTTGGGGGTAACGGTGCAGACATCTACCTGTGTTGTAGCTACCCAAGACCACACTTCTGTCCATAAATTCTCAATAAATCACTCTCTGCAGACAAACTAGATTTGTCTGCCTCATTCTTTGGTTTCTCAGCACCTTCTGCCTTGGGGGGTCACTTTGCATATATGGCCTTTCACAAAACAGCATGTATTTTATCTAATTTAGTTAACCTCAATAATATTCACAGAAAACACAAAGTTTTTAAGAGAATTGTACTACTTGAAGCACTACAAGCTTGGCCTTAAGGGGACAGAAACACTACAAAGTGAAAAAGGGCCTTTGGATCCTCAAATGTCTACAAGCCAAAAACTGTCTGAGAAAATTATTCAGTTGTAAACATGAACTACTTTTTATGAAGAAAAGAAAAACTCAGCATGACTCAGAGGACAGAACCAAGACAGTTCCATCTAGGACTGGTATTCAAGTCATCCAAGTCCAAACCTCAGACATGAGAGGGAAGGAGCCATGTTGGAAATGGATATTCCTAGCTGGCCTAGTCATTCAAATTATCCCAGTTGAAACTCCAGACTTCATGCAGCAGAGAAAAACCATTCCTGATGTGTTCTGTCTGAATTTTTGACCCACAAAATCTACAAGCATAATAAAATGGTTGTCTTATGGCACTAAATGTTGGGTGGTTTATTATATAGCAATAATCAGAACACTTAAATCTTTCTCAAAAAGAACCACTGAAAAGTTAAACCAAAAATAATAAAATGCTTTTTTAAAGGGAATTGATAGAACAGATTGGACAGGACACAAATCAATACAAAATTTCTCTGAATACACTGTTTTATGGTTTTAACTTTAAACTCATGAAAATGTTATACATTTTTTAAAGTAAAATTAATTAAATCAGAAGTTAAAATAGCAGTACTTAAACATTGGAAATAAACAGAAACAAATTAATCTAACTGCATATCAAGTTGCTTAGAACTAAGCATTTTGACTGTACATTCTTAATGAACGATAATATTTTAAGAACTGATAGTGATGCAAAAATCTTAAACTTCATTCAGCGTTCATTATTAGTAGTTACACTGGTACATGTTGTAACTATTTTATGCCTCTTATAGAACACAGCAAATACATGATTGTATTGTTAAAACCAAAATTTTCAGTGTAAAAAAAAGACACAAGAATAAAATTAAAGTTAAAAATCATGTGATAGTAAATCTGAACTGGAATTATTAATATGAAACAGTGATTCTTTTCCTAAGTTGAAAAAAACTTTCAATTGAACTACAACATACACAAACTGTAACAAAAGATGTACAGCTTGATGGATTTTCACAAACTGAATACATCAGTGTAATCAGCACCCAAATCAGGACAAAACATTACTAGCATCCCCAGAAACTCCCCATTGCTCTTTCCATCACTACCCCTCCCACCATGTGACCCTGCCCTCCCTACTCCCCACCAATATCCTGACTTCTAACTACATAGAAAAGTTCTCAATTTTATGTATTTTATATAAATGGAATCATACGGTATGTCCTCTTTTAAGTCTGGCTTCTTTTGCCCAAAATTATGCCTTCAAGATTTATCGGTATTGTTGCTCATAGTCATAGGTTGTTCATTTTCACTGCAGTATAATGTTGATTTAGAAACTTTTATTTCTGCCGAAGAGCAACAGTCCAACATACAGAAAGAACAGGTGACTGTTGAATGTGATGCCACACTCAGGGAAGCATATCTTGCATCCAACCTTCAACACAGCTAACCACCTGGCATGAAGTCTGAACTTTCCACCTTTGTATTTACCTATTTTGGATATAGCAGTTATCTACTAAAATGGGCTCATACCCCAACATACTCATAGGCGTTGAGAGTGAAAGATACATAGTAAAGTACACTTGAGATACACTAGATTAAATTAAATCAAATAAACTCAATTACACTTCATTCTTTGAAAAGCTTATATATGCTTAATTCTTAAAAATTGATTAACTTTAATATGCAGTACTTAATGTGCTCATTTAATCACAGAACCCTTTTAAAAAGTATCATCAAGTACTAGTGTTTCCTGGGAAATGGTTTTGAATACTATCATATTCCATTTGAGAAATGTTAGATTGTCATATCTGAAATACCTCAGCATGCAAACATGCTAGTTGGGAGTAGAAACACAAATTTGGCTCTGTACTACGTTTGAAGTTGAAAGATCATGTAATACACTGAATATCATGGCTTCCCAATCATAGCAGAGAAATGCAGTTCATGGTGGATGACTACAGTAAAATGATTGAAGGCTGACAATCATTTGTAAGAACTTTCAGTCTTGTTTATTTTGAGAAAGTGACTTTAAAGTGTTGGGTTATAATTTTAAATACATAGAATTCATCCCTTTCTTAAGTGCATATAAAGCTAAGAAAAGAAAAAAGAAAAAAAGAAAACCAGCAAGAATTGAGAAGATAATGGGGCTGGATCATACCTCTGTGACTATCGTCATGTTCTGAAAGTAGAATGCCTACAATCTACATGTATAATTAAAGCAGGATGGATCCTGCCCAAGATATTCCACATAAATGACTTTCTTTCCTACACTTATTTAATAAACTGCTGGATACAATTTGCCATAAGTTAGAATTACTAGATTTATCTTCACAACGGAAATGTCTAAATTTTGTTTTTCTGGGCCCTCATCTATTTAATAGCTTTATAATCAGTTTTAAGTTAGTCTTGCAGAAAAATGTGGTGGAAAAATTTAGTAATTACGAATCCTTCAAAGTTTTTACTTATAAAAAATCCAATTCTAAATGTATTTTTTAAAGAAGGGTATCTTCTAATGGTCTTAATTTTTCCTTTGCTTATCGGTCTACTGAGGTTTTCTTCAGCATCTTCTCAATTTTGAAATTTTTTTTCCAGAAAATTATTCTGGATTTTTCCATTTTAAAATACATGTATGATGTGTGTATAAATACATATATTCACAAACACACACTATATGTATATATACACACACACTACACATACATAGTATAGCAACTTACAATTTTAAAATTCCATGACCATCACTTTTATCATCCACATACCTGTAATTGTGTTATCTTTCTTATTTGCATCCCATGATCAAAACTGCCAAGGTCTTGACTGTATGGATACTGTTTTTTAAAAAACACTTTTGGCTAAAGTCTACTTTTTTATTGTTTATACCAGTACTGACAATAGAAATATGTAAGCCACATATATAATTTTAAATTTTCCAGTAGTCACATTTTTAAAAACAAAAATTAGTGCAATTAATTTTAATGTATTTTATTTGAACCAATATACCTAAATTATCATTTCAATATGTACTCAACATAAAAAACTGAGATACTTAACATTTTTATTTTTAGAACTAAGTCTTCAAAATCTTGTATTCTACATTTAACACCAGTTTAATTTGGATGAACCGCATTTCAAGTGCTCAATACCTCAATTTTAAGTGCTCAACATCTTGCCAGTGACTACCATATTCACCAGTGCAGGACTAGTCCATTAATTTCCACATTTAGTTGTAATTTGCTTTCCTTTACTCAATCTTTAAACATAAAAAGTGCCTACTATGGGACAGGTACTATAATAGATATAGATAGGTGAACTAGAGGCCAGGAGTGGTGGCTCACACCTGCAATCCTAGCACTTTGGGAGGCTGAGGCAGTCGGATCACCGGAGCCCAGGAGTTTGAGGTTGCAGTCAGCTATGATGACACCACTACACTCTAGCCTGGGTGACACAGCAAGACCCTGTCTCAAAAAAAAAAAAAAAAAAAAAACAGGTGAACTAGATAAAGTCTGGACCCTCAATCTTAACTTCCTGAATACATTATAGTGTATTTAATGTATAGAGCTTTGGCAACATTCACAACTTTTGATATGCAGACATTTAAAAAAAATCATTCACTTCAAACTGGTTACAATTTCATGGTTAATTTTATCTTTAAAAGAACATTATGGAAATTTTCAAATACATAAAAGTAGAGAGAACATAAAAAAAAAAAATAAAAGCCATGTTCACAAGACTTGGCTTACCATGATTTTGCCGGACTTAAGTTATCCATCCTCACTTTTCTTTTGCATGAACAAAAGGAAATTCCAGACATCACATGACCTCATATGTATAAAATTCAGAATTTGTCTCTAACAAATAGACTGTTACGTAAACACAATGCTATTATCACATCTAACAAAGTTTCTTAGTATTATCTAATACTGTCATTATTCCCATTCTCCCAATTGTAAAAATGTCTTCTTTACACGTTTGCTCAACTCAGGATTTTTCATCACTCTTTCATCACATTTGATTGATGTCTCTTAAGTCTCTTTCAGTATCTAAGAGTTCCACCTCCTTATTTTAAAAGCCATCTTATTGGTTGAGAAATAAGGTCATTCATCTTGTAGAATTACCCACATTTCAGATTTAATTGTTTCTTGTTGTGTCATGTAATTTCTTCTTGAATTTTCTCTAAACTAGGAGTTATATCTTGACAATTAAATTCAGGTTCAATCTTTATGGCAAGATGTATATATCTTACCGTATCACATTAGGAGGCACATAATGTTTTACTGTCTACGATTTGTAAGGTTAAGACTGATCAGTGGGTTCAGATGTTGTCAGACCAATCTACTCATTGTAAAGTTCATGTTAACCTTTCACTTAATGGTCTTAACTTCTACTGAGAATCATGCCTAGATCCATTATTTCATTATATGTTGTAAAATAGTTTTTCTAATACAATTTTCTATTTCTATAATTCTTTCTGCATTGTGTAGCTGGAATTCTCTAATAAAGAAGAACTTTACCTCAACTTCTGGTTGCCCTGAAATACAGTTCATATAGGAAAGGTAGGCTAAATGATTTTTCTTTCCTTTTATTTATCAATTTTCAGAATGAATTCATGCCCTGGCAACCTCCATACGTATAATACACAGATGGAAGAATATAGAGATTATAATAGCTAAGATCAAAAGGTTTTCCACATTCACTCTTTTAATAAAGTTCCTTTCTAGAGTGAATTTTCTAAAGATTAACACAGTTTGAATGGTGATGAAAGGCTTCCATATATACATTAAATTAATATATTTTCCTTCAAATAAAACTTATTATGCTAAGTTAGTTGTGAGCATAAAGAAAAAGGGATTCCTACATTCAAAAAATTTCCTGTAGATTTTATTTTCTAATGCTCCTTAACACAAAATTCACAATGGAAGAGTTCTTGTAATTATTCAGTTACATTATGAATTCGCTGATGGTAAGTAAGGTGTGAATGTTGTCTAAATGCCTTCTTACATTCTTTACATTTGTATGGTTTCTCACCAGAATGAATTCTCTGATGTTGAATAAGTGATGAATGAAGTCTAAAGGCCTTTCCACATTCCTTACAGTCATAGGGTTTTTCACCAGTATGAATACTCTGATGTTGAGTAAGCTGAGAGAGCAACCTAAATGTCTTCTCACACTCCTTACATTTGTAGGGTTTCTCACCAAAATGAATACTCTGATGTTGAGTAAGTTGTGAGAACAGTCTAAAGGCCTTCCCACATTCCTTACATTCATAAGGTTTCTCTCCAATATGAATACCCTGATGTGAAATAAGTTCTGAGTAACGACGAAAGAACTTCTGACATTCCTTACATTCGTAAGGTTTCTCACCAGTATGAATTCTCTGGTGGAGGGTTAGATGATAGCCACGACTAAAGGTCTTCCCACACTCCTTACAGTCATAGGGCTTCTCACCAGTGTGAATTCTTTCATGGAGAGTGAGTTGCTGCCGTACTCTAAAGGCCTTTCCACACTCCTTACAGTCATAGGGTTTCTCACCAGTATGAAGTTTGTGATGTATCCGAAGGCCTGTACTACATAGAAAAGCCTGCCCACATTCCTTACACTCATAGCACTTCTCAGAAATGTTAAGTCTCTGATGTCGAGTAAGGTGGGCATACTGTCTAAAGGCCTTCCCACACTCCTTACAGTCATAGGGTTTCTCACCAGTATGGATTCTGTGATGGAGAGTAAGTTGTCCTCGCACTCTGAAGGCCTTCCCACATTCCTCACATTCATACGGCTTCTCACCAATGTGAATTCTCTGATGTACTCGAAGGTCTGAACCACACGTAAAGATCTTTCCACATTTTTTACATTCATAGAGTTTGTCAGAAGTATGAATTCTCTGATGTCGACTAAGGTGGGCACACTGTCTAAAGGCTTTTCCACACTCTTTACATTCATAAGGTTTCTCACCAGTATGAATTCTTTGATGGAATGTAAGTTGTTGGCGTACTCGAAAAGCCTTTCCGCATTCCCCACATTCATAGGGTTTCTCTCTATTATGACTTTTCTGATACAGAGTAAGAGATGTGAGTTTTCTGTAAATGGGCATTTTTTCAGACGTGGTTTTTGTCACTTGCCTGAAATATACCTCACGAGGACCTTCTTGTCCTGCAAACATTTTACATTCCCAATCTTTTCTGAAAAGGGAGTCTTCAAGTCCACAGCTTTTAATTCTTCCCATTATCTCCCACTGAGATAAATTCATTTCATAAATATCCTTCTCTTGAAATAACTTTTTAGTGTCACACCTGGATTCCAAATCTGAAAAAAACAAGATAAACACATGATATTTTCCTATTCTAGATAAAACAAACTAGCAAATAAAAACTTATTAATAGGAAAAAACAACAGAAAATAAAGCCCAGTTGAAATAAATGGGCTAAAAAAACTCTAAAATAGTCATGTAATTTGAAGAAAGTTAAAAGGAGTAAAGAAAATGATGAATGAAGACCAGATTACTTGGGTGCAGATCAGTTTGAGAATCCCTACTTAAATTTTTTAATGTTTTCTCTTTTCAAATAGAATAAAGTGCAAACACTTTACCTTCTGTTTACAAGAAGGTATCAACTGAAGCCACTGTCCCCTTTGATCTTTATGTCCCTCTCAAATTTGCCTTCTTTGTGCTCCTAGAAGATGTCATAATCTTTCCATTTCTTAGATCTTTTCACTGGCTATTAAATCTCCCAGGAATCCTGACTTGAGTTTGCATGACTGGGTTCCCTTCATCTGTCAGGTATTATCTTAAAAATCAGAAAAACTATCCCCCTGCTAACATCATCTAATTTATATCCTTTATTTTCCTTCCCAGTCACTTACTCCTTGCTTCTTAATACTTTTATCAATTTTGTTGTTATTCATTAATTTCCCCATTTATTATTCTTTTTATTTTATCTTAAACTTCCTCAAGGGTAGAAAAAATTTTTCACTCACCAATGAATAACAAACCCATAATACATAGTAACTGTGAATGACTAAATCCCTATACTTAATTAACAATTATTGAATAAGTTGTCCTGCCTCCAACCTTACAGCTTACATTGTTTAAATATTATCTTCATTTCCTGTAGTGAAATGGGAAACAAGCACATCTAAGATATCTCACAGTAAAATATACAAATGGAAAGCAGTGATTTCTTTACACTTGACCATGCTTCCAATTGCCTCTCCACTCACACTTGCAGATAACTCCACTGCAGCTTAATTCCCACTTCACATAGTCATGAGTGAACTTTGTACCCCTTTCACAACCAAGGTAATGAGAGGATCTACTTATTTATCTTCACTTGAGTTTATATAACCATATACACATCTATGTTACACTCAATCTGTTTTGTTCCTTCATACACTCCCCCATACTGTCCCTGAAGTCCTCACAGCCAATGCCATTTGAGTACTTCCTAGAGAGCAGTTTAGTGATTTTTCAGGCATAAAAGCAGGTTTATACCATACTAAAAGGCAAGTAAAATTCTGAGCAAAGAGATCTTTTTCTCAAATGTGTTATTTTCTCAAGATTTTTTGCAGTAAGAGTTTAATACTTTTTAAAAAGAAAAGATATTTTTTAAAATCTATAATACAGAGCCAGACATGGTGGCTCATGCCTGTAATCCCAGCACACTGAGGGGCTGAAACAGGAGGATCACTTGAGACCAGGAGTTTGAGACCAGCCTGAGCAAAATAGCGAGATCCTGTCTCTACAAAAAAATAAGAAAGATTAGCCAGGCATGATGGCACACACCTGTAGTCCCAGCTAGGCACAGGGATCACTTGAGCCCAGGAGTTTGAGCCTGCAGTAAGCTATCATTGTGCCACTGCACTCCAGCCTGGGTGACGAGCAAGACCCTGTCTCTGAAAAAATTTTTTAAATAAAAATAAAAAACATTTACAATACAGCAACATTATCTGTATTATCCCCAAATTAGAAAGAATCCAAATGTTCATCAACAGAATGGCTAAATAATGACATATTAATACAACACAATACTGTATAGCAATGAGAATGATCTACAAGTACATGCAACAAGGATCAATCTCACAAACATAATGGTGAGTAATCAAAGTTATGACATAAAAGAATATATACTGTATAACTCCATTTTTATAAAGTCTAAAAATGATAAAAATGAACTTATGGTGGTGTAAAAGTCAGGATAGTGGTTAACCCTGGTGAGGAGGAATGACGGAAATGAGTTAGGAGGGGCTTCTGATATCTTAGTAAAGCTCCATTTCTGAATCTGTGTTCTAATTAGATGGGTGTGGTTATTTTGTGAAAATTCACTGAGCACCACACTAATGATTTGTGTATTTTTTGCATGTATATTTATATTTCAATTAAGTTTACTTTTTAAAAGTATATACTAAAAAGACATTAAAAGGCAATAATAATGTAAACAGTGTGAATAAAATGTGAGCAGGGACAGGTAAATAAATGGTAGAGAAAATACTGCTATGAAACGTGTGTGTGTTTATTTCTTTCTGTCTCTCTCTCCCCACCCAAGAAAGCAATTCAAAACCATGACAATTTTCTAGAAATTCTGGGACAAAGTCAATTTAGTAACTGTCAATCTTAGTCAATTAGTCAATAAGACAAATAAGATAAATGATATGTACAAAATGACCATAATTAGCTAAATAATAGTAGGAAATAAGTAGGTAGTTATAAAGGTATGATAAAGATTAAGAGATAAGGTGGCAATTTTGAAGGATTTACCTACAAATTAAAAATTAAAAGCCAGTATTCTAAAAGGAAAGTCATAGTCAAAATTCCAAATGAAAGGCCAAAACATTTGTAAGAAAGTGAGAAAGTGTTAATGTTCACAGCATAAAAGCCCATACAAATTGGCAGAAGAAACATTAAACAATTTTTGAAAAAAGTACGGAATAAAATAAATGAACAGACAATGCATAAAATAAATATGAGCATCAACAAACTTAGAACAAAATGTCCATATTCACTAATAAACAAACAAATCAAAACAAGTTATACAATTTATCCTATAAAATGTGAAGGTTTTCATTAAGAAAAAAAATCCCCAGTGTTGATATAGTGAACCTGAGATTGTCATATATGACCCCCTACTTAAGTGACAAGCCAGATTAAGACCTTGGCATTTTGAACATTCTCAAGTAGGAGGCTGCTCTATAGTATAAATAGCTGAGCTACGTGCTACAAAAGAGTCATCCATGTTTGTTCCCAAATTTGTCTATGCCAGTTCTTATTCCTGCAAGCAATTAAAATTATTAATGTTTAAAGACAACCATTTCTATGAAAACTAAGTTGAATGTTTGGAAGTCCTGGCCATAAATGCAGATTGCATTGTTGTCAAAGTAGGCATGGGTGATAAAATAGTAAAGGACTGATAGAAAACATAAAAATTCACGGATTCTGAACTCAGATTGCTTCACAATTATCTTTACATTCTTGTTCTTCTTCAAAGAAACTGAAACTGGAAAGAGTAGCCTATGCTTTATATGTACTTTAATCAACATAGAATGGGCCAGACCTATACTGAAACAAAAGGCCAAGCCAAACATCAAAAGATTGGCCTATGGTAGAAAATTTTAACATTCTACCTTTTAAGACATGTATGTAAAATATTTAACTATTTAAAATTAACGAACCAAATACTACTTTGGATTTTATTGAATCAAAAGGCTTTATCTCAGTAAACACTGTTAATGTGAAAACAAAATATAAGCCCATCTTAGATCAATATAAAAGGAGAAGTGTTTTTCCATTTGCAGGGCATCAGCTTTTATTAAAAAGAAAATAAGGAGCAAATTATCTTGTCATAAAACTGTCCCCTGAGGTATGCTGTTTCCTGAGGTACAATGTCTTTAACCACCTTTTTTTACTGATACCAGATGACATGGGATACAGAATATTTATAACCAAGGCAATTCTAATTACATTAACACCAGGGTTAGTGTATCAAGAGATCTGAAAATGTTAAAACCCCATGACCACAAAATTATACTTCTGAAAATCAATACTGATCAAATACTGAATAATCCTCATGTTCTGATGATAATCTTACTGCCCATTTCACCAAGGAATCAGAAACAATTGAAAGAAAAATATGTATTCTCCCTTTCCCCACACTATTCAACCAACCTACATCTGAATCCTTATCGTATGCATGGTTTTCCTTCATAAAGTGGTTCCACTCCTTCCCATCTACTGAAGGTCATTACTTACAAAACTATCCTCTCTCTACACTTCATTAATTTTTCTTTCTAGGAAATCATTCCCTTAAGCCGATAAACGTGTTCTAATACTCACATCTGAAAATACATTGCCTGTGCTCTATGTGTCTGCTTCCCTTTTTTGCATGTATGAGATACAGTCTTGCACTGTTGCCCCAGGTAGAATGCAGTGGCATCATCATTGCTCACTGCAACCTCAAACTCCTGGGCTCAAGCAATCCTCCTGCCTCAGCCTCCCAAGTAGCTGGGACTATAGGCGCATGCCACTGCGCCTGGCTAATTTTTATATTTTTAGTAGAGATGGGGGTCTCCCTTTTGCTCAGGTTGGTCTCGAACTCCTGAGCTCAAGCAATCCTCCCACCTCGGCTTCCTAGAGTTCTAGGATTACAGGTGTGAGCCACTGTGCCCACCCTGCTTCCTTTTTATGGCAAAATTCATCCAAAGAATTGTTTAAACTTATTTTTGCCATTGCCTCGCCTCCTGGTTTCTTTTTCTATTTTCTCCCAATAGCTCTCGAACAAATGAAAACTTTTTTATGGAGCATTTCTAACATATCCAAAAGCAGACAGAACAGTATAATAAATCTCCACAGGCCGGGCGCAGTGGCTCACACCTGTAATCCTAGCATTTTGGGAGGCTGAGGTGGGAGGATCGCTTGAGGTGAGGAATTCGAGACCAGCCTGGGCAACATAGCGAGACCCTGTCTCTACAAAAAAAATTTTAAATTAGCTGGATGTGGTGGCACATGCCTGTAGTCCCAGCTACTTCAGAAACTGAGGCAGGAGGATTGCTTGAGCCCAGGAGTTGGAGGTTGCAGTGAGCTATGATGACACCACTGCACTCTAAAAAAAAAAAAACCTCCATGTATCTGTATATCCAGCACCAACAACCATTAACCCATGCCCAATCTTGGCTTATGCACATCCCAATCTACTTTCCTCATATTTTTTGAAGCAAATCCTGGATGTTATATCATTTCATTTGTACTCATTTATTTATCTCGAAAAGCACTTTTACACATAACCATAATACCATCGTCCAAACCTAAAATATTCTTTAATATCAAAAATCAGTGTCTACGCTTTCAACTGTCTAATAAATAAAATTTTAAACAATTTAAAAATAATTCATCCAAAGTCCATAAAGTACAATTGACTGACATGTCTTTTACATATCTTTTAATCTATACGTTCTCCTACCATGTTTTGATTTCCTTTGTAATTTCTTTGTTGAAGAATCTGTTTTTGCTCCTGTAGTTCCCTACATTCTGAATTTTGCTGATTACATTCCCAAGGCGTACAACATGTTTCTCTATCTTCTTGCCATAAATTGGCAATTGGCCTTAGAAGCATGATCAGACTTAGGACCAATTTTGTTGGTCCTAACTTACTTCACAGTTAGCAAACTTACTTCATAGGTGATACTGTGTTCTTTCATTAAGACTAACAATGTCTGACTGTCTCTATTTCTGATATGCTATCAACATTGATGTTCAATACCTACATCCAATGGCTCACATGGGTTCCAAAAAGGTAATATTCTAATTCTACCATGCCTTCTCCATTTATTCACTGAATACTTTTTATTAAGAGAAACATACCTCCATCTACTACCTATTAGTACAATTCTCATAAGAAAGGCAGGATAAATGCTTCTTTTCCTTTAAATTTAAGTTTCAAGTAAGTTCGTTCTCTAGTAGCTTCCAATGATGAAAAATTTGCTGTTAGTATCATTAAGAATTTATGGAATTAAGCATATTTTATATGTTGCAATGCACTGCAGTTATTATGTGTATTGATGGTCAAATGCTCCCATCTTTGACCAACTGGAGCCTCTTCAAATTGGCTACTCTTCCCTGACCACCCTATCTAAATTACCACATTCACTCACTATAATTCTCCATACCCTTACCTTATTCACTTTTCTTCATAACACTTAATCCCTTCAGGATATTTAGGAATCCATTTGTTTGTTTACTTGTTTAATGTATGACTCCCCTACTACAATTTAAATTCCATGAAAAAAGGGCAATGAAGAAATATATACATAAAGTCAAAATAAAAAAGATGAGCTAGAAAGGCATTAGATCCAAAATACAGGTGAAATGGTTATCACCAGGGAAGAAAGCCTTCCTCTGTTGAAGTGGGAGGGAAATATGAAAGAGAAGAAGCAAGTGGTAAGTGGAAGCAAAGATGAAATTTCTTTGGTGGCTCATGCTGAGAAGATCTAAGTTTTCTTCCCAAGTTTCAGGTCTCTTCTCACAATCAACATCTAAGGAGTGTGTTTCCTCCCCAGCCAGCTGGTCTGTGCCATTGCCATAATGGCGTGCCTCTGCCTGAGTAGCACTTACCTAGGCTCCACCTTCTTTTCTCATCCCTCACAACCATCCAGGGCTCTTTCCCTTGTTCCAATAGGGTAATCACATCTGGCTTAGAAATGGAACAGCCTGCTTGAAAGAAAATAATAGAACATAATAAAGAGTTTATTTGATCAAGCCTTTAGAATAAAGAAGACTATCAGGATTGAAAAATATTCATATTAGAGTTACTTTAGGATCACAAGGAAAAACAAGAACAGAGAGGCAGGGACATGGTCTTATTTTAATTTAAACTCATATAGGATCTGTCTCTTGAGGGGAAGTAATAATTGAGAACACTGGTTTCAAATCCTGCCTCTGTCACCTACATCACTAGATAATTTAATCTGTACCTCAGTTTTCTCAGTTGTAAAAAGGGGATAATAGTAATGTGTATATACAGGACTGTTGTGAGGTTTGATTTATTATAAATAAAGTGTTCACATAAGTGCCTACTACATGTTAAGCATTACGTATGTCTATTAGGTACTATTTTTGCTATTTTGATGTTTTGCTAATAGGAAAATAAGTTTCTTGCCAGGATATTCACCCAATGTAAATGCAAAGTTCACATATTTTAAACTTTTAATCACAAAACAGTTAAAAGATAATGTGAGTGTTGTAGGAAACTGAATATGTCCACTTGAGTTTTAACAAACTGTTGATTCAATCCAGCATCATATACATTGTATAAGCTCTTTTATTAGGTATAGAACCAAACACCTCCATCTTCCTATTCTCAATGTAGGTGAGTCCACGAATAATATGGACCATCTACAGCAGTATAAAACCAGATTTATTTCACAATGGTTTTGCTATGAGTGCCTAAGAATTTATATCCAGCTGTCATTAAAGAAAGGTAAAACAAAAAAGACAAAGAATAACAGAAAAGACAAAGAAAGATGTAAAGGTCATTGAATTACTGGGGAAGATAAAGGTGCTTAATTATTGAGGAAGAGGAAGGTGCCTATTCCCAAACTACAAAGCAGATATTCAGCTAAAGACAGCCCAGAAATTTAGATTTGTGAATTTCTAAATCATTTGACACAGATAAGCTTACCCAATGACACCAAGTTGCTATAGTTCTCTAATATGACATCTCTGTACAAATTCCTCTGATATGAGTTTAGGCATTCCCACTCTTCCTGAGAAAAGTCTACGGCCACATCTCTGAACATCACCAAATCCTGAAATGATAAACCCATGTATTATTTGTAAGACTAAGGAAAATATTTTGAAGATGGAAGAAGGACCTACATGCTTATTTCATATATCAAATGAATAGGCTAGAGCTGGAGGCCTGGGATGTGGGTAGGTGGCAGTAAGGAAATGAATGTGACAACAGCAGAATATCTACACGTTCTTGAAGATTTTTATTAACATAGACCAGGGGTTGGCAAATGTTTTATATAAAGGACTAATATTTTAGCCTTTGCATGCCACATATGGTCTCTGCTGCATATTCTTCTTCTTCTTTCTAAACATAATTAGTTTGCAGGCTGTACCAAAACAGGCCACAGCCTGAATTTGGCTCGAGGGCCAAATCTGTAGTACTTGTAGTTTGCCCACCACTGCTGTAGCCAGAACTTCCTAGGTACTGTGGCATAACTAATTTTATATATTTCCAGACATGTTCAGGTAATTATCAGAATTCCCCAATTAACTGAAATAGGTTCATTAGGATACTGCTTGCATGGGCGTGGTGGCGCATGCCTGCGGTCCTAGCACTTTGGGAGGCTGAGGCCAGGAATTCGAGTCCAGCCTGGGCAACATAGCAAGACCCCATCTATACAAAAATATTTAGAAAAGAAAAAAGAACACTGCTTGTAAACGGCCTAAAAAATGATCAATAAATGTGACTTCCTATCCTCTCCTTCTTTTAAGGACCAAAAAAAAAACTGATGGAATTTTTCCCCAAAAATGAATTGTAAATCTCTATTTTTAAAAAGTAAAGTTTGCACAAAATTAAAGAATTTATTCCAGATCTAACTTTATCATCATATTGTGTCACTGGCATTTTTCCTTATAACAAATTCTTTCTTGAATATTTTAAATTTACACAATAAAGTAGTTCCTCTCTTATTCAAGGTTTAGCTTTCCACAGTTTCAGCTACCCATGGTCAACCTCAGTCCAAACAATAAACAATTATAAGTTTTCAATTGCATGTCACTCTGTGTAGTGTGATGAAATCTCACACTGTCCACTCTGCCCCTCCCAGGATGTGAATAATCCCTTAGTCCAGCATATCCACTCTGTATATGCTACCTGCCCATTAGTCACTTAGGAAACATCACATCCAAAAAGCACAGTATATATAGAGTTGGGTATGATCCAAGGTTTCAGGTATCCACTAGGAGGTCTTGGAACTGTATCTTCCTTGCATAAGGGGGGAATACTGTAGTATATCTCATGGATATGTTACACTTAATAATTATTATATTTAGATATTTCAATACTTATAAATATATTAATTTACATTTAGAATTTATATTACACAAAATCTCTGAAGCTGCAATGTCCAATATGCTAGCTTAGCAACATCTGGTTATTGAGCACTTGAATTGTGGCTACTCCAAATTCAGATGTGTGTAAGTGTAAAATATATATCAGATAGTGAAGACTTTAGAAAGAAAAAAGAATGTAAAACATCAATGATTTTTATACTGATTACACTTTGAAATGATAATATTTTAGCTACATCATGTTAAATAAAACATTAAAATTAATTGCACCTGTTTCTTTTTACTTTTTAATGTGACTACAAAAAAATTTAAGATTATGTATGTACCATGCATATTATTCTATACTTTTAAAATGTTACCACTAGAAAATCTTAAATTACACATGTAGCTTGTGTTACAATTCTTTTGGACAGTGCTATTCTAAGGTGTTCTCTGATCCTAAGAGTCTCAGATCAAATATCCCCCTCTAGGGACTTCATTCCTGCTCCATCTCTGCTTCAGATAGAGATGGAGCACAAAAAAGATGCTGAATGATTTGGCCAATGCACACATGGACATGGATGGAGAAGAGAGGGGCACACAGGAGGGGCCTAGGCTGCCTGGCTCCACCTCTCACTAGAATGGGAGCGACTAGGGAGCAGCTGTTGCATGGGGCTCTCTTAGGAAGTTTCAGAATAACAAATGATAATGTGCACATAACCTGAAAAAAATTGACAGAATTTCAAATAGAGAGAAACACCAACTTACATGAGCCATGATTTCAGAATTTCAAGAACTGGTCGGTTTTCCTCGAGGTTCATTTACTGGAGAAGCAGGGTCGACAGAAGCCAGAGCTGGAGGAAGAATGTAAAGCCATGAGAAAAGAACTGCCTCAGAGCTTCCAAATTTTAAAAACCTATACTCCTTCTCCACTCCTACATGCAACCCTCCTCCCCAATACACAGACAAGTTATGATAGGTAAGAGATAGTTTAGACAAATATGTCTTACCCAAAACCACAGAGAAATCAACTGCACAGGGAATAGACACAAAGCAGAGACTCTCCTGCATCGAAGCATATGCCCAGACATTTCAGCAGGAGCTTCCAGTTAGTAACCATCCCCCGCCCCAGGCAGGCTGGTGGGGACCTGAGAATGGGTTGTGCAGACCCATCCTAAGCACATCTTCCTCCCTGCGTTCTCACCTTGCCAGCTGAGAAGAGTGAATTTGTGAAACCTGAGCATGGATAATTCTCTAGAAAGTAGAAATAACTCATCAACTCATGAGTTAAAACCACTAGTAACTAAGGAGATGCATATTAAGGGAAATGGATTTGCAGATTTGAAAAATTTATGATATCTCATATTTACTAAGGTTTTGGGGAAACAGATACTCAACAGTATGATTTATAAAGAATGATACGATGTGTGGATAGAAAGTGTTTATAATGGGACCAAAAATCTGGAAAGAACCTAAATATGCTTCAACAATGTTAAATAAATCATCAGGCATTCACATAATGGAAAATGAAACACTCATTAAAAATGAAGGTAAAATTCTTATTTGGAATGGAAAGATGGTCACTACATATTGTTGGGGGGAGAAGACAGATTAGAAAATATTATTGTAATGTGATTGTATTTTGGCAGGAAAGCTACATACACATGCATACATGCATATACATGTGCATAAAATAATCTGTAAACTGGAAAATTTTATTGTGTTACCTCTACTTGATGCTATCCAAGGTGGTCTTTATTTTGTTCTCTGGAGTCTCTGAACTTTTTAATTAAAAATTTAAAAATCTGTATCACTTATACCTGGACATAAATTAAAAATAGCTATGCAAGGAATCTTACAAAAAGCCCCAACAGTTCCATCCCTGCTACTCTGCCCCCATCTTCCAAATCCAGAAACAACAACTTTCACCTCTTTTAACTGTTCCCTTTGGTATTTAAACTCCATACATTTAAATAATACGCAAATGTTGCTACTTCTGATTTTTCAGTTTGAATCCTTATCTATTCACCTCCTGCTGTGGAAGGCATAGTTTTAGCTGTTTTTTACCCAACCACCTCCCACCCCACACATGCATAGTTGCAGATGCCTTGTCCTTTCAATATGGTTTTATTCAATTTCAGGGCAAGTGAATATTCAAAAGAATTTTTAAAATAAATACTGAGTTTATATTATTGTAACTATGTAAACACCATTACCAACTGAGCTACACAGTATACTCAGATTATTTTGCCTTCCTTGCATAAGTCTTTTTCTCCTCTGAGACTAAAATAAATCTTGTTTTTTGTAAGCTTAGTTTTCTAGGAAATTATCATTCATTCATTTCCCAAAATCTCTCAATTGAAGGATGAAGCTCCTGGCATAAAACAGCAGAGCTGCTTTCATACTCTAAGAATCAAAAACAATTCTTTAGAAATACAGCCAAATACTTCCAAATACTTGCACCCCACCTGGCAAAAGCCAATGCCACATTCCCAAATCTCTGAAATTCACATGACCTTGAGGCAAAAAGTTCCTCAAGTCATAGGAGCCAGAAAGCCTCTTGAAGGAACTGGATAATTTTGAATCTTTCTGCCCTATAAGTGATTTCTTAAATAATTTACAAAACATCCATAAAGTGGAATATTATGGTAGATAATCAGTAAATGCCAGATTTTAGAAAACAGTTAAAGGAATGGAAAATATTCAAGATATACTGAAAGAAAAAAAATCAGTTTATAAAATATATGATTAGATTTTTTAAATCATTAAAGTGAAACAGACATCAACAAATGGAAAAGTCTTTTAAAATTTCAATTTTGAGATTTTAAAATTAATTTTAAAATCAGAATTAAATTTCTCAATTTAACTGAAATCTCTAATCTTAAGAATCTGGAAGATTTGTCAAACCAGAAAGGGATCAGTGGGATTTCACCCTTCTCCATACATTCACGGAGGTATTATAAAATCCACGAGAGCACTGAATTCCTCTTTTAAACTAAGAACTAAAGGTCTTGGTTTCCTTTAAATTTTCAATTAGTATTATCCTATTTTTCAGAAATAAAACCATACACAAAAACACATATGCTATAGACATATTTTGGGAAAATATATGCTCTAAAATATTAATAGTGGCTATTTCTGGATGTTGAAACCACTGACAAATTTAATTTAATTTTCTTCTTTATAGGTTCCTTAGTTCCTAAATATTTCACAAGCCTGAGTCAATTCTATCATCAGAAATATAAGACAAAGTCATTGCCACTGAAAAATTTTTTAAATCAGTGGGAGGATACGGTACCTTACGGTCATTAAGAAAATTGTGATTAAACAGGCATGTATAAGTGGTGACAACAGAGAAATCAGTGTGACTGAAAAAATAATTCCTACCAATACCAGAATATCTTCTCTCATCAACACCCTGAGATCCTTCTGTGAAGGATCACCATCTGGTTCACGGCATTTCCAAAGATATAGTATGCACAGCAGACAAAAATAAATGCTTACTTCACACCAGCTGCTTAATAATTTGAGTTTACCCTTCCTTGGCTCCAGTGAACAATCGATTATTAAATACTTGCATAAATTGTTGCAAAATGTTTTACAAACCTTTATCATAGCATTCAAGATTCACATGTAACAACAATTTCCCAAAGATTCTTATTCACAACAATAAATACTCCTCAATACCACATCATATACTTTTTTCTGTAACTATAGACATAATTTTTATTATTGCATAACATTCTATCACATTTCCATATTGCTGGATACTAATTTTGTAAAAAGAATATCCCCAAAGTCAATCCCAGTTATTTCAGACTTTGATTCTAGAGCAGTGAGAATCAATCTTGTTGGAGCTCATACAACTTTGAAAATATCATGAAATGATAAAATCCCCCCCAGCAAGAATTAACCATTTACAAATATACGCAACGATTCTGTATATAATCTTAAGAGATTCTTATTGTCCTGAAAGCCCATAAACAGAGCCAAAAGACTGTATTACTAATCCCTGTTCCAGGCCACTTGAGCATATTTTCCTGCTTGCAGGATCCATCACTACCTTCACATTTCATTGCCCTTAGGAGTACAGAAAGCTGATACGAAATGACTAAGTATCATCACTTAACAGCAATAGTTAGTATTAATTAAGGACTCACTATGTGCCAGGCACTCTTCTAAGAGATTTACAGACATTAATTCATGTTATCTCTACAAAACAACTCTGTGAAGTATACACTATTAAAATTCTGACTTTACATATGAGGAAACTGCAGCACAGAGAGTTTGCCCAAACTCATTCAGATTTAAGTGGCAGTCAGGATTCAAATACTCATCATCTAGGTTCAAAATTCTTAACCACTACACTACCCTACACCTCTCTCAGTCTGTCCAAAGATATACCCAATACAAACTCATGCTGTCAAACCTCAAACCACATCTGGCTGGTACCAAAAATTTCTATTCATGAATTCCCCCAGAAAAAAATCCCCACTCCTACTCCAGAATCATTAAAGATATCTAAACCCTAAACTAAACTACTCTTTAACGAAACACTGTTAAAAACAAAGCATGAACATTAACCTCTAGCAGGGGTATTTCCATATCATCAAAAACCTTAGATAAACAGTGCTCACAGAGCAACTTAATGGTTAAGTAGTCGTGTGTCTAACTGCAGAAATGCATGAAGTGGGCACTAAAAGAGGGAAACTATTTATTAGGTCCCCTTCCTTTAACTAGGTAAGGAAATCGTAAGGCCCAAATCAATGAATAAATAGGTCATTCTTAAGCAGGACTTTTATTTATTTATTTTTCCACACAGGAACTTCGTGTCCTTTATTTTATTTTTTCTAACTTCAGCATGTACCAAGTAGGACTACTTTGAAAATATTTTTGTCCCAAAGCTATTTCTTAAGCAAGACTTTTAAAGGGAAGGAAATCAAATGCATTTCACAGAAACAAAGCAGCAGCACAAACTCACACGGAATCGGCTTTTAGAAGAGTAGCAGCAAATCGTTCCACCTTCTCAAGGGCCTTCTCTGGAAACCGGCAGGGCTGGGGAAGCAGACGGGGTTCATGACACCCCAGGCTTTTCTTGACTCGGTCAGAACCCACCCTCCACGCTTCTCTGGCCCAGCTAATTGCCACCTGCATGCACAAATGGAAAGGAGAGGGAGACGGGACAAGGTCCGCAGCTCTCGGCATGCTGCAGTTCGACACCTGGGCCGCCCACCCCCGCCCGCTGCGTCTTCCTCGGAACTGTCCAGCGTGTCCCCCTAGCACCCAGGGACCCGCCCCGAATCTAGGTCCCGGGGTTGTGCAGAGGACCTCCATGCTGGGACTCCACCTCCAACTTCCTTTTTGGGCCTTTTCTCTACAGCCGAACCTAGGTGGCTGAAGCGAGGACGGAGGTGCGCGGGACCTCAGGCTCCTGCACTACACGATAGGCCGCACCCACAAACCGGGCCCCGCACGGTTACTGCCGCACGAGCCTCCAGGCCTCGGGACCGCAGCACCTCACTCCCGGAGAAAACGCATGTATGCTTGAGGTTTCAGGCACCTTTTCTCCACCTCCGGCCGGGTCTGCAGAGCCTGGCCCGTCCCGTGCTCGTTTCCCCGAGAAAAGCAGCGGCCACACCCGAGCCTGCCTCACCGCGCTCAGGCCTCACCGGACTCGGAGGACCACCTGGCCCACGCGTCCGCGGCACCAGGATTCTGGAGAGTGCTGGGCTTGGTCGAGAGTGCGCATGCGCAGGGGGCGGGGCAAGTACCGGGGCTACACGGCGCTCCGAGGGAGGGGCGTCACCTTGTAAGGGTGACGCCGTGACTGACCCATCTTATTGAGAATAACCCGGGCCTGCTCCCCTGTGGGAACTGTAGTCCAAAATCAGAAAAGCCGTATATCGCCGCTTTTTTCATTTCGTTCTTGGCTCCGCGCCCCGCGGAAGCTGCCAGCACAGCCCGATCCCCGGCCCCGCCACACTGAAGCGTGTGGCAATTAGTTTCTGCCGCAGTGCGCGGACGAGGGGGGACCGGGGCGGACCGGAGCCCCTCCCAGGAAAGAGGGAGATTTGTGGGGCCGCACCCGCGAAGGGGGCGGGGAAAGTTTCAGGGGGTGGCGGGAGGTGGGCGCCAGGATCTTGAAATAGGCTGTCCAAATCTTTAGGCCTGTAAAGGGGACCCTGGGGGTGATCGGGGTGGAAGAAACCCCAGTGTCGCCAGCATGGTCCGTGGCGCGGCGCGTGCTCCCTGTGGCGTTTGCTGAGAGTGATGGCCTTCGTGCCCCATGTGCCTGGACCAAGGGTGTGACCGCAGTTCGGGTTGTGTTTTCGTGCATGGGGCTGTTTGCTGCGCGTGTATCATTCTTTGGGTGGGGAACTGGATGGTACAACAGAGAGTGGCGCGATTATGCCCGACCCTGACACCGGGTGTAGGGGTCTATGGGGTCTGGGCGGTTTGTGTCTTCGTTTGTGAAGTACCCGAAATTGTGTGTATCTGTGAACGTGTCTGCGCCCCATCGTGTGTTATTTCTGGAATGGTTTTGATAGGCCAGCGCTTCTGGTTCTTGTTTTCCTTGGGGACTGTGTTTGTGGGTAACTATGAAACTGAGTGTTGGAGTTTTGATTCTCCGCATCTGACCATTAAGTGTGCCCTCAAGACTGTGGTGTTGTGGCTGTTAAGCAAGTAACATAATTACAGGCACAAAAAGCATTGGAAAGGGGGAGGTAAGATTATTGTTATTTCCAAGTAATGGTATTGTAGGAGCGTATAATCAGAAAATTGAAATGAATAGGACTTCGTAGAGTGAGAAGGAGCACTTTATTTTCTCCCAGAGCTGCACTTGCAATACTGTTCTATGAATGAGGGGTTTCACCCCTTGCTCCTAGATGAAATCTTGGCCAAATTCAATAATGTCTTCAAGTATTCTTAGGTAGTAAACGTTTCTTTAAACACTTTTTGTTAAAAGATCAGTCTCATTTTAGTACTTAAAAATACCTTTAGTAATAAAAATGTTCATTATAAGAATTAATACTTCATTTAAAGCAAAAAAAAAGCAAACCCTACTTCCTTCTTTCTCCCTGACCACTTCTAAAAATCTCAATTATTGGTTAAGTCAATATATGATACTTATATACTAATTATGTAAATTATTTTGATTCAAAGCCAAGTACATTTCTTTTCTTACATAAGTTTTTGTTTATCAAAGATTTTATTAGTTTTCTTTGTACCTGTTGCTACTTTTTAGAAATATTCCAACAGGTATGCTAAATGTTCATTGATGATTTTTTTCAGTTCTGAACAGAGTAGAATCTCTCAGTCCTCCATTCTGTGGTGACTGTACAGTTGTCCTGAAATTTACCTTCATTGTTTTCCTGAGTTGGACTCCTGTTTCCTGGAATTCAACTAGCTAATTTTTGCTAAAGTTCTTTTTCCGGCAAGTTCAGTAAGATACATGTATTAAAGATAAGGTTTTTAGTTCCTTCATGTTTGAAGATATGTTTATTCTATTCTCACACTTTACCTGGATTCAGAATTTGGAGGCATCACTTCACAGTTTGCTAGTAGCTCGTGTTGTCAAGCCCAACACCAGTTGTCTTCTGTTCCTTTGTAATCTTGTGTCCCCCCCCCCCACCAACCCCCAAATACTTACTGCCATCTATATCCACAGTGCACTTACATTTCATGATTTATGCACCTTGGTGTGGAACTTTAAAATTTTTTTTTATGTCAGGTACAGGCGAGCACTTTCAGTCTGTAGGCTGCAGGTCTGAAACATTTGCTTGCTTGCTTTCAGATTTTTTGTTCCTTCACAGTATTTTATGGAGGACTTTTCATGAGTTGTGCCTCTAAATTTGTTTTCTCTCCTATTTTCTCTCTATATCTTTTATTTTTTTACTCTAGGAAATTTTGTTGACTTTGTATTACAATTGTATTTATTTTTATTTGATAATCACTTCTAACTTCCAGGAGCTCTTTTATGTTCTCTAATTTTTTCTTCGTAGCTTTCTATTCTTATTTATATGTGCAATATAACCTCTGATCTCTCAGAGAGTAATTATAGTCAAGTTTTCTTATGTTTTTCTAGTCCATTTTTGTCTTTTATGTCCAAATAGAATTCATGTGTTAAAAAAAAAGTTTGGCTTGTTCTCTCCCTTGTATATTGGATGCTTTCCAGAAATGCGTGGTAATTCTTGTCTCCACTCATGGAGTCAAACTTCTCAATTGGTGGACTGCAGAGCCAGCCTTTTCATTGAGGGATGTGAGCTGTTGTTTCTCCTTAGAGGACAGCTCCAGTCTCCTGAGTCACTGATGTCTGGGGCCTTTATGGAGAAGGAGTTCTCAGAGTTCATTGTCTGCCTGTGCCTCAGTCCTGTCTTTGTTTAGGTATACATCCAATCTAGATTATTTTATCCAGCGATTACCCCCACCATTTAGTGTATTTGTTTACGTGAAAGAGAAAAAATAAAGGAGTGAGCAACCAGTTTGTGTTCAAACTATCAACCAGTCTCCCGTTTCCAGATCCCTTTCTCTTACAGGGTCATTGTCTTTGGGACCTAAGCTTCCAGGGGCTTTATGCACTGAATTGCCTCACTAATAGATCTCTGACTCCTGGGCCCTTTGATACCAGAGTTCTTTGACAGTCCTCGTTTTCTTTGGTTCTCACATGTTAATACTTTTTATGTTCCTTTAATAAATATATTCATTATAATCTCTTTTTTTGAAGAGGAGAATTAGGAAATAGATGCATCTACTTACTCTGTTTATGGAGAAGCCTCTCCTTACTCTTTCCAGATAACAAGATTTTGCTTTTACTGTACTTTTGTTTCCTTACATCAGTTTTGTTCTTTTAGTTACTGCTTTTGTTTTCTATTTCATTAATTTCCACTTTTATCTTTCTTGATTTCTTCTGACTACTTTCTCAGGGTTTATTTTCTTCCTTTTTATTTACAGTTTTCTATTCCTTTAATTCATTGGTTTATATTCTGAGAGAATTCCTTGGTCTGAACTTCCAGCTTGCTAATACATGTTTTCTAGCTACTTCAATATTTTCACTATATTTCTTTGTAGCCCAATTATTAATTTTAAAAATTAATTCTGAAAAATTGCATAGACACACAAGAGAATATATATGTGCAGCTGAATGAATAAAAATAATGAAACTAACTCCTGTAGCATCTGGTTTAGAAAATAGAAACTGTCAGTTCCTTTGAAGCCCCCTATATGCTCCTTCCCAGTGACATTCCTCTTCCTTCGTAAAGTTAACCACTATCCTGAAATTGGTGTTAATCATTACCCTGCTTTTTTTAATAGATTTTCCCTATATATATTTATCCCCAGATATCTACTTTGCATGATTTTGAGCTTTAGTGGAATGACATTCTTTGTATCCAGTGACTTATTTTCACTCAGTTAGGTTTTTTGATTTATTCATTTTTATATTTAAGTGCATTTTCTAATTGCTGTTGCACATATAAAATTTTATTTGTATGTTCTATTGATGGATATTTGGATCGTTTCCAGTTTTTTTCTCTATTAACAAATGGTGCTACTGTGAACATTTTGATGCACATTTAAAGGTATATGTAAGAATATTTCTAGGTTATAATAAGTAGGTGTGGAATTATGCACAATATGTGCAGCTTCTGCTTTACCAAGTGACAGCAAATAGTTTCCAAAGAGATCATTGCAATTTATGCTCTCTCCAGCAGTAATTTATTGTTGTTCCACATCCTTGACACCACTTGAATTGTAACCCTTTAAAATTTTTTGTCAGTCTAGTTATATAAGAGCTCATTATGTTTGTAATTTCCATTTACCTGATTCATGTTTCTTTTTGTTTAAAAAAAATGCTTGTTTTCTATTTTGTTTGCCTGTTTTCTTACAGATTTGTATAAATTCTTTTTATAGCTTGGATACTTATCTTTGGTTCATTAGTTACATGTTTTACAACTCTGTTCTTCAAGTTCATAGCTAACCTTTTCCTGTTCTCTAAGGTATCTTTTGATGAATAGACGTTATTGATTTTAATGTTATAAAATTTATCAGTCATTTTATTGTTAGCACTTTTGGTGTTTTGTTTAAGAAACCTTTTCCTAGCCCAAAGTCATAACAATGTTCTATATTTTCTTTCTTTTCTTTTTTTTTTGTTTTTAAGAAGCAGGGTCTCACTCTGTTACCCAGGCTGGAATGCAGTGGCGGGATCATAGCTAACTGTGACCTTGAACTTCTGGGCTCAAGTGATCCTCCTGCCTCAGCCTCCCGAGTAGCTAGGACTACAGGCGTGTGCCATTACACTTGGCCAATTTTTTTATTTACTTGTAGAAACGGGGGCTCTCCATGTTGCCCAGGCTGGTCTCAAACTCCTAGGCTCAAATGATCCTCCCACCTCAGCCTCCCAAAGTGCTGGGATTACAGACATGAGCCACTGCGCCTGGCCATGTATTTTCTTTAAAGAGTAAATCATTTCTTTCCATGTTAAAGTATCTTATTCATGTAGAATTGATTTTTTAAAATAATATGAGGTAGGGATATACTTATTTTTCATTCCCAAATGAAATTATCTAACTAGCTTAGTGAATCAATTACCCATAATCTGCAAAGCCATCTCTGTATATATCATGTTCCTATATATGAATGGGTCTGTTGCTGAGCTGTATATATCTACTTTATTGCATTGGTCTTTCTCTGTGTAGGAACCATCTTGATTACTATGGTTTTATACTAGGCCTGGACACCATCTACTGCCAGTCCCCCCATCGTTTTCCTCTTTTTTTCAGGAAGTTTTGGCTCTACTTGGTCTTTGAGATTTTGAACATAACTTGTCACAGTCCATGAAAAACTGCTAGAGTTTTCATCAGATTGCTTTAAATCTCTAGATTAATTTGGGAAGAATTGATATCATTAGGATAGCAAGTCTTCCTACCTATGAACGTGTTATTTTTCCCTGTTTATTTAGAACTTTTATAATTTCTTTCAATACTAAAAAAATTCATAAAGTTCATTCACATTTTTGAGTGAATGGGCATACTTCATAGAACACTCCCCAGTCAATATTTTCCCCATTATAATATCTCTTAATTTTTAATGCCAAAACTTCATAGAATATGAAGTTCTCTCTTAATATGTTTTTGGCTGATATTTACATAGGAAAAAAAATTACATTCCCAAAACTCAATGCAACATGTTTTTTCTTTATTTTGAAATACTTTCAAACTTTCAGAGAAGTTGTAAGAATAATACAAAGCATTCTTATATAGTCTTCTCCAGATTCGCCAACTTTTCCTATTTTCCCACATTCACCTTATCATACTCTGTGCATATTTATATATTTTTAAGGAGCTAAATGAGAGTAAATTGCAAACATCATGTGCCTTAGCTCTAATTACTTAAGTGAGTATCTCCTAAGATCAGAGACATTTAGTTACTTAACCACAATTATTAAAACCAGGAAATTTACTATTATTATAAAAATATCTAATTAACACCCTTTATTCATATGTTACCAATGTTACCTACAGTGTCCTTGAATAGCACATTGTTTTCCTGGTCCAGAATTCAATCCAAGATCACTCATTGCATGTGGTTTTTAAGTATATTTAAACTTTCATCTGGAACAGTTCCTCAGTCTGTCTTTGTCATTTGTGACATTTATATATTTGGAAAATACTGGCCATTTATTTTGTAAAATGTCCTTCAATTTTTGTTTGTCTGATGTTTCCTAATAATTAGATTCAGATCATGGGTCCTTTAGCAAGTATACTATATACGCACAGTGCTTTTTCCTTTTTAGTGCATCACATCAGGAAGTCAGTGATACTGACTTTGATCTCTTGGTGAAGGTGGTGTTGGCCAGGTTTATCCACTGTAAAATTATTATATTCCCCTTGTTAATTACTAAGTGTTTCGTACTTTGGAACTATGTAAATCATCAAAACTTTTACTGTTTCTCATCAAGTTCCTCATCAAACTTTTACCCACTAGTTTTAGCATCCATTGATGATTTTTGCCTGAACCGTTTATTATTATGATGGTTGTGATGTGGTGACTTTCTAATTATTTTTCTTGTTACATTTACTAGTTGGCTTTCCATTATAAGAAAAAGCTTTCCTTTCTCACCCATTTCTTTATTTATTTAGTCTCTTATTAACAGTATGGACTCATAGGTTCTTATTTTATTCAATGAGTTATAATTCATTTATTTCATTTTGATACCCAGATCATCCCAGATTTGGCCTATTGGAAGCCCCTTCAAGCTGGATATGGTGGCCTTTCAAGAGGTCCCCAACACTTTTTACTATTTCCTTACTTTATGGCCTAAAAACATGCTTCAGGCTCATCTTATACTTTATCTGCCTTAGCCCAAATTGCAGAGAGCAAGACGTTGTACTAAAAACGAGGCTGAAGAAATAGGGAAGAATCATATTTTATCATCTATGCGGTCAGATGAAGGATTTTACAGTTAAGTAATAACAAACTGTCATATTTCAAAAAATCAGAATTGCTTATTAAAATGTACAGAATATACTGAATATGCAGAGCAGAGTTCTGTATTAAATGCTCTTGAGAAATCAGTTGCTCTAAAACATTATCTCTTTCATTCATGATTTCTTTGATCATCAATAGGAAAACTCAGTTTTCTGTCTTCTACATCAGCGGTCCCCAATCTTTTGGGGACCATTTTCATGGAAGACGATTTTTCCATGGACCAGGGTGGGGGGGAAAGGTTTTGGGATGATTCAAGTGCATTACATTTATTGTTCACTTTATTTCTGTTATTATTACATTGTAATATATAATGAAATAATTATCCAACTCACCATAGGTTGGGGACCCTTGTTCTACATTATAGGGAAAATGTGAATCTGAAGACAATACATACAGAGGTAATATTCCATTGTTAAAAGAATGGAAGGAAAGGAGAGAGACTTGGTACATTAATATTTTTATGTATCTGGTCCTTAAATTGAATTTCTTGCCATTAATAAAATATGTAAATCAGTTGGTGGCTTTATACCTCTCAGATTTATTCTACGAAACAGCATATACAGAAACAGAGCATCTGTGCATAATGGTAAACACAGACATACTCATCCTTTTGGAATTTAAGTCAATGCCTAGAATTAGGTACAATTGTGGCTGCTTAGGTAGAGATCAAATATATTTAGAAGTATGAAATAAACTAGGTGGGAAAAATATGGTTATAAATGAGAAGGCCAAAAAGGACGTTGGCTTATGGATGATAAATGGTTCTTAACAATTAATATGTACCTAGGAAAATGATCAGTGGAATTCCTACTTTGTGTGTGTACGTATGAATATAAGAAGAATGTTAACTTTTGGAAAGTAAATCAATAATAGTGGCAGGCAGTCTTTCAAGTCGTCCCCAATCAGCCCCACCTTCTGGTATTCACACTTTTGTGTAATCCCTTCTTGACTGTGGGCTGGACCTAAGTGCTGGCATCGAATGAATACAATATGGGAAAAGTGATGGGTGTCACTTTTCTCTCTCTCTCTCTCTCTCCTCTCTCTCAATTTATGGGGCATAGGTAATGCAGTGCTAAGGGAAACTTTATAGCACTAAGTGCATACATTAGAAAAGAGGAAAAGTCTCAAATTAATGATCTAAGCTTTCACCTCAAGAACCTAGAGAGAGCAAAATAAACACAAAGCAAGCAGAAGGAAGGAAATTGTAAAATAAGAGCAGAATTCAGTGCAATCGAAAATAGAGAAACTCATTGAAACAAAGCACTGATTCTTTGATTCTTTGAAAAGATCAGTAATATTGGCAAACATCTAGCAAGACTGAAAAAAAAAGAGAATAAACAAATTACCAATATCAGGAATGAAATAGAAGCTATCACTACAAATCTTGCAGACATCAAAAGGATAAGGGAAGCCTAATAACAACTCTACATCCACAAACTCGACAACTTAGATAAAACAGACCAATCTTTGAAAAAACATAAACTATCAAAACTCACCCAATGTGAAATAAATAGCTCTCTATTATTAAAGAAATTGAATTTATAATTTAAGAACTCCAGAAAAAGAGCTCTCCAAGTCCAGATGGTTTCCCTGAAAACCTTTACCAAATATTTAAAGAAAAATTAACACCAATTCTATACAATGTCTTTCAGAAAGTAGAAGAGGAGGGAATACTTCCCACATCATTTTATGAGGCTAGTATTATTGTGATACCAAAACAGACAAAGAAAATACAAAAAAAACTAAAGACCAATATCTGTCATATATATAGATGCAAAAATTCTTAATATATATTAGTGAATAGAATACAGTAATATATACAAATAATTATATACCATGACCAAGCAGGGTTTATTCCAAGAATGAAAGGCTAGTTTGATTTCTGAAAATCAAACAATGTAATCCACCATATTAATAGGCTAAAGAAGAAAAATCACATGATTATATAAATCACTGCAGAAAAAAGCATTTGACAAAATTCAACACCTATTCATGATTTTTAAAAAGTCTTAGCAAGTTAGGAATAGAGGGGAACATCCTCGATTTGATAAAGAGCATCTACAAACCCCTACAGCTATCATTCTACTTAACAGTGAAAGACTGAATGCTTTGCACATATGATCAGGAACAGGCTAGGACTTTCACTCTCACTACTCTTATTTAGTATATGCTGGAAATTCTACCCAGTATAATAAGGCAACAACAATTTTAAAAAGGCACACAGACTGAAAAAGAAGAAATAAAACTGTGCCTATTTGCACATGACATGACTATCTCCGTAGAAATCACAGAATTCACAACAAAAAAGTCCTATAAATGAGTTCAGCAAGTTTGCAGGAATCAAGAAAAATATACAAAAAATCATTTGCATTTCAATATACTAGCAATGAACACATGGTCACCAAAATTAACACATTAACTGCCATGTGAATTGTATTTGACTCACACTAGTTTTGAGCCCGGGGCCTTGTGAAGCATATGAGGACTCAATTCTCCAAAACAAATTTAACAAGTATGTTGTGAATCACATACAACTCAATTGGTGTGCAGCGTAAATATTGATTCTAGCACTGCATATAACTCACACACAGAAAACAATAAAAAATAATGAATTTTTCATTAAATTAGAAAGAATCATTTTGTTTTCAAAGTTCTTATTCTATTTTTGTAATAAAACACCATGGCCCCAGGGGAAAAAAATTTTTTTCTAATGTGGCAATGTGTTAAAAATAAAGTTCTCTTATCAATCACTTAAAAACATAAAAAACTTAGGCATAAATCTGACACAACTTATGCAAGCCTTATATCCTGAAAACTTCACAATGCTGATACAAGAAATCAAAGACAAACTAACTAAATGGAGACATATTACATTTATGAATTAGAAGACTCGATATAGAAAATATATCAATTTTCCTTAAATTGATAAACAGATATTTCCTGTTAAAATCCCAGTAAGATTTTTTTGTACATATAGACAATATAATTCTAAAATTTATATGGAAAAGCAGAGGAACAAGAAAAACTAAAAAAAATAAGAACAAATTGGGAGGAATAAGTCTACACAATTTTAAGAGTTGTTATGTAGCTATGATAATCAAGATTGTGTGGTGTTCACAGAAGGATAGACACATGAATGAATGGATGAGAATAGGAGACTGATACTGGAGCAACTGGACATCCATAGGCCAAAAAATGAACCTTGACATAAGTTTCACACCTTATATTAAGATTAACTCAAAATGGATCACAGACATAAATGTAAAACTATACAACTTTTGGGAAGAAGTGTAGGAGAACATCTTCAGGATCTACTGGTAGGCAAAGAGTTCTTAGACCTGGTACCAAAAGCATGATGCATAAAAAGAAAGTTGAAAAATTGGACTACATCAATAGTAAAAACTTTTGCTCTTTGAAAGTCCCTGTTAAGAGGAAGAAAAGACAAATTATAGACTAGGAGAAAATATTTATAAACCATATGTCTGACAAAGGGCTAGTACAGGGGTGGGGAACCTGCAGCCTTGGGGCCACATGTGGCATTCTGGATCCTTGAGTGAGACCTTTTGACTGAATCCAAATTTTACAGAACAGATCCTTTTAATAAAGGGATTTATTCTATATATTCTAGATTCTAGAATACATAGAATTTGACCCAGCAGTTGCACTCCTTGGGCATTTTGTCCAGAGAAATGCAGACTTACGTTCACATAAACACGTATATATGAATATTTATAACAGATTTATTTGTAATAGCCAAAACTCTGAAACAGCCCAGATCCCTTCAAAGGGTGATAAGTTGATTCTTATCTTTGGCCCATCTGTAAGTAGGAAGGGAGCGTCTCCAGAGAATAAAGGAATTCCACCAACTTGAGCAATCAAACTGTTCTCCAGCCTTTGTTTATGAGGCCTGTGGCTACTCAGCTGGCTAAAACTAGCCCCTACCAGACCCTGGCAGCCCATAGATGAACTCAAGGGAACTTTTCTCATTACCACGATGAAGTCTCCACCTGGGGAGGAGCTATAGCTTCATCACCATAACATGCGGCCTGTGTGTCAGCATGACAAACTAACCATGCATGCACCCCTACGGGTGATGACACATCTTTTTCTTTCTCTACTACCCCGTAAAAACTCCATGCCACTTTCCCTTGGGGAGACATTGCTTTGGAGAATATGCCCAGTGCTCTCCTTACTTGCTGCAAGTAATTAAAACTCCTACTAATCAAGACCCGCCTTCTCATGGAGAGTCATTTGTTACTCTGTAGGCAAACTAACCCCATACCATAGAATACTACTCAGCCATTTAAAAAAAATGAACTATTGATACTGCAAAGATAAAGCCAGACACTAGTTAAAGTGATAAGGACAATAGGGGAACGACTCCAGCAACTGTTGAGTGAACTGAACTCAACTTTGATTTGCACAGAAGTGACTGGGAGTTTTAAAGAGAGGATGAGGGAATAGGGAGGGGAAGGAGCGGGGCGGGGATGGGGGCTCAGTAGAGTGAGGGAAGTGAAAAATTACAAAGAGTGGGAAGAGGGGTGGGTCCATGTGAAACCCGCCCCCCATGGCTAACTGATGCTTATCAAAGTTAGACTCCTGCCTTCCCAGAGAGGCTGGCCGACTGGGACCCTATCTTCAGGTGTTGACTACAACAAATAGTGTAATGAATTGTTTAGGCAGCCTTGAGTTTTTTCAGGCAAGCGTGTTAAGGGAGGTAGGCTCAGCCTAGGGATGTGGTCTTGAGCTGTTAGAAACTATTAGTGTTTTTGTTCCTGTCTTTATAGGCCAAGCTTGAAGCCTAGTTGAGAAAGGGCTCAGAGGAGGCTGGCTAGAGTTTGGTCAAGGAGAGAATCTTTATCGATCCACACAACAACCTGGATGAGTATCCTGAGAATTATGCTGAGTGGGGGGAAAAAATCCCCAAAGATTACATTATGCATGATTCCATATATATATATATATATAAAAAATTCTTGAAATGACAAAATTATAGAAATAGAGAACAGATTAGTGGTTGCAGATATTAAAGAGGAAGTAGGGGTGGAAGGGAAGTGGATGTGGTTATAAAAGGCACATGAGGGATCCTTGTATGATGCAAATATTCTTTATCTTGACTGTATCAATGTCAATATCTGGGTGGTGATATTGTACTGTGGGGTTTGCAAGATGTTACCACCGGGGGGATTGGGTAAATGGTACATGAGATCTCTCTGTATTATTTCATACAATTGCATGTGAATCTATAATTATCTCAAGATACAAAGTTAAATTAGAAAAAGGCATCCCATCTGTGGAAGGATCAATCATTAAGCACTTTTCTAGCCCCCTATTATGTAGAAAGAAACACACCCAAAGCAGTGGGAAACAAGATTTATCAAAGTAGAGTAAATTTTTATATTCTAGAAGTGTTGTCCTCTGCTAGCACTCAGTTAAAGGTCTTGCCTACTCAGATTATTATTGAAACTTCTAGTCTCTCATTTATTTAATACCGTCATTATTATACGTTAATGCTTCCACAGGGCTAATTCACTCTCCTTTCAGGTTGCTCTGATAACCCAAGACTAATGCCTCCATTTGGTATGAGAGATACCAGAAAAATGATTTGCTGAAAAGCCCACAGAGGCAGGCCCCTAATTTCTTCCTGCACACATGAGGAAGAAATTTCTCATGAAATTCCTGTGTCAGGTGGAATATGAAGTTTTTCCACATTATTAAATTCCTTTCCATGCAGAACCTGTCTTATGCCACCCCAGAAATTGGCAGCTTTTGAGAGCAGGAAAGGACTCTCAAACCCAGTATCTTACTTGGCCCTGAATCCCACCATACCATTCAGGGCCAGCTTAGACAGAGTCAAGGTTTCCTTTGGGCCAGTGAAAGGGCTGTTGTGGATTCCAGAACAGCACAACTCTGAGGTTTTCTCCCAGCAAATGATAATTTCCTGCTACTTCTGGAAGTGGCAACTCTTAGCTGACTCTGGGAGGGGGAGCAGACGGAGCTATGTGGTGAGGTGACATTGCTTCTGGCTTTAGGTCCTGCCTGTGCACAAATCACCTCCCCCAGTCAGGGCATAAATCCAGGAAATGAAATAGGCAACTGGAAGGCCAGGGCCTTGCAACCTTTCTGTTGAGTGTATTAAATGGCTGCTGTATGGTGGTGCTATTTGTGGGTAATTCATGAGCTGGGAAATTTTACTTCTAATATCATTCTTTATGTAATTGAGGAGAAGGGAATCAACATGTTTTAAGCACATGCCATAACATGTTTTAAAATCAATATGTTTTAAGCACATACATAAACAACACGCTTATGATTTGCCATTCCTTAATGCATTGAATCTTTAAAACCATCCCATGAAGTAAGCATTTGGATGACTCCTGTTTTATAGATGAGGAGAGTAGAGCTCATCTTTGAGCAAGAAGTAACTTTCCCAAAATCATACAACTGGTAAGTAGTGGGGCCTGAATTTAAACCCACATCTGTCAGAATCCAAAGTCCATGGCTTCTCTATTCCATTAGATACGGTTTCTATCTTGTTTCAAGCTGTGTGACCTTAGGCCAATCACTTAACTTCTCTGTGCTTCAGTTCCTTCAAATGAGGATTAAGAACAAAATAAGGATTAAGAATAGTTTCTATGGCCATAAGATTGTTGAGGAGATTTCAGGAATTTATGCATGTGAAGGACTCAGCATAGTGCATGGCATATACAAGCAATGTATAAATGTTAGCAACAATCTGTCTCCAGTAAGCAAGATAGCTTGATTCCCAGTTCAATCTCAAAGTGCTTTACCAATCCTCATTTTTGAAAACCACTTAGATCAAGGTTCATCCATGTTGCAAATAAATAAATAAATAGAAACCACTTAGAACCCATTGCCATCAATGCCCCTTGTTTAATTGAGGATAGGAATCTTAATAATAGTGAATTGTTTTTTGTGCATCACCATATGCCTGGTGCTGCACTAGCTGCTTCACCTCTTTTATCTCATTTAAATAAAATGTGCAGCCAAATTTTGCTGAGGAAAGGGTGTCTTTTCTAGTGGCAGCTTGAAGGCAAAATGAAAGCCACCCCTCCACATTGATGAGACACAAAAGCATCGGCAGCAACAGGTGACATTTCTTAAAGGCATATTGCAGGCCAGGCACTGTGCTAAGTGCCTTACAAAGTGATCTCCTGGAATTTTTCCCACAACCCTGCGAGGGAAGGTGTGCTATCACTCCCATTTTACAAATAAAGAAACTGAGGCTTAGGAAGGATAATAATTTTTTCTGTGAAAATGATAGCCATTTTGGTTCCTGTGTATTTTGATTTACATAACACACATTTCTCAGGCAGTGATGCTTAAATTTAAAATTCCCTGAATTGGAAACATTCACGTTTGGGAAATAGTCTGCTTTGTCAATTCAATTTCCTATGTCCTGCTTCTTTAAATCTTGGTTATTCTGTAGCTGGAAGGGACTCTGGCTATTGGTAGGGCAACTCTCTCATGTTAAAGATTAGGAAATTCAGGACCAGGGAGGTGAAGGGACTTGTCCCAGGTCACACATTCTGACGGGGACTCGAACCCGGTGCTCTGACTTTCAGGCTTCAGTCCGCCCAGTTTCTTTACCAAATGGGTGAGAGACTTTGGCTGGGGAAAGGAAGGGAGGGATCCTGGAACTTCGGTTTCCTCATCTGCGAAACGAGGTCCGTAACAGACCCCTCCTTCTGTAGCTGTGGGGTTGCATGGCCCAGCCCAAAGGATGCCACCCAATACTAGGAATGTGAGAATGGGCAGTGGAGAGAAAGACTAAAAGGCTGCGATTCCCCAGAGGCGGTTATGAAAGACAGAGAGAGCAGGGACCGAGCTCCTGGAGCCGGAGAAGGGATGTGAGAACCCGCGGCGCGGCCCGGAGTTTGAAGCGCTGAAGCGGGCAATTCCGCGCCCCGCTTGGCGGCCCTGGTTGGACGCGTCCAGGCGCAGGGGCGGGGCCAGAGCGCGGGGGGCGGGGCCCTGCAGTCGCGGGCCCCGCCTCCTCGTGCGGTGAGGAGTTGGAGTCCTCGTGGAGCTTTGCAGAGGGGTCTGTGAGGACGCGACCGCGGCCCTGGTAAGCCTCTTAATCATTGTATATAATAATGCATCTTATTGTTCTCATTTGGCACAATTATGTCCTGACACTAGGGCTTGCCAGAATAGTCCTGCATGATTAAGCGGTCGCTTTGTGTCGTGGGTTCAGTTGTGAAGGCTGACGGTATCTATTTAATATTAATTCACTTTCTGCATTCCTTGTAAAACTCAAGAAATGGGAAAAAATATTTTGGACTTGATTCCGTGCAGTTAAGAAGACATTGAAAGAAACTGGTTTTTTGGCTTTTTTTAGCTTGTCATGGTCATAATGTTTGGATGTGAAGCCTCTTAGTTAACATTGGGTCTGAAAGAGTGCATGAATAAATAGAAAAAGACTGAAGTAAAGTTGAGATTGTGTTGCGTGGTAGGCCTGACAGTGAGGCATTTTGTGGTAGGAGGTAGTCGTGTTTACTGTACTGAAGACTGAACAAAGACTGGTATAAAGGTGGGGTGCATATGTTTTTGACAAATCTGGAATGCACTTTGTATTTAATTACTTGTGGAAGGTACATTAAAGCCTGATGAATTTGAATATTAGGACATTTTCTTCACTGACACGTGCCAGTGAAATGTCACTGCACACGGTGCTAGATGATCATTTGTTACTTTGGCAGCAGGTTGCTCTAATCAGCATTTATGTCTATTATTTTATAGAGAGTTTAGGAAGAGTTTCCAAGTAGGCAAATAGCCTTCTTAGGTGGATTTTAAAATTTTAGATGTTAATGCTTAATGCATCTGTCATTGCTGTAATCCACTCTAACCATGAGAAGAGTCACTCTAATGCCTATGAAATAGAATGTTCAAAAGGATAAACTGTGAGTCCTTAGTTATATAACTAAGAATGTGGAAGATTCAATTATTAATGATTGCAAAATGATTTCTTAATACTTTGATTTGTCACAGCTAGTGCTTTAGAAATAGATATTGTTAATTGGGCTGTTTAACCTTTGATCCCCTTTTGGGGGGGGTAGAACAATAATACATTTGAGTGTCACTTTCATATTCATGGTACAAAACTGTGTGATTAAAACTATTAAGATTAAGTTTTTCATTTGATGATCACTGTGTGTCACCCTCTCCCTGACTTATAAAAACGTTTTTTGACATTTGAGAATATGCATTTTCTGTATTAAAATATGAATATCTTTGTGAAGCTTTTAGTATAGCCTAGTACCTAGAATGTTAAGTAACAAAATCTCTCCAGGTTTTTATCTCCTAGGTTCAGACCCTTTAAAGTAAGTGAGCAAGATTTTATACTCCCTTCTGAAAGCTTAGTTTGTATTTTAATGATGCATAAAAGGTTTTGTTTATTATAATAGCTTTATTGAGATGTAATTCACATACCATAAAATTTCCACTTACTTAAAGTGTACAGTTCTACTTGGGTGATGGGTACACCAAAAGCCAAGACTTTATCATTTTACAATATATACATGTAATGGAATTCAACCTGTACCCCCTAAATCTATTAAAATTAAATAAACAAATAAATAAAATTGAAGTACAAATAGTTAGATAAGGAGAAAAAAATAAAATGTACGATCAATGGTTTTAGAATAGTCAGTTATGTATGATTTACTTTCTGTTTCCATGAATTTCTGGAGATTTTATATAAACCGAATCATAAAATAGGTGGTCTTTTGTAGCTGGCTTTTTCACTTAGCATAATGCTTTCAGGGTTCCTCTATGTTACAGCATGTATCATTAATTTATTCCTTTTCATTGACAAGTAATATTCCATTGCATGGATTTATCACATTTTATTTATCCATTCATCTAGCTGATGGACATTTGAGTTGTTTCCATTTATGACTATTACAAATAATATTGCTATGTACATTTGCATGCAAGTTTTTGCATGGACTTATGTTTTTATTTCTTTGGGATATCTAGGAGTTGAGTTGCTAGGTTATATGTACCTCGATGTTTGACCTTTTGAAGAACTGCCAAACTGTTTTCTAAAGCAGCCATACCATTTTACATTTACCCCACAAGTGTATGAGGGTCCCAATTTCTCCACATCCTCACCAACACTTGTTATCTTCTGTCTTTTTTTATATAGCCATTCTAATGTATATGGTGATATCTCGTTGTAATTTTGATTTGCACTTCCTTAATGGCTAATGAACTTAAACATCTTTTTATGTACTTCTTGATCATTTGTATATCTTCTTTTTATATATATTTTTGTATATCTTTGTATATCTGTATATTTATATATCTTCTTTTTATATATTTTTAAGTGGATTTGCCCTTTTTATTACTGAGTTGTAAGTGTTCTTTATTCTAGAAAAAAATTTTCTTATCGGATATATGATTTGCAGAAATTTTCTCTCATTCAGTAGGTTGTCTTTCCACTTTCTTGATGGTGTCCTTTGAAGTAAGAAAGTTTTAAATTTTGATTATGTTTGATTTATGCTTTACCACTTAGAAATTACTGAGACCTTAAATCACATCCTCGTAAATATTTTGGTTATATAAATTAAAAGTCAAATATAAAAGAATGAGTTAGAGAAATATTTGAATTAGTTCATTTTAAGATGTGTTATAGATCAAAAAGGGTTCATCAGGGAATATGTCATTCCTCTATTCAAATCATTTGGTGGTCCCCCATCTTATTGCCTACAAAATAAAGTTCAGACTTCTTAATGGATATTTTCTTAATGAATGATTATTTAATGAAGTTAAGTAGTTGTAGATCAAGGCAGTCTCTGATTTCAGTCTGCCTTATCTTTTAATATCCCCCTTCTGATGGCTTCATCTTCAGTGCCATTCCCTGAAGACTTCCCAGCCTTCAAAACTTCTTGTGATGAACATATTACTCCATTTCCTTTCTATTTGCTGAAGTCCACTTGTCATTTGGGACCCAGGTCATGAGGCATTTTCTCCATGAAACCTTCTTTGTCCACACAGGCAGACATTGTCCCTGCCCTCATACCATGGGCATTCATCACTGTTGCCTGCTGCAAGGAATTGGACCTGGACCTGAACTTACAGTCTGATAGGCAGAAGGCAGACACATAGAAGGCAGAATGTCAGAGAGGGAAATTCACATAGAAGACAGATCATGCTGACAACTCTGTCCCCTGTTCCTACTGGATATTTGCTTAATGAATGATTATTTAAGGAAGTTAACTAGAAAGATCCTGAGGTCAGTGGGTTTCTCTGATCATTATTCACATCTTTGTTGCCTATGTTAAAATAACACGAAGTATAGGAGTAATTCCCCTCTCTCTTTTTGGCATCCAAGTCCAGCTTTTACCAAAAAATGACTCAGACATAAACTAAGTGTTTGGGACATTTTCCTTAGGGCAGAACATCCTCATTCAGGTTCTTTTCTCCTAATAAGCAGTAATAACTGGCACACACACTTCTCAGGAGGGCATATGGCCAGAGAACATATTTAGTTTGGCACATTTTACCCTTGCAAAGTACATACAGGCTAGCCCTGATGATGTTTTGTCTATTAATACTAAAACTAAACCTGTGTACTCCTGATAATGGGTGTAAATCAGATTTTAAGAGCATATATACTTTATGACTTTTCATTCTTCGATTCATGCTCCCTTCCTTTTCTCAGCGCATCTGAGTATTCTTTAGTTATATTTTGTGTTCCTGTGTTCATTTTTAATAATTTAATTATTAATAATATTTCCCTGAGAATTAGAAGAAACCAGATGCCCATTTTGGGATACATTTTCTTCTTTTGTATTCATTATAGCGGTTAGATTGTGGCAAAGTAGTAAAGAGAAGCACAAAAATAAATTTCAAATATCTTCTTTGTCATATTAGGCTCAATGAGCTATTGGTATCATGCTAGCATGAGAGTTTCTTGCTCTAAGGGAGTTTTATATTTAGAGAAACCAAGATAATGAAGAGCTCAGGCCTTTATAGCCAGACCAAGCTAGGTTCACTCTACTTCTCTCCTTCTTACTAGCCATGACTTTGCTAAATTGCCTCACATCCCTGAGCCTCAGTTTCCTCTTCTGTAGTATGGGAATACTAATGGCTACTCTGTGGGTTAATTGTCAAAGTAAAATGAAGGAAAATATGTAAAGTGCCTAAGACAAAGTAGACACTGAATAAATCTGTGTTCTCTCCCTCTTTATTCTTAAATGTCTGTTAAGGAATGGGATGGCATAGAATCACATGGAATAAGTTAAATATATTTTTTTCTGATTTTAAGCTTTTAAGGTATGAATTTTCATTTCAACCTCAGTATTTTAGGCTTTGAATCCCGGTGGAATCATTGAAAAGGGAAAAAAAGTCTCTCTAATTTTAAGATGGTTTTAAAAATTAGGCAGATTTTTACATTTATCAGGATTCAAAAAGTAGATTCAGACAAGCTTCCCTTATCTAGGCCTTATGCTTATATTCTGTCTCTCTATTTTAAGGAAAAGGGTTAAGTTTCTGACAAAAGATTGATGTTTTCGGGGTTTAGAAGGAGATTGTAGTTCAGTAGTTGAGAAACTCATCTGATTATGATGTTAATAGAAGTATTGTGATAAAGTGTAACATTCTGTGTGGCAAAAGAACCCCAGTAGTTTCTGGGGATATTAATTTAAGCCTATCATTTGAGTCTTATGTTGATACTGTCAACCTAAAAAAATCAGAGAAAAATATTTCCAAATTTATTCACGAATTAGAAAAGATAACCTGATATGCACAGCTAGCCACATATACACCTGAAGAGGGTAAAGGGAAGCTTTTATTGGCAAAAGAAGAAGTTTACATAAGCTGCTTGGAAACAGAGTTCATTACTCTGGGCCGGTTTTCTTTTGAGAACATTTTATCTGAATTGCTGTAGTCCTAATGAAGGAATTTCTTGTGGGATTATTTTAGAAAGTCCTTGAGACAGTCATGTAAGCATGAGCTCTCCCCCTTTGTGCTTTCCTGGCTCTGATTTGTTTGGATCTGACAAAAAAGTGACTCATCCTGGTATCTGCAACTTTCACATTTCCGCCTTTTTGATCAAGATCTTTCATCAGTGAGCAATCATTCTGTAGTCCAGTTTTGAGTGTCCATTGGTGCCAGGAGGGATCTTTCCCAGGTCGTTGATCTTGTCCCACATGGGGACTGGGGGAAGGTGGTCAACAGCTAGAAGTTAGTGTCAAAACCCTTTTAGCCACATTTGAGCAACACGGAGGCCAGGAGGAGTTCTCAGGCTTTGTCTGCATTTCATTACTAAGTTTGATTTTGTCTGTTTTGTAAGCACTGGCTATCATTTCAAGACACTGGGTCATCATCATTCTGTTAGGAGTTGCATTTCTGCAGAAATTTAATAGACAATAGGCCCACATTTTAAAAAGAAAAATACAAAGCAAAAAGAACAGTAATATGACAACCACAGTTTACGCGATGGTTTTAAGCCATGAACCCAGACCTAAAGGCAATCAACTAAACAAATCAAATGACCATGTGGGACTGGGTGAGATTTGTTGTAGTCATATGGCTTGTTCATTTATTGTGTCTCAACTTCCCCATAGGAGTCTATCAAAGCATAGCATGTAGTATTAGCAATAGCACAGATGCCACCTTGCTCAGTTAGTAGGTAATCAAGAGCAATTCTGTTATCTAAAACTACTCTGGCAAGGGAAGCTAAGGAGTGCTGCTGTGCAGCAATAGTTTTTGCAGTAGAGTCTGCAAGGTTACCAAGGGTGATGGATAGATTTCATATCATTAATTCATTAGCCCAAACTCCTCCATCTCAGGGAAGGATTCTTTGGATGATAGAAGCAGCATAGAAAAGGTTAACATCACCAGACAGTCATGAGGAGGTATTTTGCCTGGTTCTGTGATGTAGCATGAGTGGGGCAGCCCAGTGACTACTCCAGTGATCAGTCTCAAATCTATTATGTATTGACAACAGAGAAGTCAAATATCCCAACCCACACTGGCCTCCTGTTACCCAGGTGTCTAAACATTCAGAGGCCCATGCTGAGGTGCCCCACCCATAAAAGTAGATATACCTGATAGACAGTTTTTCATCTATGATTTTTCTGTATAGGATAGAATTAAACCAGGGTTCATTTATGTTACTGCATGTTATTAATAGCCCCTTCTTCTTAAACAGGTCCCAATAATTTCTTCTACATATGTTAGGAAATCCTAATGAACAGTTTAGGAGGGATGATCCATTGCATATTCCTGGAGTCCAGTTGGGAGGCCACCGATTTAAGAAGTTGAGGGAGGGTATAGGAGTTAAGGGTAAATGAGGAAGCATTACCCTGTAGGAGGGTCCAATGGTACAATTTGTACAGGTGGCTGGATTTGGAATGTTAGTGAAATTTGTTACAGGTAGAACTAAAGGGTCACTAGAACCATAGATTGAGTTTTTGATGACAGATCCAAAAATCAGTAAGATTTCCCGCTATGGCGATGGACTAGGAAAGGCAGACAATGGCATTATCCTTCCAGACGAAAGAGGGAGAAAATAAAGTCAGAATTGGAAATGGGGAAAGGATATACAGGCCTGGTCCTGACATCTTGGGAAAAGGTGAATACTCAAATGCCATCTGCTTCAAATCCTAGAATTCTTTAGTTTCAATTCATCGACAAGAGTGCAGGTCCACTCAGTGATGTCTTTAGATGAGATACATGTTACCAGGAATCAACTCCTTTAAGCTTGGATGCACAAGGGTTGGTTAATAAGACCTGATATGGGCCTTTCCAGTGAGGTTGGAGGGAGCCCTTTTGTAAATGTCTTTTCCAATAGACAAAATCTCCCGGTTGTAGGTTGAGGTGTTTTAGGTCTTTATCTCCTGGGAGCACACTGTGGAAAGATTGTTCTACCAGAGTATCATTTTTTATTCATAACCTTGATTATGCCTTTTCAATATTGAAGCATTTCACCTTTTATTAATTTGGGATCAAAGGAAGCTGGGGCCAAGTGCATGGGGCATCCGGTAATTATCTCAAATTATCTCAAAATTTATGTAATCCAAAGGGAGTGACCCTTAAATTCAGATGCTCCGTAGGTACGGTTTTTGGCCATGGCAAGTGTAAGGTTTCTGTTAACTTTGCCAGTTGGGTCTTAAGGGTACCACTGATGTATTTAACCAGTCCAGAGGACCAGGGATGATAAGCACAATGAAAGTGTTGCAAGATTGGCCAGATAACATGTGCTTGTTTTATAGCTTGTCTAGTAAAAGGGGTTCTTCATTTGCTGTGGAGCTCGAAGTGGGTAGGGATTATTTTCTCTAATAGGACTTCAGCCACTGTTGAGGCAGTGGTCTCCCTGCAGGGAATTTGCTTCAACCCAATGGGAGAACATACAGACCATGATTAATATTAAATTAATTATGCTTAAAGGGAACATGTTCTTTTTCTGTTGGGACATTTTGAACTTTTTCTGCTGTTGCTGCCAGCTGAGAAAATATTCTCTCTGCTGAGTACTTGAGTAACTGATGCTCTGGAATGGTCCCAGCAAGTGTGCCAAGTAGGATGTTGCTACTAGTAAGGGTTTCCTATACATGTTCCTAGCAGGAAGTGTTTCATTTCATATGACCAGACTGAATATTGTTAGAATCATAGAAGTACATCTCCTGGAAACTTTAAACAGCTAACTTCATAATAAAAATGAAAATGAAAAAAATTTGTTCATTTTTTGTGATATTGGTGGAAGTAGACAGAGAGAATAGAGAAAATGTAGTAATATTTACCCAGGTATTTTGAGTATATTTTATTTGGTGCCATTACAATAAAAGCACCCTTGTCTGCATTTTTTTCTCCTAACAACCAATACATTTCTTGTATGGATTATGAAATAAATAGTCTGTAGATACTTAACTTGGTTTGGAAGTACTAAAACAAGCATGCCTTTAAACTCCCCTAGGAATATTGAGAATTGTCAACTATGAGATAGAAATTTTATTCTGAAAAGGATTTTAGCAAACTTTTCACTTTCTCTTATAAAACCAGTCTTTAAATCATAAAGGTAGACCTTATTTGTACTGGTTGATCTTGGTTAAGATGTTCACTTGACATGTATTAAAACAAAGTTTTAATCTATTTTAGTTTCTTTAGATGCACTATTAAGTATTATGGGTATCACTAGTCAGCTTTTAGACTTTTTAATTTGAAGTTGAAAAACAGGAGTACATTATCTGCTGATTAAAAATTTATGATAGATGCTAGATACTTAAGACCTTAATTCTCTTCCTTGGCCTTCATGATCCTCTGGAATTAAAACAAATACCAACAAACAAAAACTTGACAATTTTTATTTTAGTTTTCTTAGCTGTGTTAATGACTTTTCACTTGCTATTTCTACTAGAGATTTTTTTCCTTTTCTTTTTTTTTCTACCATGCCTTTTTGGATAAAAGCCAAATGAGAGTCACAGCCAAATATCACTACATGTGCTATGGAAATGAATCTTGATGTAAAGATTCCTATGCAAAATTAAGTATTATAAGGGACCTTGTTAAAAATTCAAAAGGAATTTGACTTTTGCATTATTTTTGTTAATAACTAAAATCAGAGTGATTTTTACATTTCCTTTCTAAGAACAGAGAACAGAAATTGCCTCAAAAGATGCAGCAGTGAATAAAATAGAGAAATTACAATTTTGAATGGTTTTGGAAAGTTCAGTGCTAATTAAAGGAGAGTTATCAGTGTGGAATGGATCATCCATGCTCTGAGCTAATTGTAGGGGTATTTGTACAGCCTAAGTGGAAACTTGGGCAAGGTGATCAGCCCTTCATGTTTCAAAGATAAAAGTTTCAACTAATCCCAAGAGAGAGCATCTCATAATTGAGCCTGTGCTCTTAACCTATTCTCACATTGTCTTTCAAAGGCATATCAGTTTTTATGATAATGAAACTTTTCTTGAATAGTGCCAGTCTTATTGAAAATATGGGTAGAGTAATGAATTACATTTTATGGGCCTTAGGTAAGGTTTGTAATTCCCACATTTAGTGGAAATTAAAACCTTGTTGCATTTTTCCCATCTCAAATCAATTTATTTTGAAATTTGTAAACATTGATTTATATAATGAATGACTTGCTGCTATCTTGTCTCCCTCTTTTGCACTGAGGAGATAATTCTACAATTGCAGTTTTAAGAATTTGCACTTTTGAAAGACCTAATAAGGTGATTTCTCCAAAGTTGAACTGTTCTCTGACAACACATTTAAAATGTGTGTAGTATTTCTTTGGAATTTGTGCCTTTTTGCATTAGCAGGAATTTAAGGGTCCACTAATGGGCTTATCTACTGAGCATTTTCTCATGATTTTTCATTTACTCTTTATAATATAGTTGAAAACTTGATTTCTTATTTTAAAAATAACTTCAGATTTAGGGATACCCTACATTGTCTAATTTTAGTTTGATCAGTTTGGGCAAAGATGGTTAACAAAAGAACTTATAGTTTTGATGACATGACATATTAATTTGGAAATTTATAATTAAATATTTCTTAAATTGGTGGAACACTAATGCCATTTGACAATGAAGGCAGCTCTATTAAGAAGTAGGGAGATTTTCCTGTTTGGGATAGTTCCCATTTTTTTTCCTTTGTTTGAGGGTAAAGTGCAGCAGTACCATTTTATAAATGGTACTTGATAACTGATGCTTTCGCTCTTGTATGAAAATGATACTCTTGGCCCATAATCAACAGGGAATGAATTTGGGTTTTTGCCTAAGTAGAAAGACCTATTAGAGGGTCATTAAAAAATAATGACATAATACTGACATTATTGGACAGTGCTTACAATGCTCCATATTCAATGCTAGGTACTTTGCAGATGTTGTCTTTTATTGTAATTATAGATATCATGCCCTTTAGTTATAGAAGAGAAAATTGAGGCACAGAAAGGTTAAGTAATTTGCTAATAAGTAGCAGGTGGGGTGTGAAGTCAGATTACCTTATTCTGGGTATGTAGTTACTAAGATGACATTTATTGAGTGATTAATTTTGTCTCTCTAACCATATGAGGTGCTTTACATAGTTATCTCCTGCCATTACCCCATCACCAAGTGCTCATTTAATGACACTTCAACTTAATATGTGTTGTACTCATTTTAGATAGAGACACTGACACATAACGAGATTCAGTATCTTGCCCTACCCTAACATTGTAAATGAATAAATGGTACAGCCTTGACTCACATTCACTAGGCTGTCTGCCTCTGGAGCCTGTCCTCTTAATTGCTGTTCTCCACCATATGCCCCAGGGCCTGAGACATTCTATGTAGCAGAAGCAGCCCTGCTGCATGTGGACAGCTGACCCCAGACCACATTCGACCTTGGATTTGAATGAGTTCACACAGCCCTTTGGATTCTGTTTCAACATACCTAACTCCATCAGTACAGAGCTGTGGACAGAATTGCTTTTCTCATTCTCTGTTCTATGACTAACATTCTACTCCACGATTGTAGATGCAGGTTCTTTTGCTACTCCATGATTGTAGCAAAAGAACCTGTTTATCATTCTGACCTGATGTAGTTAGTATAAAAACAAGTTGTCACTGTGTGTAATATGGAAATGAATTTTTAAAGTATTTTAGTATGTTAGTCAGCAGGCAGATTTGTATGGGACTAGAAATGTTTCCAAATTTGGATTTTTTTCAGATTTTGGAATATTTGCATTACACTTACCAGGTGAGCATCCCTAATTGGAACATCCAAAATCAGAAATGCTCCTGTGAATATTTCCTTTGAATGTCATGTTGGTGCACAAAAAGTTTCAGATTTTGGAGTGTTTTGGATTTCAGATTTTCAGATTAAGGATGTTCAACCTGTATTTCTCAATGAAGACATTCAAAGCACTTAATTATTTTAATCTTCATCTTGTTGATGAGGTTAGATAGTATCTAACCTATTTCAGTAAAGAGAAAATGTCTCTCTTTTTCAAGTTAGAGGCCTTTCTCATTTAAAAGTGAGCACTAAAAGCTGATCTGATGCCTGGGTGGATGGGAGGGGCTCATTGAGAGGTGGCCCTCACAGAGGGTAATTAGGTCTAATTTTACACAAAGTGGGAGCAGGTGGTAGTTAGGCCTGGCAGCCAGTGTTCTGGAAATCTTGAGGAACAAGGAGCTGCAAGCCTGAGGACCAGGTTGTCAGCGTGTTACCTGCTCACACCTGTGCTCAGCTGTGTAGGATGTCACCCAGTCCAGGGCCTGTAGTCATGGTCTCTCCTGGCTTCTGCTATGGTGGGGGTAGGAAGACTCCTGCTTGTGCAGATTGGAGGAGGGGATCTGGGTGTCTAGTTCTTCTTATTCAGGCTTTCAGTTAATTCTCTTTTCAGCCCTGTTCTCACATATCTGTCTTTAGAGACACACAATGCCTCCAATTTCTCTTCTGAGTGTTTTTGTGATGTACATTGAGCACTGATTCCTTCCTGGGAGACTTGCCTCCTGAAACATTCAGCTGAGTGGAGAATACTCACACTTCACTTGGTTGCATGTGCACATTAGCATTCCATCTTCCAAAATTGTATTGTCATATATGCTCTCTTATAGGCTCCTTTCCAGTTTTCTTGTCCTTTTGAGTTTATACTTGCTTTTATTCCTTTTCTGTCATTTTATTAGGATTTCAGGAAGGAGTGGAGATAAATGCTATTTGAGGTTATTTTGCAAATTTATTCTTCATGTCCCTTGCATATTTTTCTGTTGGAATTTTCAGCTTATGAATTTGCAAATACTTTTTATATATGAAAGATATTACCTGTTTCACAAATGATGCAATCCATATTTCTTCTATACTAACTTACTCTTGATACACTAGAATGTGCTGGTGGGGATTTCAGCCTTTGCAACTTGTACAGATGGTTGTGTAGGGAAATGAATCCTAAGACTAGGTGGCTGTAGATTAGCTTTGTATGGATGTGCTTTAATCTTGGTTTTTACCACCTCACAGAAGCTCTCCAATCTAACTCATACTTGAGAAGCTTTTATACTTTTTCACAAATGAAGGGCACTGGGCCAAGTGTAGACTATTACTTGTCATCCCTTCTACCAAGTACCTAAAATGTGCGGTCCTGGTAGGAAGCTAGAAATATCTGGCAAAGGCTGGGTTGAGAAAGACAAATTCTCAACTGTGTGCCAAGGGTGTATTACCTCAGGCCAGCCACATGCCCCAGGAGTTGTAGAGACCACTTTTGCACAAGCCTTGAAAGGGTATAAAGAGGCTCTGGCAAAAGTAAAGCCTCTACTTCTGCATTAAGCAGTGGTTGCATATCCATGAAGAAGGGAATTAGAGAAAAAAAATGAGTATCAACCCACTATGTGTCCCCTGTGACGTGAGGAGCCGATTGCTAACCCTCTTCTGTTCACGAGAGATCAGGATCCCTGTTTTTAGGTGAGTTGTCTTGGTTTGACTATGTTCCAATTCCCTTTCCACTTAAATTTTCTCCAGGCTCCAATAATATGTGGGCCATTGTAATTTTTACATCTATTATATTGAGTTATAAGTTTGCATACATTGAAAGGTACTCAGGTGCAGGGCAGACTATTTTAAATCCTCTAACATGTTAGTTTCTCCCAACCAGGCAAAAATTGTCTTGTTAATTTTGTTGTGTTCTTTAATTCTCTCAGGATCAAGAGCAGTGCAATATACCTTTGAGAAATAATGACAGGCCAATTAGAATTAATGACTCAGGAGAAAAAGTTGTATTACTGTATGTTATTGTTATCAGGATTTAAATAGGAGGCAAGGCTGGCTTTGTAGAAGGAGATAAAAAGCAGAGTTTCTTACAGCTTCTCCAGGTACTTTGATACAAAGCAGGAGAAAGAGGAAACAGAAGTTGACAGTATGAGCAGACACACAACCAAATCCTCTGTGGAGTGATCATTTGAAAAGAATTGTCCAAGCCAGATATGTGAGTGTGGAGAAGGGAAATATATTAGAGAAGATAGAAGGCAAAATTCCAGGAATCGTCTATGTCTCTGGAAACTATTTAGTGGAGGTCACAGAGAGACCTGGAGTATTGTGATAGAGCAATTATTTAACTTTCTATGCCTCAATTTAAGCCACTTTCAGGGCAGGTAGCATTCACTCTTCTTTAAGGTGCTCTTCATGTACCTCCAGGTGTGGTCAAGAGCAAACAAGAGTCAAAGAGCCTCTTTGTTAAGGGTAACATCCTATGAGACTCATAAAGTTCAAGGAAGCCAGGGTTATTAGGGAATAAGAGTAGAATATAATTAATTTAGTCATTGAATTCTCAGGGAAGGATCATGTATGGTACAGAGGTTATGAGGCCCAATTTTGGGATAAGTTCTTAGTTTAAAATTTAATAATACTTCACAATAAGAACAAGATTTAAAAAGGATAGTTATCAAGCATTGTATCCTATAATACATATTAAGCACCTGACATACTAAGTTAAGCATTTCTCTTCTTCAGTGGTGGTAACTGCTGCTGCCGGGATCCTATGTAAGCAGTCAGTGGAGAGACATACTGTACTGAGTATATTTTATTTTGAGTCTACAGAATTATGATGAGCAGTTAAATTTCTAATATCCTAAGGCTGAAATCCATTTCTGAAAATGCTGTTACCTAATAGAAAATATTGTATGGACTATATTTGAATATTTTCAAAGTAAATAGTTCTCATGATACTGTTTCATTGGGGAAGAAATACTGATGACTTAAAACATTTGTTTTAACTCTCACAAGTTGAAGCATGGTTGGGTAGCCAAATTCTTATTCTACAAATAAGGAAGTTCTCCAAGGTCTCACAGCTATCAAGTGACAGTCTCCAAATCAAATTCACATTTTCTTGATTAAAATATATTGTTCCTTTAACCACACCATTTTTTTCCTTCTCAGGAAGTTTGTTTTGCTTTGCTTTTTTGAGACAGGGTCTTGCTCTATTGCCCAGGCTGGTGCCGAACTTGTGGGGTCAAGTGTTCTCCCCACCTCAGTCTCCAAGTGGCTGGGACTATAGGTGTGCACCACTGTGCCACACCTGGATCTCAGGAAGTTGTTCTATTTTCCTTGTTTCATTTCTTCTTCTTCTTTTTTTTCCCTAGAGACAGGGTCTCACTCTGTCGCCCAGGGTGGAGTGCAGCACCGCAGCCTCAAACTCCTGGGCTCCTAGTGATCCTCCTGCCTCAGCCTCCCGAGCAGCTAGGACGACAGGTGGGCACCACCACAGCCAGCTTCGTTTCCTTTATATCTTATTTCTTTCTCCACAGAAAAGCACCAAGATCTTCACATGAGCCTCAAGCCCGTGGTATCCAGCTGGGGTTAACATTAGTTTGCTATTTCATTGCAAGGATCTTCGGAACAGTGACTAAGAATGTTGATTAGCACTAGTTACTGTAGTCACACTTCCTTTTTCCTGTCAATCTATCCATTTATCTAATGTGCTGTCATTTTAAGTAACTACTAATTTATTCCCAATTTTGTAGATTATAGTGTTTTATCTTTTCAAATTGAATGACTGTAGAGCCTTATCAAATGCGTTTTTGTAGATGTAGATAACTAAGTGATTTTTTTCATTGTATTGTGCTTTATTTAAAAATGCTAATCCATCATTTTCTGCCTAACTGTATTTGTTTCCTGAAGCTAATGTATTTCTGGGCTGAAAAAAACCTCAGACTGTCTTTTTTCTGCTCTCACACCACAACAATCAATACAGAAGACTCCTGTGACCACAAGTGTGTGTGTGTGGGGGGGTCCCCACCAATAAACAAGCAATCAGTTCTGCAGCAGACACCAACTAGGTGTCCTCTAATTCAATTCTGACACTGTCTCCTGGAGATAGCATCAGATCCCAAAGGCTAAGGACTCAGTCCCCAAGACTCCCCCCTCCAACTTCAGATGCCAATTGCAAGCCCCAGGTTATTTTATCTGTGCTTCTGAATGGCCAGCTGTAAATCAGCGTTTCCATGATCGCCTCCTTGGGTTCACTTAGTTTGTTAGAGTGGCTAACAGTACTCAGGGAAACACTTCTGTTTACCAGTTTATTATAAAAGGTACAGACAAAGACATGCATAAGGTGAGGTATGGAGGAAATGGTACACCACCCTCTAGGAACCTTCACGTGTTCAGCTATCTGGAAGCTCTCTGAACGCAGTTCTCTTGGGCCTTTTATGGAGACTTCATTGGATAGGCATGATGGACAACCACATAGAAATGTTAATGGACAAAAGGGAATGATCTAATGCCAATAGACTGAGTGGGGAAACCCATCAAAGCCTGTCTGTCCAGATTCTTCTTGGCCTTTGTGTGCAGCATTCCTTCCTCCAGGGCATGGGGCAGGACGCCTTCCGAAATGAGGGTCTTACTACCCACAATCAGACAAGGTAGATCAGAGAATTTCTTTATGGCAAGCTCCAAGACAGAAAGGCAGGGAAAGGTTCCTGTCTTGGGGAGAAAACGGAGCAGATGAAAGGAGGGCAGGAAAAGGTCAGAGAGAGAAATTCTGTTTTCTGAGGCCTAAAGTGCCCCAACATTATAACACGGGCTATGAGAATCATGAGGCAGGAATTGTGGATAAAAACATATTCGTATATGTATTTCATTTAGTTTTCTGTATCTATACATAACATATGTATAGATCTTTCTGTGCTTATTATATTTGTCAGATTTTGATAACATATTATGGTAGATTTACAATAAGAATTTAAGAAATTTCCTTGCTTCCCTATGATGTGAATAATTTTAAATAGCCTTAGCATAAATGATCAGTTCCTTAATGGTTTGAAAGTATTCACTTGGTGAAATATCTAGTATTAATGGTTTTTTCTGAGAGAGTCAATGTGTGTGAGAATGAAGGTATAGTGTTTTGGAAACTTAATTTCTTATGACTACTTAGAGTTTCTCTCTGCTCTTTATCTTGAGTAATTTATATTCACACTAAAAAATCATTCTGTTCCTAGCTAATGTAATTATATAAGAAAAGAAAAAGATCTGTGAACACTGGAAGAGGTAAGGAAATTATTTTCTGCAGATGATATAATTGTAATCTGGTAACCTAAAAGGATCCCTTGAAGGAAATAACATAAAAAAATTAGACACTGTAGTAAATTGTCTGGATACAAAAATATACAGAAATAGCCCTCCTATGTGCAATAAACTAGTTAGAAACTATACTGGGAAAGAAGATACCCTTTAAAAATAGTAAAACAAATATAAATAAATATAAAATACCCAGAAATTATTTAATTAATAAATGTGTAAAATCTATATAAAAAAGGTACAACATAGGAATGTAAAACACAATTAAGTACATGGGAATACTTTCACTGTACCCAGATAAGAAAATTTCAGTATCAAATGATGTTTAGTCATTTCTAATTTTGGTCATTTCTGGTTTAAATTAGAAAGTAAAAAATATTCCAGCATGAATATTTTAGAAATCAGAAAGGCATTTTAAAATTTAATACAGAACAGTAGATAAGCAAAAATAGCCAGGAACATTCTGCAAAATTAAGAGGACTGCAGGGCGTTGCGGCCTAGACCTACCAGGTATCAAAACATTTTATAAAGCTATGATTTCAAAATAAATTTGACTATGATGCAAAGAGTGTTTGGCAGATAAATAGGACAAAATAATAGTCAAGAAATATATCCCAATACATATTGGAACTTAGCCTATAATAAAGTTTGCGTTTAAAACTGATAGGACAAAGATGGATTATTAAGGATATGGTTCTGAGACAACCAGGTAGTCATCTATGAAAACTAACGTTATCTCATTGCCTAACTCAGTACAACACCCAAAAACCATGATTGATCAAGTATTTAAAATTTAAAACATAACCATAAAATAAGGAAACACAGAGATTTTAAAAAATATATTGTAGTGAAAAGAGGTGATTTATAAACATAACATCAAAACACATGGCAGAAAAGCACAAATGGATAAATTTACAACACAAAACCCCCAAATTTCTAAATGGCAAAAAAAAAAAAAGCAAAATAAATATAAAAAACCAAAATGGGGGTGGGAAGAGGAGGAGTTAATTTCCCACATATAGAGGTCTTACAAAGCAATTAAATAAATACAAATCACCCAAAAGAAAATGACATTAAAACACATTTTACAGAAAATTTAAATAGTGTTTAAAAATAGGAAAACATGCCCAACTTATATATAGTAGAAAAATACAAATTAAAAGTATAATAACATTTTCCAGTTAACATACTGGCAAAAATCAAAAAATTTTTTAAAGTTTTGACAAAACTATGGGGAAATGGGCATTCTACTGTATTATAGAAGGGAACATATAAAACAAAGGAAATTTAGCCTTATTAAAAATGCCCATATGCACTGACCCAGCAAATCCACTTCAGGAATATGTCTTTCATATATATTTGTATATAGACACTAAGTAATATATACAAGAGCAGTCATCTCATTTTTACTTCAAATACATTTATGTATCTCAATATGGGACTGATTCAATTAACTGTGGTATATACCCACAAGATTACAAGCAGAACACAAATGAACAAGCTGTTTGTGTACTGACATCAAATGACATCCAAAATAGATGCTGATAAAAGTAGTAGCTGCCAGGAAGAGGAACTGGGGTTTGAGGAGAACAGATATGTGATGGAGATTCACTTTTTACTGTATACTCTTGTGCACTTTTACAAAATCTGAACATGAGCCACATATTACCTATTCTACAGAAAAAATATTAAAATAGGATGTCTTTCAACTAATATACCACAATCACTTTCTACATAGAGATGCCCTCATGGGAATCACATTTTTCAAGAATTTGTAAAGTTTAATTACTTTTTAATGGCCAAAGATTACCTCAATATCTGTCAAGTATTAGTTTAAAATGTTATATAAAATTTTGCTTCCAGCCAGGCACACTGGCTCACGCCTGCAATCCCAGCACTTTGGGAGGCTGAGGTGAGAGGATCGCTTGAGGCCAGGAGTTCAAGACCAGCATGGGCAACATGGTGAGACCTCGACTCCACAAAAATAAGAAGAAGGGAAAAGAGAAAAAAAAAGGCCAGGCACGGTGGCTCACACCTGTAATCCTAGTACTTTGGAAGGCCAAGGTAGAAGGATCACTTGAGGCCAGGAGTTTGGGACCAGCCTGAGCAACATAGCAAGACCCAATCTTTACAAAAAATTAAAAGATTAGCAGGGAATTGTGGCACACACCTGTAGTCCCAGCTACTTGGGAGGCTGAGGTGGGAGGATCTCTTGAGCCCAGGAGTTCAAGGTTGTGGTAAGCTACAATTGCATTACTGCACTTCAGCCTGGGCGACAGAGTGAGACCCTGTCTCTAAAAAAATAAAATTTAAAAATAAATAAATAAAATAAAATTTTGCTTCCCACTTAATTTTTTGCATCTAATCTATTACTTCCTCTTTCATATTTTAAAATTCTTTTTCTATCATCTTGAGAGACAATTGCCTCATTGATTTCAGCTTCCTGGAAACACTTCCTACTAGACACTACAACTACATTCTATAAATTATCATAAGTGAAATTTTTCTAATGTTTTTAAAAACTCATTTCCATTGTGATGTTTTCTTTAACCAATGATTATTCAGAAGTATTATTTAAAAGTGTATTTCCAAACATATGGAGATTCTTCCTATGGACTTCCAGTCATATGTAAGATAAAAGATACTTTGTATAATTTCTGTCATTTGAAATTTATTCAGACTTGCTTTATGGTCCCTGATATGGTAAATAATTTCATATATAAAGCAATAGTATTTTGTAATTCTTGAGTAGTCTATATATGTCCACTATGTCATATTTTTAAATATTATTAATTCAAATGATTTATTATCAGATTTCCTGCCTACTTGAGAGGTATGTTAAAATCCAACTCTGACTATAAATTTATCTTTTCCCTTTGTAGTTCTATCAACCTTTGCTTTTTACTTACAGAGGCCATGTAATTAGTTATATATGAATAGAGATTATTCACATTCATATCCTCCTAATGAAAGGAATCATTTGCCATTATGAAGTGTTTCTGCTTTTTTCGGTAAATGTAATTTTTTGGCCCTTGAAATCTTTCCTTGGGAATAATTTCTTTGGTTATCATACTTTTTCCATCCTTTATTTCAATCCTTTTGTAGCTTTTACATTCTGACACCTATCTTGTAAACAGATTAGTATTTTTTTAAATAAGAAAAAATTTTCCTTTCAATTATAACAATCATACCATTCACATTTTTTGGAATTACTGATAAGGTTTATATCTGTCATCCTACTATGTAATTTCCTTGTTATTCTACATACATTTTTCTGTCCTTACTTGCCTTCTGATTTTAATTGATTACTGATAATTTTTTTATAGTCACCTTCACAAAAGACACTAGTATATACCATGGACATTTTGGGATACTATCATTGTCCATTTTTTGCACAGGTAATTTGACCTTGTAGAAAGAAGTGACAGACTTTTTATGGTGATTATCCATTCCTTAAAAATTTCCTTAGTAAACCCTATGCCATCCTTTGTTAAGGTAATTATCCTCGGCAAATTGTTCCATTTTTTTGAAAGGGATAATGGCTTCATTCAAACTTTCTACAGCTTGGTGAATCAATTAGAAAAATTTATGTATTCCTGTAAAATAAAGTTTACTTTAAATTTTAAATTTAATTAATTTAGATTTAACTAATATTGAACAAATATTTCATAATACACTGGAAAATTTCCACATTCCATTTGCATTGTTGCATTTCTGTCACTTCTCTTATGTGTCTTAACCATACCTGGCAAAATCTAGTCTGTATTACTGGGTTGTTTCAAACAGCTTTTAGATAAAGTCCACTGTCTATGTACTTCACTTTTCTTTTTAAGTAATTCATTCAAATTCATTGAATGAACAAATGAATGTACATAATACATTTCTAGTGCTCACTTTGGGTTTATAGCTTTTCTCCTTGAATGTTTCAGTATTTATTCAAATGAGCCACATACCACAGGTTTTCTTATGCAAGACTCTCATTGTCTTCCATGTTTAACAGCCTGTTATTTCAGATTGCATTTTTCACTTAATCCCAGAGTCATATATGGCGGTAGTTATAAATTACAAAGTTTGTTTTAAAATTCACCTTTTGTTTGTATTTAATTATCTTGAGTTATTGTCAAAGTGTACACTGTTTTTTGAAATCTGCTAAAGACATATCACTTCTCATTATCACCTTTACTGTAAAAAAATAATTTACTTCATATACCCATTCTTTGTGGTTCCAGAGTGAATCTTCTGAGTCAACTTAAGTAAGTTAAAATGAATGTTTCCTCATACTTGAATAATTTTCATTCTGGAATAAATCATCATAGATTTGCAATAGGACAAGATGTGAGGGTAGATTTCATTATAGAGGGTGTCCCAAAAGTCACCATACAAAGGAAAAATTTTGTAAAATTTTGCAATGAATATTTTGTAAATAAAGGTACATTTAGCTACAATTTCCCATTTTCCCTATGTATGACAACTTTTGGGACACCCTGTATTACTAAAATTCACGTAGTTAAATGTTCTTTTATGAATGTTCCAAGAATAGTAATAAAGGTGATAATAACAATGATGATAGATAATAGTTACTGAATAGTTTCTCTTTGCCAGTAACTATTCCCAAAGGTCTTTGTCTGAATTAACTCATTTAATCTTCACAATAACCTTATGATAAAGTTAAAAATCAGTAATCTGAAGTACACAAAGTTTAAATTACTAGGTAATAAAACACAGGTGGCAAATGTTGAAACTACAAAGATGCTGAAAAAAATTCATATTATAGGTAAAACTTTTTCTACATTCACAGTCAACATGGTTATACTCTATATATGTCATTCTCTATAATTATGATATATTCAAATATAACTATATTTTAGTGGTAATAGTCTATTTTTATTTATAATTAACACTTTATTAATTTTTATTTTTCCTGACACTGAATAAATTGTGAGTTATGGCAAAAGAAACTTACCCAGTCACTGGATTTTCTTACAAATTCTTTGCTGTTCCATAATGGATAATTGCAAAATCAAGGGCTTCCTACATTAATCATAACATAAATTATATAATGTTGATATAGTGTGAGAGTAGATCTTTACAAACACCTGACTCTCATAAGCCCTTCACACCAGTACAAATTCTGTTATGTAAAAGGATAGCTGAGGGACAGATAAAACTGTTTCCTACAATTCTAAGGTTTCTCTCCAATATGCATTTGGTGATATTAAGTAAGGATTGTTAAATAAAGGACAGTATTCAAATACAAAGGATTTATCACCTCATATGTGTATTTGCTGGTGCTTCTACACCTGTGAAAGACAAGTAAAGGCCTTCCCACATTCTTTACATTCGTAGGGTCTCTCACCAGTATGAATTCTTTGATGTTGAGTAAGATGTGCTCTCTGCCTAAAGGCCTTCCTACATTCCTGACATTCATAGGGTTTCTCATTAGTATGAGTTCTCTGGTGTTGAATAAATGTTGAATAACAGAGAAAAGCCTTACCACAATCTTTACATTCATAGGGTTTTTCACCAGTGTGAATTCTGTGATGTTTATTCAGGTTTGAAAGCCAAGTAAAGGTCTTTCCACATTCCTTACATTCATAGGGTTTCACACCAGTGTGAATTCTCTGATGTTGATTAAGAGTTGAACAATTATTAAAGACCTTCCCACATTCTTTACACTCAAAGGGTTTCTCACCTTTGTGAATTCTCTGGTGTCTATTAAAATCAGAAAAACAAGAGAAGGCCTTCCTACATTCATTACATTCATAGGGTTTCTCACCACTATGAATTCTTTGATGTCTAATTAGATGTGCACTCTGCCTAAAGGCCTTGTTGCATTCCTGACATTCATAGGGTTTCTCATTAGTATGTGTTCTCTGATGTTGAAAAAATGTTGAACAAGAGATAAATGCCTTCCCACACTGCTTACATTTATAAGGTTTCTCACCAGTGTGAATTCTCTGGTGTCTATTAAAGTCAGAACACAAGTGAAGGCCTTCCCACATTCCTTACATTCATATGGTTTCTCACCAGTATGAATTCTTTGATGTCGAGTAAGATGTGCACTTTGCCTGAAAATCTTTTTACATTCCTGACGTTCATAGGGTTTCTCATTACTATGAGTTCTCTGGTGTTGAGTAAGTGTTGAACAATTATTAAATGCCTTGCCACATTCCTTACATTAAAAGGGCTTCTCACCAGTGTGAATTCTCTGATGCTGAATAAGAGGTGAACAATTATTAAATGCTTTCCCACATTCTTTACATTCATAAGGTCTCTCACCAGTGTGAATTTTCTGATGTCTGTCAATGTCAGAAACAGAAGCAAAGGCCTTCCAACATTGCTTACATTTGTATGGTTTCTCACCATTATGAATTCTTTGATGTCGAGTAAGATGTGCACTCGGCCTAAAAGGTTTCCTACATTCCAGACATTCATAGGGTTTCTCATTAGTGTAAGTTCTCTTATTTTGAATCAATGTGGAACAACAGATAAAAGCCTTCCCACATTCTTTGTATTCATATGGTTTCTCACCAGTGTGAATTCGATTATGTTGAGTAAGGTGAGCACGCTTTCTAAAGGTTTTCCCACATATCTGACACTCATAGGGTTTCTTAATATGATTTATTGGATATTGAGTTATTTTGAAGTCATAAGCAAAGTCTCTGCCACATTCCTTAAATTCATTGCATTTCCTTCCAATAGAAATTCTCTGATGTTTCATATGATTTATGTAAAATATAAATGCCTTCCCACATATTTCATCAAGTTTGTCACTGGTATGAATTCTTAACTGTTGAGTAAGGTTTTCACATTTTTTATGTTCATAGAGTTTCCTTCCAGTATGAATTATTTTATTTGGAACAAAAGATGTAGGCTAGATGAATTCAGTTGAAATATTCCTTAAGTAGTCCTCTTTAGTTTCCTGTTTTCTGTCAGAGTCCCTTGCATTTCCAATCATTTCCAAAGCAAGATTCATTAAGGCAAGAACTTCTGACTCTTTCCATTATTTTCCATTTTAATGATTCCTTTTCAAAAATGCCATTCTTGAAAAATAACTCCTTAGTCTCATATCTAGACAGCAAATCTGAAAGAAAACAAACATCATATTTTCTTGTTTTAGAAGAAATGGAACTTCTATGTTAGAAGCAGTCAAAAGGAAAATAATGCTCTTAAGAAGTAAAGGGCTTATATAACTTTCAAATATTTGCATTTAATTTGGAAAAGAATGGTTGGCATGGCTATATTAATACCAGATAAAACAGACTTCAAGATATTCTATATTATCAAGGATAATTTTATCATGATAAAAAGGGTCAATTCATCAGGAAGACTTGGCATTCAGAAATGTGTAGTTCCATTGATGAAAGAAATTGAGGTGGACACAAAAAATTGGAAAGATATTCCATGCTCATGGATTGGAAGAATCAATACTGTTAAAATGTCCATAGTACCCAAAGAAATGTACATATTCAATGTAATCCCCATCAAAAAACCAATGACATCTTCACAGAAATAGCAAAAATAATCCTAAAATTTATATGGAACCATAAAAGCCCAGAATAGCCAAAGCCATGCTGAACACAAAAAACAAAACTGGAGGAATCACATTACTGGACTTCAAATTATCCTACAGATCTGTAGTGACCAAAACAGCATGGTACTGGCATAAAAACAGACATATAGACCAATGGAACAGAATAGAGAACCCAGAAATAAAACCATATACCTGCACCAAACTGATCTTTGACAAAGCAGACAAAAACATATGCTGGAGAAAGGACAGTCTCTTCAATAAATGGTGCTGGGAAAACTGCATATCCATACGCAGAAGAATGAAACTAGACCCTTATCTCTCACCATATACAAAAGTCAAATCAAAATGTATTAAAGACTTAAATCTAAGACCTGAAACTATGAAACTACTAAAAGAAAACATTGGAGAAATGCTTCAGGACATTGGTCTGGGTAAGGACTTCTTGAGTAATACCCCCAAAGCACAGGCAACCAAAGCACAATTGGACAAATGGGATCACATCAAGCTAAAAAGCTTCTGCACAGCAAAGGCAACAATCAACAAAGTAAAGAGAACCCACAGAATGGGATAAAATATTTGCAAACTACCCATCTGACAAGAGATTAATAACTAGAATATATAAGGAGCTCCAACAACTCAGTAGGAAAAAATCAAAATAATCCAATTAAAAATGGGCAAAATATCTGAATAGACATTCCCCAAAGAAGACATACAAATGGCTAACAGGCATATGAAAAAATGCTCAACATCATTAGTCGTCAGAGAAATGCAAATCAAAACTACAATGAGATATCATCTCACCCCAGTTAAAATGGCTTTTATCAGAAAGACAGGCAATAATAAATGCTGGCAAGGATGTGCAGAAAGGGGAACCCTCATACACTGTTGGTGGGAATGTAAATTAGTACAACCACTATGGAGACCAGTATAGAGGTTCCTTGAAAAACTAAATATGACCCAGCAATCCCACTGCTATGTATATATCCAAAAGAAAGGAAATCACTATGTTGAAGAGATATCTGCACTGCCATGTTTATTGCAGCATTATTCCAAATAGCCAAGAAATGGAATCAACCTAAATGTCCATCAGTGGATGAATGGATAAAGAAATTGTGGTACATATACACAATGGAATATTATACAGCCATAAAAAAGAATGAAATCCTGCCATTTGCAACAACATGAATGGAACTGGAGAACATTATGTTACGTGAAATAAGCCAAGCACAGAAAGACAAATCTCACATGTCACTCATAGGTGGTAGCTAAATATTAAAATAATTGATCTCATAGACAGAGAGAGTGTAATGATGGTTATCAGAGGCTGGAAAGGGTAGTGGGAAGGGGAAATAAATGGTTGCAAAAGTGTAGTTAGATAGTTATATAGAATAAACAATATTTGATAACATAACAAAGTGACGAAAATCAACAATAAGTTAGGGTATACTTTAAAATAACTAAAAGGGTAGAATTGGAATGTTCCTAACTCAAAGAAATGATAAGTGCCTGAGATCATGGATACCCTAATTACTCTGATTTGATTAATACACATTTTATGCCTGTATCTAAATATTACATGTACCCTCTAAATACATATAACTATTAACAGAGCCAAAAGCTGGTTCGTGGAAAAGACCTGCAAACTTGATAAACCCCACAGTCAGACTACCAAGAAAAAAAGAGAAAAAATATACACTAATAATAGTCAAGCCGAGAATCAAATCAAAGATGCAATACCTTTCACAATAGCATCAAAGAAAATTAAATATTTTGGAATATATTTAACTAAGGAGGTGAGAGACCTATATAGGGAGAACTACAAAACAATGAGAAAAGAAATTGCAGAGGATGTAAACAGATGGAAAACCCCACCATGCTCTTGGATTGGTAGAATCAACATTGTTAAAATGTCTGTACTACCTAAAGTGATTTACAGAATCAGTGCAGTCCCTATCAAATTACCAACATCATTTTTCACAGATCTAGAAAAAATAATTCTACTTGTCGTATGAAACCAGAGCACACCCTGTATAGCCAAAGCAATCTTAAGCAAAAAGAACAAATTGGAAGGCATCATTCTACCAGACTACAAACTATACTACAAGGCTATAATAACCAAAACAGCATGGTACTGGCACAAGAACAGAGACATAGACTAATGGAACAGGACTGAGAACCCAGATTTAAAACCATCCTCATATTGTCATCTGATCTTTGACAAAGCAGACAAAAACATACACTGGGGAAAAGAATCCCTATTAAATAAATGGTGCTGGGAAAATTGGATAGCCACGTGTAGAAGACTGAAATAAGATCCACACCTCTCACTTCTCACAAAAATAAACTCACGATGGATAACAGACTTAAATATAAGACATGAAGCCATAATAATTCTAGAAGAAAACATTGGAAAAACTCTTACAGACATTGGCCTAGGCAAACAATTTATGAAGAAGACCCCCAAAGCAATCACAGCAACAACAAAAATAAATAAATGGGACCTGATCAAATTAAATAGCTCCTGCACAGCCAAGGAAGCTATCATTAGAGTAAACAGACAACCTACAGAATGGGAGAAAATATTTGCATGCTACACATCTAATAAAAGGCTGATAACCAGAATCTATATAGAAATTAGGAAAATCAACAAGAAAAAAATCAAACAACCCCATTAAAAAGTGGGCAAAGGACATGAGCAGAAACTTTTCAAAAGAAGACAGAATAATGGCCAACAAACATATAAAAAATTGCTCAACTTCTCTAATCATCAGGGAAATGCAAATCAAAACCACAAGGAGATATCATTCAACTTCAGTGAGATTGGCTTATATCAAAAAGTACCAAAACAACAAATGTTGGCTGGGATGTGGAGAGACAGGAACACTCATACACTGCTGGTAGGACTACAAATTAGTACAACCTCTATGAAAGTAATATGGAGATACCTCAAAGAACTAAAAGTAGAACTACCATTTGATTCGGCAATCCCACTACTGGGTATTTATTTACCCAAAGGAAAAAAAGATATTCTAAAATAAAGACATCTTCACTAAGTGTTCATAGCAGCACAATTCACAATTGCAAAGATGTGGAAACAACCCAAGTGCCCATCAATACATGAGTGGATTAAAAAAATGTGGCATATGTATACCATGGAGTACTACTCAGCCATAAAAAATAATGGTGAATTAATTCCTCTGGTATTAACCTGGATGGAGCTAGAGCCAGTTCTTCAAAGTGAAGTACCACAAGAATGGAAAAACAAGCGCCACTGGTACTCACTATCAAATTGGTACTAACTGGTCAATACTTATGTGCACACATGGAAATAATATTCATCAGATGTCAGGCAGGAAGAAGGGGGGTGAAGGAGATGGGTAAACTCACACCTAATGGGTGGGGGCGCACTGTCTGGGGGATGGGCACACTTGTAGCTCTGACTTGGGCAGTGCACAGGCAATATATGTAACCAAAGTGTTTGTATCCCCGTAATATTCTGAAATTTAAAAATAAAAAACAGCTTTGAATGTCACAGCAAGAAACTAAAAAAAATTAAAAATAAAAAAATGTTAAAAACCCACAAATGTCAGGAATATAAGTGGGTTTCTCCTACGTAAGTTAAATAATAAAAATAATAAATTAAATAATTAAGCAATGAATAATTAAATAAGAAAATATTATGAACAATTTCATGCCCATAAATACAAGTTAGATAAAATGGTCACATACATTGAAATATACAAACTATCAAAGATCACTCAAGAAGAAATAGGTAACACAAGTAACTGTATATTTATCACCAAAATTGAATTTATAGTAAAAATATTGCTCCAATGACAAACATGGTCCAAATGCCTTTACTGATAAATTGTACCAAATAGTCAAGAAGAAATAATACCAAATATACATAAAATCTTTTGGAATACACAAATGGCTCCCATCTCATTGCAGAAACCCACCATTACCCTGCTACTAAAACCAGAAAAAGACATTAGAAAACTATAGATTTTCCTCATGAATACTAATGCAAGAGTCTTTTTAAAATACTAGCAAATAGAATCCAATAATACATATAAAATACATAATCAACATTACCCAGTCAAGTTTACCCCATGAAGACAAGGCTGGTCTAACATTTGAATATCAATTAGTGTCATTCAACGTATTAACATATGTAAAAAGCAAAATGGTATGATGACTTGGATAAAGGCAGAAAATACTTTTGAGAAAATTCAACATAGAGTCATCATAAAAATTCTTACCAAACTAAGAATAGAAGGGAACTTACTTTCTTAAGTAAAGGACATCAGTCAAAAATCTATTAAAAAATCATATTCAATAATACAATATTGAAGGCTTATTTCCCTAGATCAGAAGCAATGGGAGTAATCAATATGTTTATTATCTTAATTATGGTGATGGTTTCACCAGTATACACATGCATCACAATTTGTCAAATTGTACACCTTAATACATCCAGTTCATTATATGTCAATTTTGCCTCAATATATCTGCTACCAAAAAATAAGTTCTTTGTAAAAAGTCTGATATTCTCCCCATTTGTGAAACTTTTTCTCCCAGGACCTTTGGGCCTTTGAGGAAAGTTTTCTACGTAATATCTCAAAGGAAAGACACCACCACTATTACCAGTTTGAGCTTCCCTGAAATGCATTTCTGTTGCTCCCCAACACCCTTACTCACCTGGATACCATCCTGCTTTCCCAACCATCCAGGGTTCTTTCCCTTGTTCCAATAGGGAAATCACTGATGGCTTAGAAATGGCAAATCCTGCTCAAAGAAATAGGATATTATAAATAAATATATGAACCAAAAAATATATTGATTTAGAGTTGGTTTAACTTAACACAAATTCAGGTTCCTCAGAAGAATGATGGAAACAGAAAATTACCATTTGGCAAATACCAGAGTAAATAACTGTTGCATGCAGGAATCATCAAAGAAAATGAAAATAAGTGAGGAAATATCATGAGAGGATAAGGACTTCATAACAAGCTACTTACTGAATGCCAAAGTAAAAATAGTGGCTTTAAAATACCAAACCTTGGAGAATGCCACTTCAACCAACTGATCAACGTTAGCATCATCAATAACAAGACACATGGACATCATTTATCTCCTTGTATGATGCACTGAAAAAGGTATAACATCAATTCTGTGGTTCTTGCCAAAAACACATAACCTTAATATAATCATAAAAATACCAGATAAACCCAAATCCAGGAATAACAGGCCAACACTGTTCAAAAGTGCTAAGGTCATGAAAGAGAATGAAAATTTCCAAGATTAGAGAGAACTACAGAGACATGACAACTAAATGCAATGTGGGATCCTGGATCAGCACAAGTATATTACCAGGATAATTAATGACATTTGAATAAGGGATATAGATAATATTAATTATTAGATTAAAAATATTATATCAATGTTCAGTTTCTGATTTACGTAATTGTACTATGTTCATATAAATTGTTAACATTGGAGAAAACTGGCTGATGAGTACATGGGCACTTGGCATACTGTTTAGTTCTAACTCTTAAAATTGTTTCAACATAAAAAGTTTTGAACATGGGTCCCAGAAAAGCTTTTGGATAAAGGAATGATGAAAAGGTTGGAATATATTCACGTTAAGCTGGCCTAAGAAGCTCAAGGAACAAAAAGACAAATGAAGAGGTAAAGGTCTTAATTACATTTAAACACACATAAGCTCTATCTCTAGTTATTTTGGTAAGAAAAACAAGAAGCTTCAAGACATAATCAATGGTTCTTCCTGTGAAATTCCTTCAACATTAAATGCAAAATTCCTAGATTGTAGCTTTCAAACATAAAAATACCAGGGTATGTGTTTTCCTAAATTTTAGATGAATCGTTATCTCCTAAATCCTATAGGCTGTTCTGCAGATGTCCCCCCACCATAACTATCTCTTTTACAAATCAAGAAGGAAGGTCAATTACATAAAGATAGGGGAAGCTGTGAAGGTCAGTGAAGAATAGGAAACATGAAGGTGTCTGAGACAGGCATGCTATTCCAACAAAACAAGCTCAAACCAATTTATTGGAACAGGGAACAGAAATTTAGATATTTGATGCAACCCTAGAATTCCCAGTGGAAAGAGAATTTTCTGAATTACAGGGAAGAGATGACCTTACCCAGTGATACAAAATTGCTGTAGTTCTCCAACATAATGTCTCTGTATAAGTCTCTCTGAGCAAGGCCCCGGCATTCCCATTCTTCCTCAGAGAAGTCTATAGCCACATCCCTGAACATCACCAACCCCTGAAAGGAAAATTCCACATAATATATATTTCAGGTGAATGATAAGAATATAAAAAAGAGTTTTCCTGGGAGGTATTCTGTAGTAAGCAATAGGTTGAAACTGGGATCTTATAATACAGGAGGTGGCAATAAGGACATTAATGCACACACATTGTTGAACAGTCCTGTGCTATCGGGTGGATACAACATCCTGCTACTGTGGGAAACTGCTATTAATCAGAACGTGTTGGGAAGCAAACAGTATGAAGCAAATAATGTAAACAATATAAATTAAAATTGAATAGCTCTACAAACATGCTAAATAACATGTGCCTATGTACAGTAAAGGGTTAACTAAGCAGGCTTAGAACTTTGAGCTCAAACCCTGCATATTCCACAAAAAGAACTGGTCTTTGGCTCTTGGGAAATAATCTCTGAGTCCTTGAATATCCTGCCTAATGAGAGTGTTCTTATGCGTGAGACCTTGGGCTATATCAGTTTGACCTCTGAGGGGCTGGAGGTTAAGTAGCTAATGTGGGCAATGCAGATACCCCCAACAAAAACCCTGGATGCCAAGGCTTTCATGAGTTTCCCTGGTTGGCAATACTTCACACATGTTGCCGCACATCATGGCTGGGAGAATTAAACACATCACTATGTGACTCCACTGGATGAGACATCTAGAATCTTGCAGCTGGTTTCTCCTGGACTTTGTCCCATGTACCTTTCCCTTTCCTCATTTTAATCTGCATCCTTTCAATGTAATAAATCACAACTGTGAGTATAACATCTTTTCTGAGTCCTGCAAGTCCAACCAAAGAATTATTGAGTCTGAGGGTTGTCTTGGAGACCCTCAACACAGTCTGCATCAGAAGTGGGTTTGCCAGAATGATCCTGATGAACTGAAACATAGCAAAAGCATTGTTTGGAAAATACATATATGAGGGAGTGGGGTTTGATGAACCTTTAATACCTGGATAGGTACTGAGTTACTGGTATGAGACACCAGCTGCACTGGAACCTATACTAGAGGTATAGGTTACCAATAGCATTTAGAAATGATAGACCCAACTCTCAGGAGCTGGTTCACTAGATAAATAAGGAAAATAATTTCAAATAATGAGAAACAAGCTAAAAATACAATCCCTTGGTGGTTATGTGCAATAGCTAAAAGTAAAGAGGAGTCTGGGGTGTGTCCTGGTGTTGCACCAAAGTCAGACTTTGGTTGGTCTGAGCTATGTCCTCGAGCTTCATAGCTGTTACCAAAGAGAACAACAAATGTTCTAGAGCAACAGATAGCACCTCAATGACCTCTGATCACCAAAAAGGTAGTCCAGGTGGCAGAAGAGAGGGCAAAACCAAGAAACTATTGAAACCAAGGATGTAGCCTGAAGAGTGGTTTCATTTAGACTGATATCATCAGCTTCCTGAAGAATCTTTACTAAAATGGACTGTGAGAGTGACTAACTTAGGAGCAATCTCTTCGGTTTTGAATACTGTAGTAGGGAGAGGTATGTTTGGGTTGATGCATGACTCATGGCTTACTATTGAACAATCACAAATGGCTGTATATGATCCAGATACAATGCAGACTGTTCCTGAGGGGACATTTAGCCTGTTCAACTGGATAAAAGCTGCCATAAAGTTTATTTACCCTGAGATGGAGAATTGTCCTCCCCCTTTAAATGCCAAGTGAAACTCCCCAGATGAAGCAGCTGATATGCTGCATATTCAAGATACATTGAATTGGCTTTATGATGATCAGATGTTCATACATTCACCCCAGGTCATGGCAAATACTGTGATTAAGGGGATCCCTTTTGCCCTTTTTGCATGGGCACTCCACATAACTTTACTGCTGCAAAATCAAGCAATGGTCCAAGAAGCTATGTCTGACTTGTTGTCTCAGCTTTCCCTTATGGGTCTTATAGAAGCTAAGAAAATTAGAGTGATTAACAAGACAATGGGGAAAGACAGAGATAGTCAAGAGACTGTTGTCACAGCAGTGTGTAAATCTTTAAATGGTTATTAAGAAATGGAATGAATAAGGTGGGCATTGATGGATTCAAAAGAAAGGTCTTAACACCACTCTTAGATGTTGAGTGAACCGATGAGAGCCCTTGCTGATCCCCTATCATTAAAGGGCACTAAATAAATCTGTCCTAGTTTGAAGGAACTTAAAATGCTGAAATACAAAGATGGAAACCTGACCTCAAATCACTGGGGGCGATGGCCGGGCATATTAATCAAGATAAGGAACCAAGCTGGGAAACCAAGGCTATATGCATATGTGTGGGTAAAGGCCAGGGGTGGAAAAGAAACATTTCTGGGACCCCTGGACATGGGAGCCCAATACACTGTGATTCCAAAACCTGTTGGAAAAGCCCTAACACGAACCATAGTTAGATTGAGAGGATATGGGGATGCAGTGGTTGGTAGGATTAAGGTGAAAGTTTGGATGAAAGTTGGCAGGTTTGAATGGACCTATGTGACAAGTGGTTTCATCTCCTTACCTGCATGTGTAATTGGGAAGCATATTATGTCTGACTGGGGAACACTTCCCCTACCTAGTGTTGTAAAACTGAAGGCATGTAAGTTTGCCCTTCAGCCAATGTTAATTGGACAGGCTAAACAGGAACCTGTAGAATTGCTCAAGCCCACACAAGTTGTTAATTTGAAACAGTATAGAATACCTGGTGGATACAAAAGATTACCACTTTAATTAATAACATATTGGAAGCTGGAGTGATGATACCAACAAATTCTCTGTATAATAGCCCTATGTGGTCTGCGAAAAGGGGGGATAGCTCGTGGAAACTAACAGTAGATTATTGAGGCTTAAAGTAGTCTCATCTACAACATCAGCAGTCCTTGATATGGTTTCAACAGTGCTAATAATATGTCGACTGAAAGGACACAAATGCTCAGTGACTCATCTTGCAAATGCTTTTTTCTTGTTTTCAGTCTTGGAAAAGAGCTAACCATAGTTTGCCTTCATGTGAGGAAGATCCCAATTTATATTTACTGTATTGCCACAGGGTTATTTGAATGCATTCGTTTACTGTTATAATTTGGTTAGGATAGATTGGACTTGAGGCAGGTCCTGAGTGTAACAAAACACTACATTGATGATATGATAATATCAGAAGCTGAGAACAAGTTAGAACTGATTCCAAGTTAGAACTGATTCCCACACATAAAGGCAGCATATATCACATGACTACTAGGCAACCCTGGGAGGCTACAAATGGATCCTAATAGGAATAGACACTTACCCCGGACTGGGCTTTTGCATACCTGGTGGTAGATGTAAATGTTCAAAATACTATAAAAGGACTTGAAGAGTATGTACCAGTTTAGACTGTTGTGTTACATTACTTCAGACTAAGGGACACACTTTACACTTTACAGTGTCCAACAATGTGCAAAAGACATCTCACACCAAATGGACATATCATGTTGCATATCATCCTCAAAGTAGTGGTTTGATAGAGAATTGGAAAAGGAGAGTGATACAGTTGTTAACTACAGTGTGAGGAAATATGACATGAAGGGCTGGCTAACATGCCTTCATGAATGTGTGCTCACCCTCAAGATAAGGGAAGCCAAGGAGAGTCCTCACTAGAGAGAGTCTTCCACTTTCCTGGGGGATCAGGGGAAGAAGGTGTGGGGAAGAATGCTAGGACAGCTATACACATCTTCCCCACATCATCTCGACTTCTTTTTTTTTTTAAGACAGGTTCTCACACTGTCACCCGGGACAGGATACAGTGGTTTGATCACAGCTCACTGCAACCTAAAACTCCTGGGCTCAAGCAATCCTCCTGCCCCAACCTCCTGAGTAGCTGCGACTATAGGTGCACACCACCATGCCCAGCTAGCTAATTTTTCTTCTTTATTTGTAGAGATGGGGTCTTGCTACATTGCCCAGGCTGGTTTTAAACTCCTGACCTTGGGTGATCTCCCACCTCGGCCTCCCAAAATGCTGGGATTATAGGCATGAGCCACTGCGCCTAGCCTCAACTTTTCTTTTTTCATACCTGACACAGTGGTCCTGGGACCAGGGCTGCAACTCCAAGTGAGAGAAGCAGTGATGATCCCTAAACAAGAACAGTAACTTTACCTTTAAATCTTTATGCCAGAATTCCTAAGGTCTTGATGGGATGGATTGTCCCTGCACCCCATCTGGCAGAATTAGGGATGACAGTAAACGCAGCTATATTGCCTAGTGTGAGAGACAGCTCACTGGTTTTGTAGCTATGTAACCATACCCTATATGAATGGGAGTGGAATAAGGTTGAGGCACTTGCTAGACTGATATTGCTGCCAGCAATTTGGACAAGCACAGTGGCTGAACCCAACTTCTAAAGATAGAAAGGTTTGGGTAAAAATCAAGGACAAATGGAGAAAAAGAGAAATAGTAGCTAAGGATAAAGGAATGAATAAATAGGTTATGGATAAAGGAAATCTAATATTACACTGGTGCCTTGAGATAGGCTCAGAGCAAAAGAATGATACGTCTTAGCATAATTACACCAGATGCCCAAAAGAATGAAGTTACATGTTGACGGAGACCATCCCTGCTTTTGGAACCTGACACTGTCTAATGGATGCCTGCAAACCTGAATGGCATCATTCTGGGGGACATTTTGGTCATGCAATATGATGATGAACAGGACCAATTGACAATGACTGAGAGCAACTCTGTTAATGTGCTAGTATCTTTTGACTCTTATTTTTCAGGTTACATCTACTACAAAAGATATTATTTGGGAAGTAACTGGGGGAACTGTTTCCTAATGGGCAATCAGACTGTGTGGTGTACAACTCCCAGCAGACTGATTTACTTAGTAACTACAAACACGGATCATCCAAGGAAAGGTGTCTGGTTATAATGGACAAAATAAAGCTGTGGAATGCCCAATATGTCACAGTCTGCTATGCACAAGTAAATATTTTTTGTTTTTGTAAATGGAACGCTATTAAACAGAATAGAACAAGACAATGAGTTTCTGATGAGAATAAAGTAGTGGGCATCAGATGATGGGTCTGAATTCCCCTGAGGAATGGCTCTTCCCTGAGAGGGCAGAGAGGAAGATTATGGAAGGCCTTATGGTCTATTCAAACTATATTACATCTAGGTGTCTTACGAGTCATCTAAACGTAGTATGGGGACATGCATCCTAACCACTCAGGCTATTAGTACACAATGGCAATAGCATTCATGGTATATTAAACAATATTAAACAACATTGGCCTGTGAGACAGAAAAGGACTTCAGGAGAGATAGATACAAGTGTAGGTATGGTGGGACAAGCTGAATTTGTTTTTAATGAGGAGCAGCATTTGAAGGAAAAAGACTTATTAACTGGAATAAGCATATTAGAGAAAACTGCCCTTCAGGAGGAAGGCAAGGATGGGAGTCTGCCTGGAAAGATGATGAGGTTTTAGTGAAGTGAGTCAGTCAGACTCAACAAATAATGCTGGCTAATGCTAGGACTCCCTGTTGAGAAAGGGCTCGTACCCTGATCCCACAGGACCTCTTGACTATTTTAATACAGACCGAGGCTCAAAGTAGCCATGGGGCAATGCCCTTCTATCCTAGCTGCTGAGACTGAAGGGGTACACCTATGGGAATCTTACGGACATCCAAACCCATAGAAATTCTCTGGGGGCACTTATAATTTAAATCAATGCACTATGACTGATCTCACCCCAAAAGTAGATCAGAATATGATGTATCCTGTAGTACATTTAGCAGGGATAGGAAACTATTCTGAATAACACCTGTGTCCTCCTCATAGGAGGGACATGGGCAGTGCCATATTAGAGCACAGAATGGAAACCAGTCTCAGTAGAAGCCTGTGAACTGAAACAGAGTGACTGGCTTTGTTCCCAACTGACTTGAAACCCAAAAATAACTGAATAATGGCCAATTGTAATGATGTCTGTCCATAGTAATGTCTGCTATGGGTAAGGGCTGATTCTGTTGGTAAAATATAGCAAATACTTCTGTGATTCTTAACTGATTTGTTCTGTAATAAAACTGAATTTTACCACAATCGTAACTGTGATATAGTGTGACACTGGCACTGTTGGTAAGATTCGACTACCTTATATAAATAAGTCATATGATAAGATTGATACTGATGATCAAATATACTGGGAGATTGAGTGAAAGCCTCCTCAGGATGTAATAACAATGAAAAACTCTAACCTGCGGAAGAACTGGATTTAGCTAACCATCAGCTGATTTCTATGGTAAATATTTCTGTACAAGTTTATCACATGGTACAAGTAACAGTATATAAAGGGGGGAAATGAGTAATCAAATTAATATAAAAATATGAGAATGCATGCAATGGCTTTATAAAATGGATTAGTTGTTTCTTTAAATCTATCCCTACTCCAAAATGGCTCCACCAAATGATAGCCATATATATACTGATAATATTGCTGTATCTGTTATATAAATGATAAGTCAAATGTCGATGCTCAGATAGTTTTGCTATAGGATACCCTAAGCTAAGGGCCAGGGAGAATGGACTGTGCAGTAACAGGTTAACCCAGTAGGCTTGGGCTGCTCAAATCCTGCACATTCCAAAGAAAGAACTGGCCCTTGACTGGCTCTTGGGAGATAACCTCTGAGCCCTTAAAATATCCTGCCTGATAAGACTTTTTTTGTTTGCTAGAGGTCTTGGACCAGCTGTTATCAGTTTGACCTCTGGGGGACTGGAGACTGAGCAGCTATTGTCTCATGTGAGTGCTGCGTGCCTATGTGACTTACTCCTCAATAAAAACCCTGGAAATCAAGGCTCAAGTGAGCTTGACTGGCTGGCAAGAGTTCACACATTGTTGCAACACATCATTCATTGTTGGAAGAATTAAGTGTGTCCCTGTGTAATTCCAATAGAAGCAGACACCTAAAAGCTGGTACCTGGTTTCTCCTGGCCTTTCTCCTATGTACTTTTTCTCTTTGGTGATTTCAGCATGTATCCTTTCACTGTAATAAACCCTAACTATGAGCCAGGCATAGTGGCTCACACCTGTAATCCCAGCAACTCAGGAGGCTGAGGTGGGAGGATTACTTGAGACCAGGAGTTCAGGACAAGCCTCAGCAAAATAGCAAGACCTTGTCTCTACAAAAAAGAAGAAAAATTAGCCAGGTGTGGTGGCGCACGCCTATAGTCCCAGCTACTCAGGAGGCTAACTAAGGTGGGAGGATCACTTCCTATGATTGCAATCATCGCCTGCGGGGACAGAGCAAGACCCTGTCTTTAAAAAAAAAAAACAACCATAGCTGTGAGTTTAACAGCTTTTCTGAGTCCTGTGAGTCCTAGCAAATCTTTAAGGCTGAGAGTGATCTCAGGGACCCTGACAGTCTCTAAAATTCTTAGTACAGGTTTCTCCTTTTACAAAACTAAAGGAAACATTTGATGCAACCACAATGTCTTATTAAAACCTCTATCTTGTGGTGTATATATTAATTAAGTTGACAGTGGTGATTATTTCAAAATGTATATGTATATCAAAACATTTAGTTGTACACTTTCAATATATACAATTTTTATTTGTAAATTATACCTCAAGAAAGATGGGGGGAAACACCTCTATCTTATCAAAGAAGTTACAAATAAATTTGAAGACTTCCTTGCAGAGGATGCAAATAAATTTCAAGAATTCTATTTAATAGGAACAAATAGACAATTACTGAAGAAATTTCAATGAAGGGTAAAATGCTACTTATAGTCAAAGATTTGAATGGTACAGTGATACAGAAATATCATTTCTCAGTTATGAGACTGGCAAAATGAGACAACTGATTATATCCTATATTACCACATGGGGCGTAATCTCAGGTCATCCTGCACATTAAGATTAAATTTAGAAAAATTTAGGAGCATGTATAATTGCTGAGCCTTCTACTCAGCAATTATACTTCTTAGATTCTATCCAAATGAAGACTTAAACATGTACAAAAAGGAAATGGTTTAATAAATTATATTGTATTCATATAATGAAAAACTGCATAGTCATAAAAATGATAGCTTTTCTCCTTATTTGTCATGTGAAAAGTCTTTTACCTCAATTTTCTAGTGAACAATGAGGGTTATCAAACTGAATATTCACTGTAATCCATTTTTGGTAGAAAACCCACACATATGTGGATATACAGAAAAAGTGGAGCGATTTGCAGAAAAATTTTTCATTGTTGTTGTAGAATTATACATAATCTTTACTTTGTGATTTTCTGTATTTTCTAAATTTTTCCATTAAGAATATATTATCTTTTATCATCATAAAAAAATCCCTGATGCTAGAGGTGAAATATAAATGGAGATATGAATGATGTGATACATGATGGTATCAGTGGGGTCCCTTTGAAAACACCGAGAAATGGTTGGAAGCTGCTCAATGGGCTGCAAGATAGGAGTGGACTGTCACTAACCTGTGGTATTTAAGTCTTCACTAACCAGTGAGGTTTTCAAAAGCACTGCCCAGTCCGTTCCTCGTCCCCATCCCACCACTTCTTTCTCCACCAAGCGGCACTATCCCGTTTGCTCTAAGACTTGCATGTAAGATTAGAAATGAGACTCAGCCATCCTGACGCAATCCAATAATCAGTGCTAGTTCTTTGGTCAGTCAAACAAAAAGGCCAGGGTAAGAAAATCTCTCACTTCTCTATAAACTTCAAATTATTTCAAAATACAATTTATAGAAAGCTTTTTAAAAATATGCCAAGCCATCTGAAAGAACTTGCAATGGTCAAAGCTGCAAGAATTTGAGCAATGAAATAAAGTAGTATTAAATCACTCAAAAGTATAAAATAAGTATCCATAAGTCCATATTGATACGAATAAATGATATGATAAATATATAAATGGGGGAGAATAGGCAAATCTCCCATGCAGAATTCCAAATAATTATGTCCTTTTTATGTCTTTATTAGACATGGGTTTATTTTCTTTTTTAGCCAGTCCTTTTCAATATAATGCTGTCCACACAGCTACTGATTCATCTTGTCCTATTAGTCTCACTTGGGAAACAAAAAAAAATGAAACAAAAACTACGAGGCATAACCCTTACTACCTTTTCTCTCCAGAGAGTTTCTATGCATTCAAGATGGTTTTATCATAAAATGGCAGATGTTACTGTGGTCAGAATGATATCACCTACCTATGAACCTACAAGGAATGTTGTCTGTGTTTCTCTAGTTTCTGTCACACCTTAGGCTTCATGTGTTTCTATATATATAGATTATATCTCCCTTGCTAGATTGAGAAAAATGTAGGGGTAGCAACTAGGTCTTTCTAATCACTGCATTTCCCCCAAGTATTTCCACAGAGTCATTGATATTACCAGCATTAATAAATGCTTAGTGTTTAACCTAAAAATTCTAAACTTGGGAAATTATCAATAAGGGAGACTTCTAAAAGTGCAAAGATTAGTAAACACAAGAATATATATCAGAGTATAGTTACATGACAGGATACTATGCTATCATTTACAGTTACGATCAAACATTTTAATTAACAAGGAAAGATATGCATGATGAATTATTAAGTAAGAGAACAGGTTATAAAAGGACCTTTAACTTAAAAAGAGGGTATAAGACAATAAATAAAAATGTAGCTCTGTTTATAGATGCCTGTGATGCAACTCTTGACAGTTTCTGTGGATTTTTAGAAAGTTAAAAAACAGAGAAACAGAAAGCAGCCTGGGGAAGAACATAAATGATAAAGCCCAACTGCCTGGGTTTGCATTCCAGATCTGCTGTGTACCAGCTTGGGCAAGTTACTTAATATCTTTGTGTTAAATATTCTATCACATGGATGTAGAAGACTTTCTTTAATTATTTCCATTTGGGGGGCATTAATTTTGTCTAAGGTCACATCTATGGTTATCCCAGGCATTATAATCTTTCATTCTAGAACAGTGGAAATAAATCTTTTTATGTACACCTTTTAAATCACAATAAATTATATACCTCTTCCACAGGAAAAAAATTTTCAAGGGATTTCTAGCTAATAAATGAAGTAAATGATCTGTACATTAAAAACTCCTATACTACTTGAGTATCTAGCTCTTCCTCTTCCCTGCAAATATCCATCACAATTAATTTTATATTTTCATTTTTTCTGATCTATGGATAACTTAGTATACAACATAATCATAATAACACATGTAAATTAAATATATTTTATATGCCAGTATTTTTACGGGCTTTACATGTATCAGTTTAGTCAATATAACAAACCTACAGGTAAGTGCTGTTATTCCCTCCATTTTTCAGATGAGGAAATTGGGGTGCAGAGACTTTAAGTAAATTTCTCAAGTACACACAGATATTAAGATCCCCACAAGCAGCCTAGGAGCTGCTTGAATTAAAAAAGAAAAGCATACTGCCTTTCATAGTCTGAGCAGATATCATACTATTAAATAATAAAACAAAATCATATTGGCAAATCTCAAACCACACTTGGTTACTATTACAAAGTGGACGACCCATCTTGGGGTGGGGGGGTGGAGGAAGTAAATAGTTAACAGAAGAAAGAAATTTAACCTCACCTTGAACATGGTTTTTAGATGCACAATTGCCATGCTTCCCTGCTCCTCAGGGCACTTCTGGAAAAATACAGAACTGGAGAAGGAGAACGCAATTAGGAGAAACCAGTTCTGTGTTAACATAAACTAAGACCTGCTCTCCAGGCCCACTGCCTGTGTACACAAATGAAAGTCAGAGAAAGACTAGCACTGTCTACTCATCTTTGAATCAAAAAGAAAAGTCAGGGCTGCAACCTCTCAGAGGTCTCAGATACCTATCGGAGATAGTCCAGGCCTGGTAGGGCTTCTAGGAAGTATGATATTTTCCACAGGGCTCCCAGAAGGATCCACCACAACAGAATTCCTATTCCTGGTGATTCATTCTCAGGTGTCTCTCCTTTTTGACATGGGGTCTTCTCCAGCTCTAAAATTGTAGCCCAAGACCAGAGCTGTGATCAGGGTTAATCACTATTAGCTGTTACTTTCACCCTGTGGATCAATGATCTTGAGAGTTTCCCCTACCCCACACCATCACCCCATCCCATATTAATCTATCCATGAACCCTAACCTCACCCCACACATCCATACCTCATCCCATGCCCTCCACCCCTACAGAGATGGTAATCTCAGCATGCTACTGTCTACAGAAAGCTTTCAACATTACCCCAGGAGGTTTCTCTGTGGACTTGCCCACCTCACACAAATAAAAAGACTTTGATCTCCCTGCCAATTCCAGGTTCTGTGGCCTCTGTAAACCAGAAACTCAAACCAAGGTAAGTCTCAGTGTTTCAGCAGGCACTAGTTGGGTGCAGTATAGGGGTCCTATCATTGTCTATTTGGGCTACCATAATAAAATAGCATAAATCCAGTAGCTTATAAACAAAAGTTTATTTCTCACAGTTCTGAAGGCTGATGAAGTCCAAGATCAAGGCGCTGAAAGATTTGGTGAATGGTGAGAACCTGTTTCCTGGTTCATAGATGGCACCTTGTCACTGTGTCCTCACATGGTGGAAGCGGAAAGGCAGTCCTCTGGGACCTCTTTCATAAGGGCACTAATCCCATTCCTGAGAGCCCTGCCTGTATGATCTAATCACCTCCCAAAGGCCCCACCTTCTAAAACCATTGCATGGCTGATTAAGTCTTCAACTATGAATTTTGGGGGACAAAATCAAGTCCCAAGGAACTTGTTGCTCTGTGTAAGGTTCCCGTCACAAAGAAGGCCCAGAAATTTAACACTTGTGTCCCAGAGGCTTCAGAGAATTCTAGCCCTTGCTCATAATACACATGCACTCTATGGTGGTTGCTCTGTGGCTGAGCTTCAGAGGGTCTGGCAGGTGTCGGCCCTGGCCCTGGTGTTCGCTCTGAGGTCAGCATTACTCTACATGACCTCGTGCTTGCAGGTATGTTTGTTTTCTCTGTGTGATCTCTTTTTTTGTTTTGTCAAACTGGGGGTGAGATGATTAGGATTTGAGACTGTGCACATGTTGGACGTTTCAGAGTATAGTTTGTGGGCTTGATTTTGAGATGTAAGAAACACCGTCCTTAGATCCATCCTAAGATTCTCTCCGTGTGTTACTAGACCAGTATTTTATGTACAGATTAGATAGGAAATTAAACAGTGATATAATGTGTTCTTATTAATTAGCTCTTTTTCTTCTTGGCATTTTAAAGATTGGAAACATATTGAAACAGCTTTATTCAGGTAAAATATACACACCATAAAAGCTTATACACTCCGTATAAACATGCAATTGAATAATTTTGATAAATTTATAGTTGTGCAACCATCGTGTACAATCCAGTTATGGAACATTTCCATCAGTACAAAAAGTTCTCCCCTGCTTATTTGTAGTTAATCCCCACTCCAACACTCAGCCCTAAACAATTACCGATTTGTTTTCCACCTTGATAAATTTAGCTTTTCTAGACATTTTATGAGAACTGCAGAACTCACAGCACATAACAACTCTGTCTAAACCCCTACACTAAGAGACTTAACCAAACTTTAACATGGCTTCTAGCAGTTTAAGGCCATGTCCCTAGGATGACTCCAGCCCCCCTTAAAATGCTTTCCTGAGAAAAGCTCAGTGCTGCCTGGAGAATATACTGTTTGTTCCAGCCAAAACCTAGTGGTAGGCAGACAGGCCCCTGAACCTCCTCTTAGAGCAGTTATTTTAAACACTTACAATTATAAATTCTTTCTCTGACCTTTGAGATGTAAATATACCATTTGCCACTCAGAACTGTTTCCTCAAGGACCTGAGAGTCTCTTTGAAATGCCAACATTCAGGGAGATAACTCCCAGTGCCTAAGGGAGAATGAGGGCCTAACTTTGGTAGGTGCAGCTCCAAGTTGCACCACTGCCTCCTATGTAAAGATCTGAGAACTTTGTTTCTTTTCCAGATTAGCAAACTAGTCACATGGGCCAAACTCCCCTTTTTACCCTTCAGTGCCTTTCCCCTAGCACATCCAGCCTTTAAAAAATATCCTTTTGTTTCAGGGAAGTTAAGTTCAGTTCCCTTCCCTATTGCGATTGTTATTACAGGCTGAATATACCTTATCCAAAATGCCTGGGACCAGAAGTGCTTCAGATTTCAGATGTTTTCAGATTTTGGAATATTTGCATTATATATTTACTGGTTGAGCATCCCTAACCCGAAACTCTGAAATCTGAAATACTCCAATGAGCTTTCCTTTGAACATCATGTCGGCACTCAAAAAGTATTAGATTTTGGAGCATTTTGGATTTCAGAGTTTTGGATTAGGGATGCTCAATTTGTACTGAACAAACTCTGTCCACACTGCTTTAACTAGTGTCTGGCTCTGTTTATCTTTGACACATACAAATAGAATCATATAATATGTAGTCTTTTGCATCTAGCTTCTTTCACTTATAATTTTTAAGGTTCATCCATGTTGTAGTATGTACAATTGCTGAACAGTATTCTTTTGTTATGAATATACTACATTTTGTTTATCCATTCACCAGTTAATGGACATTTCAATGGTTTCTAGTTTGAAGATGTTATGAGTAATGCTGCTATGAACATTTCTTTCTGTGGACCTGTTCTCATTTTTCTTCAGTAGATTCTCAGGAGGAGAACTGCTGAGTCATATGGTAAATTTGTTTTTAACTTTTTAAGAAATTACCAACTCTTTTCCAAACTAGCAGTATCATTTTACATTCCCACTAGCAATGTGAGGATTCCAGTCGATACGGAAATACAAATACTTAGAATAGCCAGAACAATCTGAAAAAAGAAAGTCAGTGTTGGAGGATTTACTCTACCTGATTTCAAAACTCTCTATAAAGCTAGAGTAATCAAGTCAATGTGGTTTTGATGTAATGACAGACATATAAGTCAATGACACAGAGTAGAGATTCTAGAAGTAGACTTTCACTTACAGTCATTTTTTCCTTGACAAAGGTACTGGATTTGGAATTTCCAAATGATCATTTGGAAAAGGATCATTTCAATAAATGGATATTCATATTCAAATATGAGCCTCAACCCTTACCTCAAACCATGCACAAAATTTAACTCAAATGAATCACTGACCAAGTTGAGAAAGTTCCATTCTGTTCCTAGTATGTTTAGAGTTTTTATCATGAATAGGTGCTGAATTTTGTCAAATTCTTTCTCTGTATCTATTAAACTGGTCATGAGGTTTTATGGCTTCTATTCTGTTAATTTGGCATATTACAGCTATGGTTTGAAAGTATCCCCTCCAAAATTTAGGTGTCGCCAATGCAATGGTATTAAGAGGTGGGGTCTTTTTATTTTGAGACAGAGTTTAGCTCTATTGCCCGGGCTAGAGTGCAGTGGCATCATCATAGCTCACTGCAACCTCAAACTCCTGGGCTCAAGCAATCCTCCTGCCTCAGCCTCCCAAGTAGCTGGGACTACAGGTATGCAATACCATGCCAGGCTAATTTTTCTATTTTTTGTAGAGACAGGGGTCTTATTCTTGCTCAGGCTGGTCTCGAACTTCTGACTTCAAGCAATCCCCCAGCCTCAGCCTCCCAGAGTGCTAGGATTACAGGTGTGAGCCACCATGCCAGGCCAAGCGGTGGGGTCTTTAAGAGGTAATTAGGTCATGCGTCTTCCCCTCATGAATAGGATTAGGGGCTTGATGGAGGGAGTTGTTTCCTTCTTGTCCTTCTGCCTTCTGCTATGTGAGTACACAGCATTTCATCCCTCTGGAGGATGCAAGAGGGCCCTCACCAGACACCAAATGCCAGTGCCTTGATTTGGGACTTCCTGCCTCCATAACTGTGAGAAATAAAATTCTGTTCTTTATAAATTACTCAGTCTGTGGTATTCTGTTATAGCAGCACAAAACAGACCAAGACAATTACATTAATTGATTTTGTTTTGTTGGACCAACCTTGCATTCCTGGGATAAATCCCGGTTGATCATGATGTATAATTCTTTTATATATGGCTAGATTTAGATTGCTTCCATTTTATTAAGGATTTTTGCATCTATGTTCATGAGGATTATTTGTCTATAGTTTTCTTGAGATATTTTTGTTTGGTTTTTGTATCAGGGTATCTGTCTAGTTGTTCTAATTGACTGTGGGGTATTGAAATCTCCAACTATAATTGTTAAATTGTCTGTTCCTTCAATTCTGTCAATTTTGCTTCATGTATTTTGGGGTTATTTTGTTAAGTGGGCAAATATACTTTTTAAAAAATAAACTATTTTAGAATAGTTTTAGATTTATAGAAGTCGCAAAAATATTACAGAGAGTTCCTGTACATCCCTCACTCAGATTCCCCTATTGTTAACATTATTATGGGACATTTATCCCAATTAACAAATCAATTAATGAATCAATATTGATACACTATAATTAACTAAAGTCCATACTTTAGATTTCCCTAGTTTTTATCTAATGTCCTTTTTCTGTTAAAGGATACCACCAGGATAGCACATTGCATTTAGCTGTCACATCTCTCCTTAGGCTTCTTAGATTCTCATACTGCCCTTGTTTTTGATGACCTTGACAGTGTTGAAGAGTACTGGTCAGGTATTTTATGAACTGTCTTTCAGCCTGGGTTTGTCTGATGTTTTTCTCAGGATTACAGAGGAGTTACAGGTTTTGAGGTAAAAAAACCCACAGAGGTAAAGAGCCATTCTCATCACATCATGTCAAAAGTACACGCTGACATGACTTATTGCCAATGATGCCAATCTTGATTGGCTAGTTGATGTAGTATTTGTCAGCTTTCTCCACTGTAAATTTACTCCCCACCTCCGCCTTTTCCATACTATGCTCTTTAGAAGGAAGTCACTATGTGCCTCACACTTAAGATATGAGAATGTACGCTCCACCACCTTGAGGGTGGAGTATCTACATAAATTATTTTGAGTTCTTCTGTATATGAGATATTCTCCACCATTTATTAAATCATTTATTTACGTCAGTATGGACTTGTGAATATTTATTTTGTACTTCTGGTTGTAATCTAATACTACTTTATTTTATTGCTCAAATTTTTCCAGCTTTGGCATATATACTTTTATTATATCCTCTTGATGTAGTGACCCTTTTATCATTATAAAATGCCCCTCTTTGTCTGTATTGTGAAAATAGAAAGACTATTTTCTTGTCTTAAAGTGTATTTTGTCTGATAGGAATATAGCCACTCTGAGGTCTCTTATGGTTCCTTTTTGCATGGTATTTCTTTTTCCATCCATTTCCTTTCAAACTATTTGTGCCTTTGAATCTAAGGTATGAGTCTTGTAGACAGCACATAGTTGGATTTTGCTTTTTTACGCAGTCTGACAATCTCTGCCTTTTGATTGGGGTGTTTAAACCATACACATTTAGTGAAATTATTGATGTGATTGGATTCGTCTTTGACATTTTGCTATTTGTTTTCTATATGTCTCTTTTTATTTTTTGTTCTTGTTCCTATGTGACTGCATTTTTTGTCTTAAATAAATGTTTCTTAATGTACCACTTTAGTTGCTCTGTTGACTTATCAACTGTATTTTTCAAGTCATTTCCTTATTGGCTTCTCTAGGGCAGAGGTTGACAAACTATAGCCCATGAGCCAGATCTGGCCTACTGCCTGTTTTCTATGGCCCACAAGCTAAAAATTGTTTTTACAATTTGAAAACCATTTCAAATTGGGGGAAAAGGGCAAAAGAAGAATATTTTATGACACACAAAAATTATCTGAGATTCAAATTCCAGGGTTTATAAGCAAAGTTGTATTGGAACACAGCCATACTAATTCATTTATGTAATGTCTATGAATGCTTTTCTCTATAACATCGGAGTTGAGTAGTTGTGACAGAGACCTTATGGCCCATAAATCCTAAAATATTTACTATCTGGTTCTTTACAGAAAATGTTTGCCAACTTCTGCTTTGAAACCTTAAAGCAACTACTCAAATAACACAACAAAGAGAGAGGTAATAAAATCAATAAAAGATATAATATGTAATCATAAAAATTACTCAGTTAATCCAAAAGAAGGGGGAGAAAGAAGAAAAAGGGAACGAGATGGGACAAAGAGAAAACAAGTAAATGGCAGATTTAAACCTAACCATGTAAGTAATTCCACTTAACAATGATCTAAACATCCCAGGTGTTAGGAGGCAGAATAGTGGCCCTCAAAGATATTAAGTCTTAATCCCTGGAACTTGTAAATATTACCTTATTGGGAACAGAGACTTTGGAGATATGATTAAGGATGTTGAGATGATGAGACTTTACTGGATCATCTTGCAAGCCATAAATGCAATCACAAGTGTCCTTATAAGAAAGAGGTAGAGGGAGATGTGAGATAGATATACAGAGAAGGCCACGTGAAGACTGAGCAGAGAGAGATTTGAAGATTCTGGCCTTGAAGACTGGAGTGAGGCAGCCACAAGCCAGGGAATCTGCAGCCACCAGAAGTTGGAAGAGGCATGGTGCCGATTCTCCCTTAGAGCCTCCGGTGGGAGTACAGCCCTGTTTACACCTGGATTTTGGCCCAGTGAAATGGATTTTGGACTTCTGGCCTCCAGAACTGTGAGACAATAAATTTCCACTGTTTTAAGCCACCAAGTTTGTGGTAATTTGTTACAGTAGCTAAAGGAAACTAACACACCAAGTAAAAGGTAGATATTGTCAGACTGGATTTTAAAATAAGCAAGACTCAATTATGTGCTGCCTACAGAAAGACACCTAAACATGAAGACACAAGTAGGATAAAAGTATGGAAAAGAACATACCTTGCTAACACTAATCAAAGGATTCTTTCAAAGTTTATTAAACAAAAACTGGTAGCACTGCAAGGACAAATCCAGTTAGAGATTTTAACACTCCTTTCTCAATAACTGACAGAACAAGTAGACAGAAAATAAGGATACTAAACATTTGAATAGCCCTATCAATAACTTATCCTAATTGCTGTTTATAGAACATTCCACCCAAGAACATTCTTTTCAAGTACACATATAACAATTACCCAGATAGACCATATTCTGAGTCATAAACAAATTTCATTAAATTTAAAAGGATTCCAAGTCATACAAAGTGTGTTCTCTGGCCACAAAGGAATTAAATTAGAAATCAGTAACACAGAGATACCTGAAACATCACCTAAATATTTGGAAACTAAATAATACACTTCTAACTAGACCATAAGTTAAAAAATAAAAATTGAACTCAATGAGTATTTTGAATTAAAAAAAAATAAAAACACATCAAAACTTGTAGCAGTACTTAGAGAGAAATATAATATATATATATGTATATATTTCTAAATGCTTACATTAGAAAAAGAGAAAGGCTCAAATCAATGACCTTTCTTAGGCTTTCATCATAAGAAACTAGAAAAAAACAAGGGCAAATAAACCCAGAATTTATTTTATCAAAAGAGAGAAAATAATAAAATTAAGAGCATATATCAATGAAATAGGGAAAAAATTAAAGAAAAAATCCAAAAGCTGTTTTTTTGAAAAGATGAATGAAATTGATAAACCTCTACCAGATGGGAAAAAGAGATGACACAAATTACCATCAGAAATAAGAAAAGTGACATCACTGTTAATTCTACAGCTATTGAAAGGGGGAAACGAAGTATTAAGAACATACTTATGCCAATACATTTTTGAAATTAGATAAGATGAACAAATTTCTTGAAGGACACAAATTAGTAAAGCTCACTTAAGAAGAAAATGATAATCTGAGTAGCCCTATATCTATTAAACTGAAATTTTTTGTGTTTAAAATCTTCTCATTAAGAAAACTCGGGCTGAGATGGCTTCACTGAGAAAATTTTACCAAATATTTAAAGAAGAAATAATACCAATTCTAAAACTCTTCCAGAATGGGAATTCTTCATAAGTCATTCTATGAATCAGCATTATCCTGATACCAAAATCAGACAAAGACATAATAAGAAAAGACTAATGTCCCTTATAAACATAGTTTTAAAAATTCTAAACAAAATTTTTAATTTTGTTAAATTTTGTTTAAATCTAACAGCATATAAAAGTAATAAATCATGATCAAGTCAGGTTTTATCCTAGGAATGCAAGTTTGGGTAATATTCAAAAATCAGGCCAGACAGTGGCTCATGCCTGTAATCCTTGGGAGGCCATGGCGGGAGGATTGCTTAAGGCCAGGAGTTTGAGACCAGCGTGAGTAAGAACGGGACCGTCTCTACCAAACAAATAGGAAAATTAGCCAGGCATGTGGTGTGCACCTGTAGTCCTTGCTGCTCCAGAGGCTGAGGTAGGAAGATTGCTTGAGCTCAGGTGTTTGAGGTTACAGTGAGCTATGATGACGCCACTGCACTCTAGCCCAGGCCACAGAGCCAGACTCTGTCTCAAAAATAAAATAAAATTCCTAACAGAAAAAAGTTCAATATATTAGTTAAAAACCAAATGATCATCTCAAGAGATGTAGAAAAAGCACTTGAAAAAAATCTAACATACATTCCTGATGAAAACTCTGCACAAGGAGATGAGGAATACAATGAAAGTTCCACAGTCTGATAAAGGAAATTTACAAAATCCTACAGCTAACATCATTCCCAATGGTGGGTGAATGCTTTCTCTTTAAGATCAGGAACAAAGCAAGGATGTCTATTCTTGCCACTTTTATTCAATATTGTACTGTAGGTACTAACTCATGCAATAAAAGGGAAAAAAGCAATGAGAATGAAATGGAAGAATTAAACTGTCTCTTTTTGTAGATAAAATCCGCAGAGAAAATCCTATTGAATACACAAAAAAGTTACTAGAACTATAAGTGAGTTTAGCAAAGTCAATTGTATTTCTTGCTAAATCAATTGTATTCCTTAATACTAGTAACAATTGGAAATTAAAACTAAAAAAATCCCAAATATTTATAAATAGCATCAAATATATGAAATACTTAGTGTACAGATCTGACCAAAAATGTACAAGATCTGTACACGGAAAACTATAAAACACTGCTGAAATTAAACAACACCTAAATAGAGAGATATATACTTCAGGAATCAGAAAACACAATGTTGTTAAGAACTCAATTCTACCCAAATTGATCTATAGACTCAACACAATCACAATCAAAATCCCAGCAGCCTTTGTTGTAGAAATTGATAAGGTGACTCTGAAATTCATATGGAAATGCAAAAGACTTAGAACAATCATAGCAACTTTGAAAATGAACAAAGTTGGAGGACTTACATTTCTGGACTTCAAAGTTTAAGCTACAGCAATCAAGACAATGTGGTATTGGCTTTAAGATACACAAACAGATCAATGGAACAAAATACAGAGTCCAGAAAGAGGCCCATGCATACAGGTCAACTGAATTTTTTTTTTTTTTTGGCCCGAGCGCCAGGCCTTCCTCGCCTCGCCGGGCCCCGGGCCTGCCCTTTGGTCAACTGAATTTTTACAAAGGTACAAAGGCAATTCATTTGAGAAAGGATAGTCGTATCAACAAATGGCATTGACATTGGATATCCACAGCCAAAAACATTACCTTTGATCCATTTGAAGTTTATGCTAGGATGACTATGGATCCAACTTACTTTCCTCCACCCATCTTTTCTTTACCCCTTCCCTTCCTCCCTTCCTTTACTTCAACAATAGATACTCAGTTGTCCCATAATCATCAATGAAATTATTAATCTATTTGAAATGCCACATTCAATGTACACCAAATTTTCCTGGTTTGGGATCTATTTGTAGATTACATATCCTGTCCATTCTGTTCAATTAATCTGTTTATGTATCAGCATTACATTCTTTTAACTGGGGCTAGTACCACCTCTTTTTTTTTTTTTTTTTTAGAGTTCACTGTCTATTCTTACATGTTTATTTTCCCATATGAATTTTAAAATCATCTTACCTAACTTTTTTAAAAGAAGCTGCTGGTATTTTTTATTAGATTCTCATTAAATTAACTTTTTAAAAAAACCTAGAGAGAATTGCTATCTTTTTGAAATACATTTTTCTTTCCAAGATTATGGCATGTCTTTCCATTTGTTGAAACCTTTTATGTCCTTCACTAGTGATGGTTTTGCACATTTCTTAAGTCTGCATCTTTTGTACCCAATTTGTTAATAATTTTAATGATTTAAATTCATGTGCAAGGTCGAGGTTGTGAAATACTCGGCGGAAGGATTTTTCAGAGAAGCAATATGCTTTATTACAATCCAAAGACCTCTGGCCTGGGGAAAGTAGAACAAATTAGCAGACTGGATCTGGTCACTGGGCTCATTAAGGAATGGTGCAGCCTTAAACAGGCTCTAGGATTTATCTGAGCCAACGTTTTCTCGTCAGAAATTGGAGTTACAGTCCCTCACCTCTAATCTTGAACCTCAAATTCTGATCTCTCTACTGTACTCAACGTTGCCTTAATTCTGGATTATTCCTTAATCCAGGGCTTCTCAAATCTGTTGTTTGTTCCTTGGAGCAAATGCCTACTCTGAGAGTCTGACACAAAAGCAGGAGTCCCACAAAAATAAGTTCCCTTAAAATATTTCTCCCTGTCTATATTAAAAAGTCACACTGATTTGGTATTCTATACAATAATAAATTTATCTTTTATACAGAAATCCTGTTTTACATTATTAGACCACTTATTTAGCTTTTTCTTTTCCAAATTTTCGAGTGAACTGACGTTTAGGAAGAAGCACCCTTATTTTCAGCATTTCACAGTCGAAGACGGGAGAAGAGGCGTTGAATCCCTGTCGCATTCGGATGATGATCCCTTGCGCACACTCAATCTTGCTCTCACCTACAATCACATCCTCCATACGGCTTTTCACTCACTCTGTCACACTCACAGCCGGAATCCCCTCGGATGCTATCTCTACACACCTCCAGCCCCATCCTGGAATCCGGGGGCGTCCCCTACAGCCACCAGGCCAGCGTCCAAGACGCCCAGGCCTTACCTCCTCACTCCAAACTGCTGGGAAGCAGTGGGCCGACTCACCCTCACACAAAAGCATAAATTGCGACCCGATGCGTCCGCGCCCTCCGAGGACGAGCGAACGCTCCCAAGTCTCCGGGCACTGCCTGGGCAAACAACGGTTAGGTCAGGTAGGGGGCTGAGGCGACTCGGAGTAACCCACCCACAACCAGTGCCGCCATGTTTCTGGGCTCCTGGTGGGGACTGTTTCCCAGCAGGCCCTGCCGCTGTCCCTGGGAGGAACATTAACGGAGCTGTCAGACCCCTTTCACGGAACCTAGGCTGGGGCCCCCTGAAACTTCCGAGGCGTTTCAGATTGGGACCGGGGCGGAGTTCCTTGCTCGGGGCTCAGGAGTGTGGCAAAGAGGGACTCAACGACCCAGCTTCGGTTAAGTTACTCTTCGAGCGCTGGTTCCATTTCCCGGAGGCTTTCGCGGCAGGCTTGCTGCGCGCAGGAACTCAGCCGCCTCCTGACCGGAGGACTGGATCGTGGCGCTCCTGCGGGTCTCGGTGCTCAGGTCTTAGTGGCTTAGGGGCCCCTTGAGGCAGTCCGAGGCTGAGGTCTGTGCGGGTTGGGAGCGACTAAGCACAGCAGCGGAAAGATCGTATGTAGTCGCGGCTTTTAAATACACCCCGAGCGTGTATGCTCTTTTATTAAATGCTCTTTTAACTGGAGTGATTCCTCATTGCCCTGAGGATAGAATCCAATCTCCTAACAGTTTCCAAGGCTCTCTATGACCCAGCTGCTCCCTGCACCTCCAGCATGGTCCCCCAGCCTGCCCCTCACCACCCCTGCCCTCTGCACTGTGCTCCAGATATGCTGGACTTCTGGCAGTTTCCTAAACAGTCCAAGTTCCCATTTACCTCCTTTCACAGGCATTGGTTTGGGTCTGTCCTCTTCTGGGACACCTTTCCTCGTTCCCCAGTTTGCTAAACTCTAGTGCACTGTGATCTACTGGACTGAACTGGGGACAGTTTTCTTACTAGTACTTTTATTAGCACCTAAACCAACAGTGTGAATTTGAAAGTAGTACACATGCATATGTAGACTAGATCAATGAGGTTTTCCAGACATTATAAAGTTAAAAAGTCTAAAATTTATTTTAAAAATGATTGCAAATGCAATTGTCTATTTCAGTAGGATAGAGCCCCCCTTTATTCCATCTGTTCTTATCACCTTGACCTTTTGTTTTTAATTGGGGTGAGGAGCTCTTGACTTAGTTTTATTCATTTTCCAAATCTGGCTCTTCCACTTCCTAACTGCATGACTTTGAACAAGTTATTTAACCTCTTTCTGCCTCAGTGTCCTCATCAGTAAAATGTGGAAAATAATAGCACACCTATCTCATGGAGTAGCTGTGAGGATTAGATGAATTAATATATGTAAAATGCTTGAAATATTGCCTGGTATGTAATAAGTGCTATGTATATGTTAGCTATTACCTCCAGTTCCCAGCATAGTTTCTGGCACATAGTAGGTGCTAAATAAATTCGTGTCCAGTATGATGAATGAGCTTACATTAAGGACTTCTGGGAAAAAGGGAAGGGGCATGGAGAGAGGGGAAACAACCTGAAGAGTAGTCAGAAATCTTGAGAGTTGTGCTCCATCTTCCTGCAAACGAAGGCAAAGACCAGCTTGCAGTAGGAGAAACAGGTTAGGCACAGAAAGAACTTCCCAATGGTTAAAAGTGAAAGTATTTGGGAACAGGGACATGAGCAAGAGAGCCACTGCTCCTTTACAGGAGAACCTCGTAAATAAGAGTGATCATGGGGACAGAGATTAATTCAGGGGTCAACAATAATGATAACTAGCATAAACATGTTTATAGTTTAACGTGCCTGACACTGCTTTCTAAGTATGTTTCATATATACTTTTATATTTACTACTACTAGCAATCCTGTGAGGCAGGAACTATTATAAATCCCATTCTATACATGCTGAAACAGGTTCATACATGTAAGGAAACTTGAATGAGGTCCACAGCTGGTAAGAAGACGGGTTTGCTGGGATTTGAATCCAGATCTGACAGCAAGATTCAAGCTCTTAATCACTGATCTATACTTCTGTATTTCAAAACAGGTGCACACACATCATCTTCATATCCCTTACAAAAAATGATAGCGTAGTTAGCAGCTCCATCGCCTACCTCTTAGAAGCTGGTCTCTTCACAGAGATGGAGGGAGCTATGCTTAGCAGCTTTTTGTCCTGCTTGAGGAAGAGGTCCCAGATGAAAGTGCTACCCAGGCGCCAGGGAGGTCAAAGCACCTAAAAGCCCTTGGTCTTCAGCTCCTGATCAACATGGTTTCTCCTTTTGCACCTTTGAGGAAAGGCTTCTGCCCTGTGCTCAAAGAAGAAGCCAAAGTGCCAAGAATTCCATCCCCCACCACCTATTTGTCCGCTAGGCCAGGTTAAGTGACCAGTGTCCAGCCCTGTGACTATATCTGTGGAGCTCACTGTCCTGGGACCAGGGTAAGATGTTGGGCTTGGGATCAGAAGGGGGAACTCATGGTGGGGAATGGAGTAAAGGAGGCAACCCAGGAATGATTACTTGGAAGAGTAGGGTGCCCCATTGCTTCTAGATGCTTTTAGACCACAGAGGGGTAGATTGATTGGTAGGTATGAGGGTGTTGGACTGATGGGGATGAGGATAAACTCTGAATGTGGCTGAAAGATGCATAACTGTCCAGCTCCAGCTGCCTCCACATTTCAATATTGGCCTCATCTAAGCGGCACCCCCTACCTTCCCCTGCAACAAAGTCCTCACTTCTGCCCTCCAGTGCCTGGGTGTGCATTGCCTTTGGGAAGAGATTCCCAAGGTGGGAAGCAGACTTCTAGGACTTTTCTGGCTGCTTCAAGAAACTTAACCCCTTCTGTCCAGCACCCCCCCAGTTCTGTCTGCCTGTCTGTCCTTTCCTTCTCTGTCCCCACCCCATCAGAAGCATAATTTCCAATTGTCTCTCTTTTCCTACTGTTGAACAACAGGGCCTCTTTCTTTATCCTGTGGGTTGTGGCAAAAAAATTTCAACAGCTGGGCATGTGGGATGCAGGACTGACTGACACATACCATCAGAAAAAGGGCCTGGAAAGGGGGGTGGGGGCTCAGAACAGGAATTGACGTTTCTAGGAATGGGGTTGGGGGAGAGAATGGATAGTGAGACGGTTGAAATGGGGTCTCTCTCAATACTCAAAACCACAGGCTCTAAAGAGATTTTGTCTGAGGCCAGAGGAATGGGTGGGCCCCACGGAGGGCAAAGGGAGTGGCTAGTATTGCAATAGGAGAGATGGAAATTAGACAGTAAGGAGGATTTTTCCTGTCCCTGGGAAGGGACACAGGAATTTCTCAGGATGGAGGTACTTTGTAAATCTACCCAAAAGAGAGGTCATTTTATTTGATCCCTAGTTTTCCACCTCTCTTCCTCCAGCACAGATGGATAATCTTCTTAGAGTTCTCAGAAGGGGATCCTTAATCTCCCTGGATGGAAATGCACTTTCTCTGAAGTCTTTTTTGTTAGGAACTTGTCTAAACTCCTGCTGGAGTTTAAGTCCATTTAAAAAATTTTTCTATTGAGGTATAATTTACATACAAAAAAGTGCACAGTTCTAAGTCCGCAGTTCAACAAATTTTTACCTGTGTACACACCATGTACACAGATATCCCCCTGATCAAGATATAAAACATTTCCAATAATCCAGAATAAGCCCAATATTTTTTGTTTTGCTATCAATGCAGAGAGGACTCCCCCCACTTCCCCACCCCTGTACGCAGCCATTTAGAAACATTTAAGGCTTTAAATAGCTTTTTAGTCTTCTTTTCTCTCTCCTGAGCAGCCCAAACATCAGTAGCTTCACATTATTAGAACCACACACTTTCAGAACAGGAGAGGACCTCAGGACACTGAGCTTCCTCATTTACCAGATGAAGAGCAGATGGAGAAGATATCTTGCCCAAAATCACACACAGTTGTCACAATACAGTTGTTGAGTCAAGCCTAGAACTTTCTGCTTTTTCCACCGATCCCTCTTCTGCTCCTGTCCTCAGCTCTCCAAGTCAGGCAAGCTCCAGGTTTTCACTTGGGCCATACCTAACAACAGGGAGCCCACTCTGACTATACTCTTTAAGGATCCAGTTGACTACCTTTTCCCTGTCCACTGTTCCTAAGCCCTTCCCTCCTCCTCGTAGGACTCTCTCTCCCATGAGAGAAGACAAATAGCCCTGTGTCTCCTTGGACAGGATACCCTGATCCAGTGCATCTGATTGGCTTCCTCCCAGCTCAAACAAATAGCCTCCTGGCAGAGGGAGGAGTAGATTATAAATGGCTTCGCAGCCTGGGCTGCTGCCTCCTCTTCCAGGCTCACTCTTTACTGCTCCTTTCTTCCCAAATCCCTTCTGAACTGTGGTTTGGAAGTCTTTGGTATATAAATCCATAAAAGGCAGAGTTTGGCAGGGAGGGAGGCCTAGAACTATTTGACAGATACAAAAAGAACGCTTTGAGGATCTAATGAGGAAGGAACTGGCAGGAATAAATACATCATGAATGGCCAAACTGTGTTTAGTTTGCTCCCAGTCATTCTCAGTTTTCCCCAACACACTGTGAGACAGGAATGGGGTAAGACTGCTCAGACTTAAGTTGGTGTCTTTTCACTGACCTAACATCTTCCCAGGAGAGGCCTTTGTCACTCCTGCTACCTACTGACCGGGGTGAGGTGGAATAATCAAGGACAAGCGTGGAGTCCTGACACCTCTTTCTATAATACCCCAGGCTCTGCTTCTACCCTCTAAGCAGATTTAGCTGACCAATTTTCTTGACCCCTGGTGATGGCAAGCATGGTCCCAGTCTACTACTAGGATTGTTGCATGAATGACTGGAAGGGTCGGCAAGCTGGCCCTTTAGGGAGAATCGTAGGGAGGGGCTAAATGTGATTGACCAGGGCTTCCCTCTCCTTCCAAAAAAATTTGCCTTCACACACAGCTGCTTTCACTACCTCCAATGTCTCCCTTGCAGCAGAGTTCTCAGTAGATGCTACATGGCAGCCTCATGCTCCACCCCCTCCTGGCTCTCACATCTCTCCTTCTCCATGGGAACCCCCAGATCACTCTTCTCTTTCTGATCCAGGTTCAGGCCTCTTGTGCAGCTGGACCTTGACTGGACTGTAGGATAATATGTGGGGGGGGGGGGGGGCGGTGAGCCTGGGGGAATCAGCCTCGAGGGAAGACATGTTTTCCACTCAGGAAGCCTCACTGTATCTGAACAGTCCTTGTACTGTGGATACAGTTCAGGGTGGGAAAGAAGGGGGAGATGGGGTCCATACCCTTGGTGGGGGCTGCCAATCTGGAGGGGGCAGGAGGCCACATGGGTTCATGGGAGGAACCCTGCCTGGACCGTGAGTCAGGAATCCTGTTCCAGCTAGATGCTCACTTTCTATAAGTCTCTACACCAACCTCCTGCAGCTTCAGTCTTTCCAATTATTCGGTCTTTCTAATTATCAGTATCACACATGGGTTGGGGTGAAGGTAATGGAGAGTATTCTACAAAGTGAAAAGCACTCTTATGACGTGGTTACATGGTTACATGGTTCAAGTTGGAAAAAGGTGAGAGAGAACATTTGGAGAAGGAGCTGGGACCTATGTGGCTACATTTATTGAGCATCTATCATGTAACAAACACTGTTCTACTTTCCATACATTCTCTGATCGATATGCAAATGCCACTTACCTGTATTATGTTCATTTCACTAGATCCTGGCAGTGAAAGTGTTTACTTGTTGTGTTGAAATATAACTAAGGAATATTTAAGGACTAGATATAACTTGTTTCAGTTGTACTTATTTATCATGTCAAGCAGAAGAGTCAATTTTTATAATCACTGCAGTGAACAACTTCTATAACATATTGTTCTGTACATTTTGAAATATCTGTATATTTTGAATTATCTGTTATATTTCTGTCAATGGAATTCATAGGGGCTTATTGCAAAAATTCACTATCCTAAGGAACTTGTAAAAAACAAAGTTAAATATTCCTTCAACCCAGAGATACACTATTAATATGTTTTCCTATTTTTTTCTTTGAGTAAATGTATGTAGTTTTGCTTTGTTGAGTGGAATTACATTAACATATAAGAAGACAAATAATGAAGAATCACTGAGTTTGTAAAAGGAATCCGTAAGTTTTATTATGTATCTCTGAGTACAAAAGAGGGAAGTTGAGAATCAATTTCTTGTTTGAAAACCTTCCAGATATTTATATCTGTTAAAGAGTAGAAATAGCATAAATTTAACTACCATGGCACCAAAGTATGAACTAAGAGGAAAATATTTCTGAATCCTTCAGATTTAAGAGATTAATGGTTAGTTTTACAAACTTTACAATAATCTCAGATCTTCAGGTGTCTTCCAAATATTAATAACATTCCCAGGTACAGTATATAATCAAGGAAGAGGGAACAAGTAATCATTCTATTTACACATATGTCCTTAATGCACAAAATAAGGGCCTCTTATTGTTCTCAGTTGGGTACTTGATCAGATCACATTCTTTGAGCACGTTATAATTGATAAATGTATTTCTCAATTTCTGCTACTTCAGTTAAGGGAGAGGGAAAATTTCCTCCTCATCTGTCCTAGAAACTCTTTTGGGGAAGTTTTTTATTAGGAAGAAATGCATTCTCAAACTGAGATACTGAAATATTTTTGTTAGTCTTATAAATAGCAGGTATGAAAACATAAACATACTATAAAAATGGAAATAGAACTACTAAGTTTCTTTTATAATAAACATTTAGTGGACATGTAATGGTCTTCAACTTCATTGAACATAGATAACACATTAATACAGTATTATAAAATACTATTAAGTGTTTTATTAATACAGTATTATAAAATACTATTAAGTGTTTTATAGAGTATCTTTCTCCTAGACATATAAAGTATGTGATTTTTTATTTTTTGTATTATTAATGAAAAACTAAGGAGCTAAGATGTCATGATCTCTAGGAGCTCAGTTTCACATTTAGAAAATCTGACGACACTATGTTCTAAATTTCAACAGGTTACCATTTCCAAATTATGCATAATTATTTTAAAGCTGCCTTCCTTAGTAATTCCTCATTGATATAATTCATCAGTTAATCCAGACCAAATTCATTATGATTAACAATGGCATATTTGTCATCATATAGCACAGACAAATTAAGATTAGATTTCTGCTTTTAATTTTTGATTATTGAAAATACCTGTTCAACATCCTTGTTCATATATTTTCTCTATTTCTACAAATATTTCCATAAGGTAATTCTTATAATCAAAACTTGGGGTAAAACAATCAAATATTTACTAAATGCCTACAGTACGCCAGAACTGTAATAGCATTTGAGGTGATACAAAGACTAAAATGGCATAGTTGCTATTTTAAAGTATCTTATATCTAGTAAGGTAAACTAAGAATAGAAATAAGACTAGGAATAAATGTATTAAGTATCAAGGGCTATTAGCAACTCCAGTGAGAAAGAACCCCTGGAAGACTGTGCCTGGTCTCTCCTGGACTTTGTGCCCTCTCTCTTTGCTCCTTTTAATCTGTATCTTTCACGGTAGTAAACCTCAAGCTTGAGTACATCAGCACTTCTGAATCCTGTGAGTCCATCTAGAGAATCATTGAGCCTGAGGGTGGTCTTGGAGACCCCTGGCACACCTCTGTTCAAGATTATGGTTTCATTTCCAAGTAACGAACATGTACTTCTAGAGGTATTTATTATTTCGCATGGGGGAGGGAAGCACCTTTCAAAGAGTTCTATTTTGATTAGTAATCATTAAGCTCTATTTAGCTTATTAATTGTTGCCTTACAGTGGCTTAGGTTTTGTTCTTTTATTAGCTTGGCATATTGATGTTAATTCTTTTTTTAAATTAATACCCACTAGGTAACAGGCATTAAATAGGTTCTGGAGACTGAGTGGTGAGTAGAAACAAAGTTCTAGCCTTCATTCATTTTCCTGAGTGCACTGAAGAATATTAAATTTCAAAATAGAGGATTTGCAACATCTCAAAGTTCTGATATATAGGTGTTATGGTCTGAAATGTGTCTCCTCAAAATTCATATGTTGAAGCCCTAATCCCCAATGTGACTGTATTTGGAGATAGATTCTGTAAGGAGATAATAAAGTTAAATAAGGTCATAAGGATAGGGCCTTAATCTGAAAAAACTGGTGTCCTCAAAAGAACTAGAGACACCAGCACTCTCTCTCTCTCCCCCAGCCCCACTACACGCTCACAGAGAAAGACCAGGTGAGGACACAGTGAGTAGGTAGGTGCCTGCAAGCCAGGAAGAGAGGCCTGATCAGAAATCAACCCTACCAGTACCTTGATGTTTGGCTACCAGCCTCCAAAAGTGTGAGAAAAAATAATTTCTGTTGTTTAAGCCACCCAGTCTGTGGTAATTTGTCAGGGTAGCCCAAGCAAACTAATACAATAGGCATTTCATTATAATTCCTTTCTGAATGTGCCCTAATATGAGTTTTAATTTTCTATTTATTTCAGAATTTATACAGTGACAAAATATTACCATCAATAATAACTATAAAATGCATTTTTTATAATACAGAAATCTAGCAGTCATCACACTAACCATTAATATTGGGAAAATCCAACGTTTTATGCTTTTTAATGAATGCAATATAACCTCTAAATTACTCTTCTAAAAATTCTAAATCAGAATCTAATGAAACTTCCAGGTTTAACATCAAGTTTACTAAAACTATGAGGAATAAGATAAAATCAAACAAGAGAATAAGCCAGGTGTTGTGGCATGCACCTGTAGTCCCAGCTACTCTGGAGGTTTAGGTGGGAGGATTGTGAGCCCAGCCCAGGCAACATAGCAAGACCCTGTCTCTTTAAAAAAAGTTTTCATAAAAGACTACACAAAAAAAGAATGAAAATATAGAATGTGAGGCATTCTAGGAGACATCTTTCCAGTAGTCTTCAAAAAGCCAAAGTCATGTGGTCTCATAGAATGAGACAGGGAGTGTGCTCTCTTCTTTAATTTTTAAAAAAAGTTTGAGAAGGATAGGTGTTAGTTCTTCATTAAATGTTTGGTAGAATTCACTGGTGAAGCCATTAGGTCCAGAGCTTGTCTTTGACAGAAGAATTTTGATTATTAATCCAATCTCATTTCTAGTTATAGGGTTATTTTTTCTATTTTTTATGATTTAGTCTTGGTAGGTTTTGTGTTTCTAGGAATTTGCCAGTTTCATCCAGGTTATCAAATTTGTTGGTGTACAATTGTTTCTGGTACTCTTTATAATACTTTTGATTTCTGAAAATCAATAGTGATGCTCCCGATTTCATTTCTGAGTTTAGTAATAATTTTAATAATCCACTGGTTGTTTAATAGTGTATTCTTTATTTTCTAAAAATCCATAAATGTTCTAGTATTCCTTCTGTTATGGTATTTAACTTCACACTACTGTGGTGTGTGAAGTACCAAACATGGTACTTTGTATGATAGATTTTAAAATCTATTAAGACTAGTTTGTGGCCCAAGATATGGTCTATCCTAGAAAAGGATCCACATGACTTGAAAAAAAAGTGCATTCTGATATCAAAGCCAGACAAAGACACCACAAGAAAACTAAAGCCCAATATCCCTTATGAAGACTGATGTAAAAATCCACAACAAAATACAAACAAACCTGTAAAATAATAATAAAAATATGTATTGTTCTCTGCCTCTGGTTCCTGACACAGAAGGACTAAAAACCTTGTAAACAGGGGTGCTAGGAGAATGTTTTGTTCTAATATTTGGTCTTTGATGCTGGTTACTGTCACAGACGTCCAAGACCTTCGTAATTTTCTGAGTATAGAAGTGTGTCTGATACAAAGCTCCTAAATTCTTTGTAATTTCCTGGGAGATAGGGGCATATTTTCTTCTAATGAGGCAACTCTTGGTTGGCTCCTGCATGGATGCTGGTCACCAGAAAGTCCAAGCCATGATTAGAAGTTTGGAACTTTCAGCCCCACTCTTCATTCACCAGAGAGGGGAGAGGGGCCAAAAATGGAGTTAATAATTGGTCACATCTACATGATGAAGCCTCCATAAAAACCCCAAAAGTACAAGGCTCACAGAGCTTTTGGGTTGGTGGACACATCTATGTGGTGAGAGGGTGGCTGACCCCAACTTCACAGGGAAGATCTTGCACATGGGGAAGCTTTCAGACTTCACCCTATGCATCTCTTCATCTAGCTGTTTATCTGTATCCTTTCAAAATTTTTTTTCAATTTATTTTTAACTGACAAAGTATTATATTTATGGGGTACAATGTGTTATTTTGATATGTTTAAATTGTGGGATGACTAAATCCAGCCAATTAACAAATCCAACACCTCACATACTTATTTTCTGCATGAAAACATTTAAAGTCTACTTTTTTATAACAGTAACTTTGAAATCTACAATGCATTATTTATTATAGTCACTAGTTTATGCAATAGATCACTAAATCTTATTCCTCCTATCTAACTGAAATTTTGTAAACTTTTATCAACATCTCCCCTTTCCCTATCCATCCCTTCCCCCAGCCTCTGGTATTAATAACTTCTACTCTACTTCCATGAGTTTGACTTTTTTAGATTCCACATATAAGTGAGATCATGTGGTATTTGTCTTTCCATGCGTGGCTTATGTCACCTAGCATATCCTCCAGGTTCATCCATGTTGCTGCAAATGAGAGAATATCTTTCTTTTAAAAGGCTAAGTAGTGTTCCATTGTGTATATATACCACATTTTCTTTATCCAGTCATGGACACACCTAGGTTGCTGCCATATCTTAGCTATTGTGAATAATGCTGCAATGAACAAGGGAGTGCAAATATCTATTTGGCATACCAATTTCAATTCCTTTGTATGTATCCCCAGAGGTGGAATTGCTAGATCATTCGGTTGTTCTATTTTTAGTTTTCTGACAAACTTCTGTACTGTTTTCCATAATGGTTATATTATGTACTTTCCCACAGTGCACAAGTGTTCCCTTTTTCCACATCCTCACCAACACATGTTACCGTTCATCTATTTGATAATAGCCATTACAGGTATGAGATGTTATCTCATTGTGGTTTTAATTTGAATTAAATTTGTATTGAGTTGAGATCCTTGTATATTTTGGTTATTAGCCCCTTATCAGATTTATGGTTTGCAAATATTTTCTCCTAGTCTGTGGGTTGTCTCTTCAGTCTATTGTTTCCCTTGATGTGCTTTTTAGTTTGATGCAATCCCATTTGTTTATTTTTGCTTTTGTTGCCTGTGTTTTTGGCACATATCCAAGAAATCTTTGTCCAGACCAACGTCATAGGGTACTTCCCCTAAGTTTTATTCTACAGTTTTAGGTCTCACATTTATGTCTTTAATACATTTAAGTTGATTTTTGTATATGGTATGAGATAAGTGTCCAATTTCATTCTTCTGCATGTGGATACCCAGTTTTCCCAGAACAATTTAAGAGACAGTCCTTTCACCATTGTCTTCTTCACACCTTTGGCGAAAATCAATAGACCATAAATTCATCAGTTTATTTTTGGGGTCTCTACCCTGTTCCATTTGACAATGTGTCCATTTTTGTGCCAGTACCATACTATCTGATTACTATAGCTTAGTAATAGATTTTGAAGTCAGGTAGTGTGATGTGTCCATCTTTGTTCTTTATACTCAAGATTGTTTTGGCTATTCATGGTCTTATGAGCACAGGATACCTTTCAATTTTAGATTGATTTCTTAATGTCTACTTAGATATTAATAGTTCATTGCTGGGGTCAAGAAACACTACTGATTATTGTGTGTTGATTTTATGTCTTGCAACTTTAGTGAGTTTATCAGTTCTCACAGTTTTTTTGGTAGGGTTTTCTATATACAAAATCATGTCATTGGCAAACAGACTATTTCACACCTTCCTTTCCCATTTGGATGGCTTTTATTTCTTTTTCTTGCCCAATAACTCTGGCTAGATCTTCCAGTACTAAGTTGAATAATAATGATAGGGTGGGTATCATTTTCTCACTTTCTCATTGGAGCCTTCTCAATTTTTTCTTATTCTAGCTAACGATTTATCAATTTTGTTTATCTTTTCAAAGATGCAGCTCTTAGTTTTGTTGATATCTTCTATCGTCTCTCTAGTCTCATTTCTTTTCTGATCTTTATTATTTCCTTCCTTCTACTGACTTTGTTCCTCCTTTTCTAGTTTTAGGTGTAACATAACACTAAGTTGTTTACTTGAGACCTTCTTTTTCAGTGTAGGCATTTATTGCTAAAAAGTTCCCTCTTGGAACTACTTTTACTGGATCTCATAAGTTTTGATATGATGTGTTACCATTTTAATTTGACTCAAGATATTTTAAAATTTCCCTTTTAATTTATTCTTTGACATTGGTTGTTTAGCAGCATTTTGTTTAATTTCCATGTAGTTGTGAATTTTCCAAAATTCCTCCTGTTATTTTGTTTCATCCCATTATGGTCAGAACTAAGATACTTGATATGATTTCAATCTTCTGAAATTTGAGTTGTTTTGTGACCGAACATATAATCTATCCTGGATAATGTTCCATGTGCACTTGAGAAGAATGTGTATTTTTCTGCACTTGGGTTAATGTTCTGTATATATCTGTTAGGTCCATTTCGTCTAAATTGTTGTTCAAGTCCACTGTCTCCCTATTGATTTTCTGTCTGGATGCCTACCCATTGTTGAAAGTGGAGTACTGAAGTCCCCTGTTGTTACTGTATTGCAGTCTGTCTCACTCTTCAGATCTATTAGTATTTCCTTTACATATTTGGGTGCTGATGTTAGAGGCATATATATGTATTTAAAATTCTTATAGCCTCTTGATGAACTGACCCCTTTATTATTATATAATATAACGACCTCCTTTGTCTCTTCTCACACTTTTTGACTTAGTTTATTTTGTCAGATATAAATATAGCCACTCCAGCTTTCTTTTGGTTATAATATTCCTGTAAAATCTTTTTCCATCTCTTCAGTCTCAGTCTATGTGTGTCCTTAAGGCTAATGTGAGTCTCTCACAGGAAGCATATTATTGAATTTTTTAAATCCAATTCAGTTACTCTGGGTCTTTTGGAGAACTTAATCCATTTACATTTAAAGTAATAATTGATAGATAGGAACTTATTACTAGCATTTTCTTAATTTTTTACTCTTTTATAGTTCTTTTGTTCCTTTCTTTCAAGGAAAAAAGAACTCTCTTTTGTTCCTTGAAAGAAAGACTCTTTGTGATTTGTTGTATTTTTGTAGTGGTGTGCTATGACTCCATTCTCTTTATCTTTTGTGTATCTACTAGAGGTTTTTTCTTTGTGGCTACAATGAGGCTTACATAAAACATCTAATAATTATACTATTCCAAATTAAGTTGGTAGTACCTTAACTTCAATCATATACATATTCCAAAGTTATACCTATTCCTCTCCATTTTATGCTATTGATGTCATATTTTACACCTATTTATATCATCTATCTGTTAACAACTTATTTATAACTATAGTTGTTCTAAATACATTCAGCTTTTCCTATAAGGCCAGACCCATGGTAATGAACTCCCTCTACTTTTATTTTTCTTAGAATGTCCTCATTTCCCCTTTATTTCTGAAGGACAGTTTTTCAGAATATAGTATTCTTGGTTGAGAATATTATTCTTTTAACACTTTGGTAAATGTCACCCCATTCCCCCTCCTGGTTTGTAAGGTTTCTCTTGAGAAGTCTGCTGATAGACTTACAGGAGATACTTTATATGTGCTAAGTGTCTTATTGCTGCTTTCGAGATTCTCTCTTTGCCTTTTACTTTTGACAATTTGATCATAATGTGTCACGGAGTATTCTTTTGTGAAATGATCTTGCTTGGAACCCTTCAAACTTCCTGAATCTGTATATCCATATCCCTCCCAAGATTTGGGAAGTTTTCAGACAGTATTTCTTTAAATAAGCTTTCTTCCCCTTTCTCTTCTTCTTCTGGTATGCCTATAATTCATATATGCCTACATTTGGTTGTGTCCCATAGATCCCTTATGCTTTCATCACTTTTCTTTTCTTTTCGTTCCTCTAACAAACTAATTTTAAATGACCTGTTTCCAAGTTCACTAACTCTTCTGCATGATTGAGTCTGCTATTGCAACTCTCTATTGAGTTTTTTTAGTTGTCATTGTATTCTTCAGCTCCAGGATTTGTTTGGTTCCTTTTTGTTTTTATTTCTTTATAGAATTTCTCATTTTCTTCACACATTGTTTTCCTAATTTCATTTAGTAGTCTATTTTCTTGCATCTCATTGATCTTTAAGACAACTATTTTGAATTCTTGTGAAGGCAATTCGTATTTCTCCATTCCTCTGTGGTCAGTCATTGGAGCTTTGTTAGTTTCCTTTGGTGGTGTCATGTTGGCCTGACTCTTATCCATGTGGGCTTGTATTGCTATCTCTGCATTTGAAGGAACAAACCCCTCTTTCAGTTTTTACACACTGGTTTTGGCAACTTAGTCTTCTGTTAGGTCTCTGGGCTGATGGAATTGCCTCTGTGACCATAACTGAGTGAGGTTGAATCCTGAACTCTTGGATAATTCTGGGTCTGCAGTGGAGACCAAAATTAGCAAGCATGTTACAGGGGTTCTAGTGGGCGTGGGTCCTATCTGGTCATGGGGAGGACTGGACTGTCTCCTGGACCTTGGTCTGTGGGGCTGGCACTGGGATGAGAGTCCACTTCAGGGTTTGCACAACCTTGGTAATACACCAACTAAGAGGTATAGCTTTCTCCATGTTTCTGGAAGGGCTCCAGTGGACCATGGGAAGAGTCTCTGGGCTGGCTGTCCTGCCCCGGTCTATGACTGAGATGGACCAGAACTCAGATCCAGGGTTGTTTCAGGGTCCACAACTGAGACTGAGACCTTCAGGCCTGTCTTCAGGGTCACGAATAGGTGTGTCTCCCAGTGGTTTCCTAGGTGAGCAGGCGTGCTCTCAGACTGCACTTGACAAGGTCTGGAGCCAACTTATGGGCCTTAGTAAGATTTACAATGGAACTGGGGTCAAGGCATCAGCACGCAAAGGCACTGCTCAGTGTGCCCCCCTCCAGGTCCCCAGATGGACAGAACTGCTGCTCTCAGTACACAGACCAGACAGTCCAGACCAGGAACCACAGCCATTTGAAGATTCACTATGGGATAGAGGTTGGCAACTCTCACACAGGGACTCAGATGGGCATGTCTCCTGGTGGGATCCCAGCTAAGCAGATCTGTTTCTAGAGAATAGCTGGGAGGGCCTTAAACTGAGCTTTAGGATTATTTCAGTATCTGCTATAGGATAAATTTTGACAAGCCTGCCCTAGTGACACTAGTGGGTGAGACTCCTAGCAGATCCTTGTGTGAGCAGATTTGCTCCCAGACTACAGCTGAGAGGGGCTGAAGCAGAGACTCAGGGCCCCTTATAGATCTGCCTTGGGACAAAGGAAGGAAAGCCTGACCAGCAGCATGTCCCAGCAGTTTCCTGCTCAGCCAATATAACTCTGGGGCTAAAGCAGAAAGCAGCCAATGCCAAGACAGGTACCTTCAGGATCTGCTGTGGGACAGAGGCAGGCAAGCCTGTCTGGATGACACAGATGGGCACACCTTCCAGCAGTTCTTTTTGCAGCCAGGTTAGCTCCCTGACTGTGACAGAGAGGGGCTAGGCCCCTTCAGAATCTGCTATGGGACAGGGAAGTTGGCCCACCTGCCCCAGTGGTTTATATGGGGATGTCTACCAGTGGTTCTCTGTCTGCAGAATAATTTCTAAGATGCAGCAGAGAGGGGTTGGAGCAATGATAGGGCCCCTTCATGATCTGCTGTGAGACAGCAGCTAGCACACCTTTCCCAGTGGCATATACTGGCAAATCTCCTTCAGGGTACCTGCACTAAGGTGGGACCACAACTGATGGGGGCTAGAGCCAAGTTACAGGATAATTTTCAGGTCTACTGCTAAGACCAATGCTGGCAGGTAGACAAGCCTTTCTGCCAAGAGAGTAGTGTGCATGATGCCTCAGGGACCCCTTGGCAGACGATTTGGTAGCAGATTCAAGGCCAAATGGGGTTGAAGCCAAGCCCTTTGGAGACTGGGGAATTTTAAGTTCTGAAGCCAAATAATTGGTGGGTCTATCACCTGCATGTGCATCTCTTCTCTCAAAACAAACCTTCTAAGTCGTGGGCTCCACTGTGGTTTCATAACCTTCTACATAAATCTCAGGGCTCCCACAAAATAACTTTTGCCCATGGATGGATGCAGAATTCTTGTTGTGGGGGGGATATAAGCAGGTGACAACCTATTCTACCATCTACATGATGTCAATCATCTGTTTCCTGTATCATATCCTTTATTACATAATAAACTAGTAAACATAAGTGTTTTCCTGAGTTGTGCGAGCCATTCTAGCAAATGATGCAACCAAAGGAGAGGGTCAAAAACCCTCCAATTTATAACCAGTCAGTGAGAAGCACAGGTGACACTTGCACTTGTGACTGGTATCTGAAGTGGGGATAGTCTTGTGGGACTGAGCCCTTAGCCTATGGGATCTGACCCCAACTCTGGTTAGGGTCAGAATTGAATTGGATTACAGGACACCCAGATGTTGTCCACTGAGAACTGGACAATTGCTTGCAGTGGGAATGATCTACACACAATCGGTGTCAGAAGTGAAGTACTGAGAGTTGCTGGGACCATTTCCAACCATGGGTCTTGACAAAGTCAGCCCATGGAGGAGGGGCCTTCAGAGAAGGCTCCACCATGGAAACCCCATCAGGGACCCCTTTGGATATATTACTCATAACTGCAGCTGTTGTCTGGCTTCTAATTAAAATGCTTACTTCTCCCTCATTGCAACCTACAATATTGTTTAGCAATCGTTTCCAGGAATTAGAGTCAAGTCCCCCCTCTGTGAGGATGGAATTAGAATGGTGAACAAAGATGGCTTATAAATTCCCTATCAAAGTTTACAGTTCATGGAAAGACTTGCTCGGGCAGGACCCCCATGGCGTATTAAGACAATAAAATCTAAGATTGACATTCTAGCCAGTTAATTATAATTGAGGAAAAGTGTTGCTGGTCCAAACTGAAAAATAGTATAGAATAAATGAAACGTCAAAGAGAAGAACTTAGAGTACAGCTTAAGACGGAACAACAGTAGAAACTTTAGAATAGCTTCTGCGTAAACAAGAATTCATTTCATGATATGCTTCAATTATTGTGTGTGTACTTTAGGACAGCGTGCACAGGCTTATTGTATTAGATAAAGTTCCTCTTGTACCCATAATGATTTATAGTGTATAGAAATAAGGAAAACAATAGGTTTCAGTTGGCTTTGCTTTAGAAACCATGTTTTTCACCTCTGTGATCAGAACAGTTACAGTTTCCAGATAAATTAATTATAACCTGAAACTATGACTACTACCTGATTGTAATAACAAATATGATTATGCTTGCCAAAATAATGAATATAAAAATCAGACTCTGCAAAATAAAATCGGAACAGTTACTTCCAACCTCTGAGTTGTGTCGTTACTGTCTCCCACTCGCCGACGCCCTGACCCACCCTGAGGGGACTCCTGGACTCTGCTGCAGCTGGACTGCGGCAGAGAGTGGTGTCAGTACACAAAGGAAAAACTATTTTTTCTCTATGCAGTGGCATATTACAAAGATTATACACCATAACCAAGTAGAACTGAGTCATAGAATGAAACAGTGGTTAAACATTTGAAAATCTGAAAATGTAATATACCACATTAACAGAATGAAGGGGAGAAATGACATGATCATCTCAATTGATACAAAACCCCATTTGACAAAATTTAAAAAACATTCATGATTTTAAAACCACTTAACAAACTAGGAACAGAAGGAAACTAGCTCAACATACTAAAAGTTTTATAGGAAAAACCCACAGTGAACAGCACACTCAATGATGAAAGACTGAAAGGGTTTCCTCTAAGATTAGGAACAAAGGAAGAATACCTGTTTCCACCACTTCCATTCACCATAAAACTGAAAGTTCTAACCAGAGAAATTTGATGAGGAAAAAAGAAACTAGCACGCAAACTGGAAATGAAGTAAAATTTTCTGCTTGCAAACAATATGATCCAATGTGAAGAAACCCTAAAGATTCCACAAATAAAACAAAACTAGTAGAACTAATAAACAAATTCAGAAAAGTAGCAGATTGTCAACACACAAAAATCAGTTGCATGTCTATACACTAACACTGAAGAACAGAGAAAATGAGAAAACCATTCCATTTACAATAGCTTCAAAAATAATGAAATACTTCAAAATTAACATAACAGTTCAAAGACTTGTACAATAAAACTACAAATCATTTCTGAAAGAAATTAGACATAAATAAAAGGAAAGACATACCATCTTCATGGACTGGAACACTCAATATTGTTAACATGTCAATAAAACCTAAAACAATCTATAGATTTAATGCAATGCCTATCAAAACTCCAATGATATTTGCTGTAAAAATAGAAAAACCTATCCTAAAAACAAGCATCACTGGTACTCACCATCAAACTGGTACTAACTGATGAACACTTACATCACACAAGGCAATAACATTCATCAGAGGGCGGGCGGGCGGGAGGGGGGTGGAAGGGATGGGAAAAACTCTCACTGAATGGATGTGGGGAGCACAGTTTAGGAGACGACCACGATTGTGGCTCTGACACGGGCAGAACAGGGGCAATGTGTATGGCCAAAATGTTGTACCCCCATGATATTCTGAAATTAAAAAAATAAAAAAAATAAAAAAAAATAAAAAACCTATCCTAATAGGTCATGAATCTCCAAACAGCCAAAATAATCCTGAAAAACTAAAACAAGCTGGAGGATTCACAGTCCTAATTTCAAAACTTAATTGAAAATTATAGTAATCAAAAAGTATAATATTAAACCCTTGCAGAAATGGCCAAATGCTTATCAACAAAGGTGCCAAGACCATTCAATGGCAAAAAGACAGTCTTCTCAATAAATGGTGCTACAAAACTGACTATCTACATGAAAGAGTGAAGTCAAACCCTTAACTAATGCCATATACAAAATGGATCTATGAACTAATTGTGAGAGCAAAAGCTTCACAACATTGGATTTGGCAATGATTTCCAAGATATGACACCAAAGGCACAGGTAATATAAGAAAACATGGACAAACTGGAATTCATGAAAAATTTTTTTAGATTGTGTACATCAGAAGATGCTATCAGTAGATTAAAAAGGCAACCCACAGAATGGGAGAAAATATTTGTAATTATGTATCTGAAAAGATATTAAGAACCAAGATATATAGATAACTTCTAAAATTCACCAACAAAAAACTAGAATTCAAAAATGGGCAAAGGACTTCAATAGATATTTCTCCAAACACACATAAATGGCCAATAAGCACATGAAAAGATATTCAACATAACTAATAATTAGGGAAATGCAAATCAAATCCACAATAAGATACCACTTCACATCCTTCAGAGTGGCTACTATCAAAATAGATTTGCTGAGAATGTGGAGAAATTGGAACCCTGATGTACTGTTGGAGGGAATGGAAAAAGGTACAGCCACTGTGGAGAACAGTATGGCAATTCCCCAAATAATTATAACTAGAATTACCATTTGATCCAGAAATTCCACTTCAGAGCAAATACTCCAAAGAACAGAAAGCACAGTCTCAAAGAGATATTTGTACATCCATGTTCATAGCAGCAATATTCACAATAGCTAAAGTGGAAGCATACCAAGTGTCCATTGCTTGATGAATACATAAGCAAGATGAGGTATACAAAGCAATACTGTTCAGCCTTAAAAGGAAGGAAATTCTAACATGTGCTACATCATTGATGTTGAGGACAGTATGCTAATAAGCCAGTTATGAAATAAGAAATTCTGTATTATTCCACTTACATGAAGTACTTAGAGTAGTCAAAATCATAGAAACAGTAGAATGGTGGTTGTCAGGAGCTGGGAGGAACACAGTTATCGTTTCAGATTTGCAAGGTGAAGAGTTCTGGAAATGGATGGTGGTGATGGCTATACAACAATACAAATGTACTTAATATCCTTGAACAGAACTGTATGTTTTAAAATTGTTAAGATACTAAATTTTATGTTATTAGTACTTGAAATAAATAATTAAGAGAAAAAAGACAGCCCAAGTCATGATCAAAAGACATATTGTTGTAAACAAGTTGACAAACTCTGAAAAGATCAATATAGTCAATATTGCAGCTTTTGTGTGCCACAGAATCTCTGCACTAAATACTCAACTGTTATAATAGCAAGAAAGAAGCCATAGGTAAAAAGTAGACAAATGACTACAGCAGTGTTATAATAAGACATTCTTTTAAAGTGACAAGTTGCATTATTTAGTTGTGAGCCACAGTTTACCAACCAAATGATTAACTAGACCAGATATCACTTTGAAAATAAGGAGTTCTATTATTATAGGACATTCCTGGGGAAATTGGAAAAATTTGAAGATGGATTAAATAGGAAATTATTAATTTTCTGATAAGTAATTACGTGATACTGTGAATAAATAGGAAATTGTCTTTTTTGGGTGAAGGATGCATTGACACATGTAGGGTGAGAACATGATAATGTTCATAAAACTGTCAAATTATACACCAAAGTACATAAGATATAATGTGGCAATATATAATATTAACATATATTTGCTGCACAGTTCCTATTAAGTTTTCAATTTATTTAAGAATTTTTGTAATAAAAATTTGCAAAAATTACAAAGTAAACATTTGTTAATTTCTAATCAATTCTGAACTGCACAAAAGAAATGTAAATTATTTATTTTCACAATTTTGATATTTTCTAAATTTATACATCTGAATTTCATTCCAGAAGTGCTTGATTCACCTTAACAGATCTGAATGAAGGCCATCTCATGATTATTACTTATGATCTGAATTTATCAAGAATGAATTCAAATCTAAAAAGGAAAAAGTACATACATGAAACATTTCTGAATTCATTAAACTCAATCTTTAACTCATCAAAATCCACTAAAAATAACAAAAGTAGTATTATTAAAAATAGAAGTTAATATTTATTGAACCTAATAGCATATTTCAGATAGTTTTCCATGCTTTCTTCATATTACCAACTCATGTAATTCTAACAGCACTATACTGTAATTATTATCACCATATTACATACAATGCCCCAAATGGATAAATATCTTCCCCAATGTCATGCCAGCTGTAATGAGTGGAACACCAATCATGATGATTAAGGTATGTAGAATGGCTAAAGCCTTTCCCATATCCATTAGAGGTTTTCTGCATGATGACTTTTCCTAAGTTTAACAACAAATGACTTTTGCTGGAAGATGTTTACAAATAAATAGTAAGAGTTCCCTACATTCTTTTAATTTTTCTCTACTATGAATATATTGATAATCCAAAAATAGAGGAATACCAGAAAAAAGTTTCCTTATATTATTATAAAAATACACTATAAATTCTATGAATCTGAGAAAAACTTGGATCATACCTAAAAAACTGGACACTTAATTCACATTTTGAAAGTTGACACCAGTACAAATTCATGCCTAATAAGAACTGAACCCCATTTAAAAGCCTCCCCACACTGTCTTCATTCAAATTCATTCTCAGTGGTATAAATCTATTGACACACTGTACTTTCTTTATTATGTATATATGTCACAAGGTCTCCATCCAGTGTGAATTCCCTGATGTATTTCAAGGATGGAACTAGACTAAAGGACCTTCTGCATTTCTTACATTCAAAGGGTTTCTCACCAGTATGACCTTAGTACGAAAGGTCATGGCTATTAAAAGCTTTCCCACACTCTTGACACACATAGGGATTTCTACCAGTATGAATTTTCTCATGTCCCACAAAATACGAGGCACAAAGAAACGCCCTTTCACATTCTTAGGGTTTATCACAGCTATGGATCCTGTCATGAATAACAAGATGTGAGGCATGACCAAAGGTCTCCCCCACTTGTTACATTCACAGGACTATTCACCAGTATGAATTTGGTGATGGTATATGAGGCTTCTGGCATGACGAAAGGCCTTCCCACACTCCTTACATTCATAGGCTTTCTCATCACTATGAATACTCTGATGAACTTTAAGTATTGAAATGAGCCTAAAGGACTTCCCACATTTGTTGCATTCAAAGGGTTTCTTACCACTATGAACACTCTGATGTTGAGTAAGTTGTCCAGACACACTAAAGGCCTTCCCACATTCCTTACATTCATAAGGTTTCTCACCAGTGTGAACTCTACGATGTATAGTAAGTTTATGGCTATATATAAAAGCTTTCCCACACTCTTGACATACATAGGGTTTCTCCCCAGTATGAATTTTCTCATGTCTAACAAGATATGAGGCACAAGGAAAAGACTTCCCACATTGTTTGCATTTGAAGGATTTGTAACCAGTATGAATTCTTTTATGACGTGCGAGGTGTGCCCTCTGACCAAAGGCCTTCCCACATTCCTCACATTCATAGGGTCTCTCACCAGTATGAATATACTGATGAATTTTAAGGGATGAATTGAGCGTAAACGACTTCCCACATTTGTTACATTCAAAGCGTTTCTTACCCTTATGAATACTCTGATGTTGAATAAGTTGTCCAGCCACACTAAAGACCTTCCCACATTCCTTACATTTATATGGTTTTTCAACACTATCAAATGTATGATGTGTAGTAAGTTGGTGGCTACTACTAAAAGCCTCCCCATAGTCTTTACATTCATGGGATTTCTCCCCAGTATAAATTCTCTGATGTATGCTAAGTTGATACCTACACTTAAACGTCTTCCCACATTCCTTACATTTGTAGAGTTTTTCTCCAGTATGAATTCTTTTATGACATACAAGATGTGAAAACTGACGAAAGGCCTTCCCACATCCCTTACATTCATAGGGCTTCTCGCCTGTATGAATCCTCTGATGTACTTCAAGACCTGATTTGAGCCTAAAAGATTTCCCACATTTGTTACATTCAAAGGGTTTCTCACCAGTGTGAATACTCTCATGTCGACTAAGTCGTCCATATACACTAAATGCTTTTCCACATTCCTTACATTCATATGGCTTCTCACCATAATGAAATCTATGATGTGCAGTAAGTTGATGGCTACTCCTAAAAGCTTGCCCACACTCTTTACATTCATAGGGTTTTTCAACATGAACTTTTCTATGTTGAGCAAGGTTTGCAGGATGACTAAAGGCCCTCCCACATTCTTCACATTCATAAGGCTTTTCACCAGTATGGATTTTCTGATGTTCTCTAAGGTCGTTAAGGTGGCTAAATGCCTTCTTGAACTCTTCAAGGTGACTGGGTTTCTCACCAGTATGACTATTCTGATGTACTATGAGTTCTGTAAGATGACTAACGACCTTTGGACATTCTTTACATTCATATGATTTCTCTCCCTTATGAATTCTACGCTGTAGAGTAACAGATGAATGTTTCCTATAAATGTGCATTTTTCCAACGCGGAATATTTCACACTTTGAATCCAAATCTAAAAGACATAAAAGAAAAACATTTTGTTTCCTGGACCAGAAAATGTAAAGGTCTATTGTAGAATTAAAAGAAATTCTCACCCACTAGAGAATGTTGAGAGAATTCTAAAATGGTTACAAAGTATGATTTTAAAAAAAAAAAAAAAAAGGAGAGCTCAGAAAATGATGAGGTTATGCAGTAAAGTGCTGGGGAATGTTTAACAACCAGCTCTAAACAGACACACAAACACGTACACATAAACATACACAGCCCTATTTTGTAGTGTTTGCCAAGGGTTATGGTGTAAATACTCCCACTGAGGGCAATTTCAAGCTATCACTTTAATGCAGTGAACCTAGACTTAGTAAGACATATGCATAATTGGCTCTAGAGAGACAGAACTGGCCAGCTATACCATACTTTTTATATATAAAATATAAATGTATACCAACATTATATAAAAAAGACATATATACCTGATCATTCTTCAATTATAATCCCCCCCAGAGATATTCCCACCACTGTAATTTATTCCCTTCTAAGCACAGCCGAGTATTTCTCTTTACTCTGCATATTAAATTAGATACATAGAGTTTTTATTTAGTTACCTTACAATGAGATTTTCTTATTATTTCCCAGTCCTACAGATATTCAATCTGCTTTATTCCTTCATAGCTTTTCTCAGGTCCACTCCAATTTTCCCTTTTAACCAATGCTAACGATTCTTATAATCCTCAGAAGAGTATGTTAATCAATTTTCAGAAATGTACCAGGTAAATACACCAGACTTATGGAACGCTGAGGATTCTGAAACTTTGGGAAAAGAGAAGACCTGAATTATATGAAGAAGTATACAGGAAGAGCACCAGGAACTAGATGGAAAAAAAATGGCAGAAGTGGAAATGAGGATAATAGACTACAATCTACATAAAGTAGTACCTTCAGCAAAATAAAAAGTGCTGCATTGGTGGGACATGACATGTGGCAAAACATATCAACTTGTAACTAAAGTATAGTTTGAGTACAAAATGGGAAATAATAATATTCATCAGGGAGTGGGCAGGTGGGAGGGGGGTGGAGAGGACGGGAAAAACTCTCACTGAATGGATGTGGGGAGCACAGTTTGGGGGATGACCACGATTGTAGCTCTGACACGGGCAGTGCATGGGCAATGTATATAGCCAAAGTGTTGTACCCCCATAATATTCTGAAATAATAAATAAATAAATAAAAAGGGGAAATAATGTAAACAACCCTTTCTAAAGTAGAGTAACAAGAGAAATTGATATTATCAGAAACTAAAAGCCCTTCCATGTGGAAACAGAAATATCCTTGGCATCATAAATGCTGGGTCAGTATGGAAAGAAAACACTGAAATGGAAAAATTCCAGTAAATCACAACTGAGGAAACAAGTACACATCATAATCTTGGGCACTTAATATTGGCAGTCAGGAAATTCAAAGACTTAAATACATGTCTCAGTAAAAAAGAGAGAAAATGACTTAAAGAACACGATCCAAAATTAAGGAAATAAAGAGCAAAGTACAGGAAAGTAGAAAAAAAAGATAAAAGCAGAATATAATCAGTTATAAAACAGAATAGCATTAACAAAAAAATCAAAGACGTTAAATGTTTACAAAAATCATTAAGTGAAATATGAGCTAAAGCAATCAAAAAAGAGAGGTAGAAAATAAAAATAAGACATGACAAAGGGAAAATAAGAAACACAGAAGAATTTATTTAAATTACAAGAGTACTATAGGAATAATCCTGAATATAAAAAAGAATATGCCATGAATATTCAAAGTCGACCATAAAAGGAAAAAGTCTCAACAGCCAGTTGTCATGGACAAAATATACAAAGCTACGAGAAAAGGCAGTTACAGTGAGCACATTTTACCAGCGGTCTTGTAATTTCTCAATATCTACATCTACAATATGCACACAGGATATGCAAGACAAAGGGACAATTCAGGAAGGGAATGGGTAAGGTGAGCCTTGAAATCTTATATAAGAAAATGAAATGAAGTCTTCAAAGACTTACAGAGTTGTAACTAAACAAAATAGTGCAAACAGTAGCAGAAAAAGGATTGGGATGTATATAACAATGCAGAATAAAAGCAACGAATCAACAATGATACTTACAAGAGAAAAGAAATTTCTCCCGATTATGCAACTCCTTAATTTAATTCAAGAAGTTCTAGTTCTATTATGGTGGCATAACCCCGCTACAGCACATTCCCCCTTTGACTGATTTAAAAACTAAATGTGGGCCAGGCATGGTGGCTCACACCTGTAATCCTAGCACTTTGGGAGGCCGGGGGAGGAGGATTGCTTGAGGCCAGGAGTTTGAGACCAGCTTGAGCAAGAGCAAGACCCCGTCTCTACAAAAAACAGAAAAATTTGCGAGGCGTCATGGCACATGCCTGTAGTCCGAGCTACTTAGGAGGCTGAGGCGGGAGGATCACTTGAGTCCTGGAATTTGAGGTTGTGGTGAGCTATGCTGACGCTGTTGCACTCTAGCCTGTGGAATTTCTTAGAATACTTGGTCCTCTATGTGTAATGTATTATTTTTCCTTTTGTCACTTTTATTTTATTTTATTTTTTGGAGACAGGGTCTTGCTCTTGCCCAGGCTAGATTGCAGTGGTGTGATCATAGCTCACTGCAGCCTCAAACTCTTGGGCTCAAGTGGTCCTCCTGCCTCAGCCTTTAATAACTTCGACAAAAGTGAAATATAAAATTTCTTAGAACAAAGAAGCTGCTGATATTGGCTCGAAAACAAACAGAAAATCTGAATAATATTGTGTCTATTAAGTGAACTGTATTCACAATTAAAAACCTTCCCACAAAGAAAACTTGAGGCCTGGATTGTTTCACTAGAGAATTTTCTCAAACTTTTAAATATCAATAATACCAATTTTACAAACTCTTTTCACCAAAAGGTGGGGATGCAGTGGGAATACTTCCCATCTCACTTTATGAGGCCAGCCTCACCGTGATACCAAAACCTGACAAAGATAGTACATAAATTTTATATACCTATACAATAAAAAATATAGATACAAAAATATTACCAAATTAAATCCAGCAATAAATAAAAAGAGTAATTGCCATCTGTGCTTATACCAGGAACAAGTGGTTATCTTAAGATTTGAAAAATCAATCATATGAGTAATCAAATCATATAAACAAAAGATAAAACCAAATGATCATTTCATCAAAGAAGAGGTATAGATCAGAAGTAAGCACATGAAAAGTACTCAGTAGTCTTAGATTTATCAATCTGTAAACTTAAAATAAGCAGAGCACAGTGGCACCTGCCTGTAGTACCAGCCACTCAGGACACTAAAGCAGAAGGATCACTTGAGCCCAGGAGTTCCAGGCTATACCATGCTACCATCACACCTGTGATTAGTCACTGTACTCTCACAAGTGTGAATAGCTACTGCACACCAGACTGGGCAAAATAGCGAGACCCTATCTCTAAAAATAAATAAATAAATAAAACATGATTAATGTGATAAGGCTTTAATGTAAAAACGTGGACAACTGGCTACAAAACTGGCAACAGATGAGTAATATAAGCACATATGGAAACTCTAAGAATCAAAAGGAAATGCTGCAAATGAAAACCCTGTGTCAGAAACGAAGAACACCTTTGACTGGCTCACCAGTAAACCAGACAGTCAAGGAAATAATCAGGAAACTGGAAGCTACAAGAGAAACTTCACAAACTGAAATGGAAGGAGGAAAAAAATAACAATGAAACAAGATATCCAAGAACTGTGGGACTGCTACAAAAGGTGTAATGCAGCAGTCCCCAACCTTTCTGACTCCACCTCAGATCAGGTGTTGGATTCTCCTGGACAGCGTGCAACCTGGATCCCTCACATGTGCTGTTTGCAGTGGGGTTCACACTCCTATGAGGGTCTGATGCCACCGCTGATCTGACCGGGCAGGGTGGGGCGGGACAGGGATGCAAGCGATGGGGAACTACTGTGGTGCGGCCCGGTCCCTGGCGGTCAGCAGCGAGGGGTTGGGGACCACAGGTGTAATGTACATGTAAAGAAAATGCCAAAGGGAAAGAGAGAAATGACCAGAACTTCCAGAAGGATTAATCACTTAGAATTTTTCAAAATTAATGACAAACACAAACCACATGTCCGGGAAGCAAGGAACACTAACCAAGATAAACATGAAAAAAATATACACATAGGCAGATCATATTCAAACTGTAAAAAACCAGAGAAAAAGAGAGAATCTTGAAAGAAGTCAGAGAAAATAAAACACCTTACTTTTAGAGGAAAAGGAGAATAATGGAATCATACTTCTTTGCAGAAATAATGCAAACAAAAAGAGAATGGAGTAAAATGTTTATGTTCTTGAAAGAAAAAAACCATGAACTTAGAATTTTGTATCCAACAAAATTATCCTTCAAAAGCAAAGGGAGGAACAAACACTTTCTCAAACACTGAATGAATTTACTGCCAGTAGACCCACCTTGCAAGAAATATTAAAAGTTCTTCAGAAAGAAGGAAAATAACATAGGTCAAAACTCAGATTTTCATAAGGAAAGGAAGAGTATTAGAAAAGGAATGGATGAATTTAAGACTTAAAAAAAAACCTACAGTAATGCCTTATATTGAATTATTAATCAGGAATAAACCAAGAATGATAGCTCTTACGATGTCTATTCAATATTGTACTGGAGGTCCAAGCCACTTCAATCAAAAAACAGAAACACAAGACAAGAAGATGAGGAAGACCAAAAGGGTCTCTATTTGCAGAGGTTGTAAAAGTTTATAGAGTAATCCTAGGTAAACCATTGGCACAGTGTCAAAGTTCTACATCTTGATTACAAGATCACATCTTATGATCCGAATTCTTCCCACTTTTTGGCTATTAGGCATAATGCTGCTTTTTTTATACTTGTGTGCAAGTTTTTGTGAGATGTATGTTTCCAATTCTCTTCAGTATATATACCTACCCATGAACAAAAGAAATTACAGAAAAAGCCTGGCCTCCTGCAGCTTCTATCTGAGTGTAAGAACAAAGACAAAATCAATAAATAAACCACATGGCACCACAAGGTATGCCAGAGGACAGAAAGTGCAAAAGGAGAAAATGAAGCTGGAAAGGAGCTTAAGGAGGGCTGGGATCAGGGGAATGGCTCAGTGCAAAAGCTCACTGTAAGAGAGACACTTAGGAAAAGATCTCAAGGTGGTAAAAAGTAAGCGCTGCTAGGTCACATGTTTAATATTTTAAGGAATTGACAGGCTGTTTTTCCAAATATGTCTATTTTACATTCCCATCAGCAATGAATGAGCATTCCAATTACTGCCAATGCTTGCCAGCACTTTCTGTTCTACTTTTGTTACTGTACCCACCTTAGTGGGTGTGAAATAGTATCTAACTGTGGTTTTGAACCGCATTTCCCTAATGACTTTTGATGTTTAACATGTGTTTTTTTCATGTGCTCTTGGCCTGTGGTATACCTTTCTTGGAGAAATCTCTATTCACATCCCTTGTCCAATTTTTAATTGAATTGTTTTTCTTTTGAGTTCTAAGAGTTCATGGTATATTGTGGATACCAGACCCTTAGATTTGTTAATATTTTCTCCCATTCTGTGCATTGTCTATTAACTTTCTTAATTACTTCCTCTGAAGCACTAAGTTTTTAATTTTGATGAGGTCCAACTTAGATTTTGTGTTTACTCGCCTGTGCTTTGGTGTCAAACCATCTACAAAGATTTATTCCTATATATCCTTGTGAAAGTTATATATCATTACTTCTTATAATTAGGTCTTTAATTTATTTGGAGTTAATTTTTTAATATGGTGTGAAGTACAAAACTACCTTCACTCTTTCACACGTGAATATCCACTTCCCCCAGAATCATTTCTGGAAACAACTATTCTTTCTTCCATTAAACTGACTTTGCACCCTTGTCGAAAACCAAATGACCATACGTGTATTGTTTTGTTTCTGGACTCTTGATTCTGTTTTACTGACCTACATGGGCCATACCTTAGGCCAGTATCACAATCTGGATTATTGTAGCTTTCTAGTAAGTTTTGAAATCGGAAAGGATGATTTGTCCTACTTTCTATTTTTTTAACCACTTTATTTATTGAGCTATGATTCACATACAAAACCCTGTATATGTTCAATTGATGAGTTTGGGGATATGTATACACCTGTGAAACCATCACCACAATCCAGGTAAAAAACATATCCATCACTTCCAAAAGTTTCCCCATGCCATATTTACTATTATTATGTACATGTCTGATAAGAACACTTAATATAAGATCTACCTTTGTACCAAACTTTTAACTGTACAGTATTAACTACAGGCACTTTGCTGTACAGTGTTTCTCCAAGACTTAATCATCTTGTTTAATGGTATGCTGTTCCCTGTGACTAATAATACCACTCCCAGGAAAATAGGGAGATATTAGCCAGTCTACTTTCTCCTTTATAAAGTTTTTTCTTTATTCGTTTTTCTTTCTTTTTTTGGCAATTCTGGGTCTCCTGCATTTCTAAATACATTTTAGGATCCTCATATCAATTTGTCATAAAGCCAGCTGGGATTTTGATAGGGTTGCAGCAACTCTGTACATCAGTTTGGGAGATACTGCCTCCTTAACAACATTAAGTGTACTGGTATATGAATAGGGGATGTCTTTTCATTTATTTAGAACTAACTACTTGCATGGTATTTTACAGTTTTCAGCGTACAAATGTTGCACATTTGTTAAATTTACTCCTATGTATCTTTATTGATGCTATTGTAAATAGAATTGTTTAATATCAATTTTGAATTATTAATTGCAAGCATACATAAATACAAATGATTGTTTTACATTGATCTTTAATTCTTCTACCTTAGTGAACTACTTTATTACCCCTAAATAAGTTTTTTTTTTTTTGGTGTGAATTCACTAGTATTTTCTATATTCCAGATCATGTCATTGGTAAAAAGAACTAATTTTTTTCCTTTCCAATTTACTATTTTATTTCATTCTCTTGCTTAAATGCTCTGGGAACAATCTCCAGTACAATGCTAGATAGAAGTGCTAAGAGCAGTCATCCTCTTATTTCTCATCTTTAGAGAAAACCTTTCAGTCTTTTCGCATTAGATGTTTTAGCTCTGGGTTTTTTGAAGACAGCCTTTATCAAGGTGAGCAACTTGATAAAGTTTATTTTGTTTAGAGTTTTTATCATGAAAGTATGTTGGATTTAACAAATGTTTTTCTGCATCTGTTGGGATGATCATGAAGTTTTTGCCCTTTATTCTAGTGACAGAATGTATTCTATTTAATTGATTTTCCTTTGTTCAACCAATGTTACACTCCTGAAAAAAATCCCCATCACACTGTATAATTTTTATATGTTGCTGCATTTGGTTTGTTAGTGTTGTTGAGGTGTTTGTGTCTATTTTCAGAAGAGATATTGCTCTATATTTACTTTACTTGTAATGTGTTTGATTGGTTTTGGTATCATTGTAATACCTGTCTCAAGGAATAAGTTCATAAGTTTTCCCTCTTCTGCAACTTTTAGAAAACTGTGAAATACTGGTGTTAATTCCTCAACAAATGTTCAGTACCAGGGAACCCATTAATTAATTAATTAACCAGGGAACCCATTCAGGCCTGGCCTTTTCTTGTAGAAAGTATTTGGCTTATTGATTTAATCTCTTTACAAGAATGAAAGGGGGGGAGCACGAAGGGGAAATGAACTTTTTTCTTTTTCACATTTTCCATTTCTTCTTGAGTCAAATTTGGTAGTTTGTGTATTTTTTGGATGTTGAACGTTCATCTAAGTTTTAAAATTTGTTGGCATTCAATTATTTTTAATTTTCTCTTATAATCCTTTTCACTTCTCTAAAGTCAACAGATATGGCCCCTTTCTTTCCTAATTTTAATAATTTGGGTCTTCTTTTTAAATTTTCTGTATCTTGCAAAAAACAAACTTTTGGATTACTGATTTTCTCTATTCTCTTTTTATTCACTATTTCATTTACCTCTATTCTAATCTTTATTATTTCCTTTGTCATCCTTGCCTTCAGTTTGGTTTGCTCTTCTTTCCTTCTTTCCTTGTTTCTTAAGATAGAAAGCAAAATTACTGATTTGGGACCTTTATTCTTTCCAATACGGGCATTTATGGCTATAAATTCTGTCTTGGTACTGCTTTATCTGCACGTTATAAATTTTGATATGTTAGGCATTTGTTTTCATCCATCACTAAGGATTTTATAATTTCCCTCTTCAGTGCTTCTTTGACCCTTTGAGTATTTAGGCTTGTGTTCATTCCCACATATTATTAAATCTCCCAAACTTCCTTCTATTAATTTTTTTGATAAAAAAATTCCCATTACAACAACTGTTTTTCCAAGTTCACACAGATTGTGATTTACAGAGGTCAACATACTAAATAACAAAAAAACAAAGACATGAGAAGGAAATTGAGAGACATAGATAATATTTAAAGAAGAACATCATCTTTTAACATTTGTACTTATTCAAATCTTTTCTAGCAAGTTAATTTTTTTTTCTTGTGGTAGGAACACTAAAAATGAGATCTAACCTCCTAACAAATTTTTAAGTATATAATAGGTTATTGTTCACTATAGGTAAAATATGATACAGTAGATCTGTAGCACTTATTCATCTGGTTTAAAGAAACTTTATACCCCTTTATTAGTATGTCCCATTTCCACTCCACCCAGCCTCTTAGAATCACCATTCTATTTTCTGTCTCTATGAATTTGATTGCCCTAGCTACCTCGAATAAGTGGAATCATATATTATAGTATGTGTATGTCTCACTTCTTTATTTTTAAGAAACACGGTCATCTTCTATCACGCAGACTGGAGTGCTCTGGCGGGATCACAGCTCACTGCAGCCTCAAACTCCTAGGCACAAGCAATCATTCTGCTTCAGCCTCTCAAGTAACTGGGACTACAAGAACATGCCACCATGTCAGCTAATTATTCTTATTTGTTTTTGTGCAGACAGAGTCTCACTATGTGGCCCAGGCTGGTATCAAACTTGTGGCCTCAAGCAATCGTCCCACTTCAGCCTCCCAGAGTGCTGGGATTACAGGCGTGAGCCACCACGCCCAGACTGCTTTTTATTTTCTATATGTCTTATGTTGTTTGTATTCCTCCATTCCTCTATTATTACTTTTCTATTAAATAGATATTTTCTAGGGTACTTTTGTAATTCCCCTGTTTCTTATGCAATACATTTTTTCAGGTATTTAATTAATGTTTTCCCTAGGGATTACAATTAACATCTTAAATTGTAACAATTTAAATCAGAGGAATACCAATTTAATTATAATACTATACAAAACTGTGCTCCTATATACCCCCATTCTTTCCCCAGCCATGAAAATTTGAACACTTAACAAAATAACAGAAGAGGGCACTTGAAAGTCACAAATTTAGACATGGTATCCAGAATCATGACTCCTTCCTCAACACTAATTTCAGGGCTGGGTGCGGTGGCTCATGCCTGTAACCCTAGCACTTCGGGAGGCCAAGGCAGGAGGATCACTTGAGCCCAGTAGTTCCAGACCAGCCCGAGCAATAGTGAGACCCCATCTCTACAAAAAATACAGCCGAGCATGGTGGTGTGTGCCTGTAGTCTCAGCTACTCAGGAGGCTGAGACAGGAGGATTGCCTGAGCCCAGGAGTTGGAGGCTGCAGTGAGTCATGGCGAAGCCACTGTACTCTGGCCCAGGTAACAGAGTGAGCCCATGTCTGAAAAAACTAATTTCAGATATAAATGACGAAAGAGACCCAAGGTCAAATCCCATACAAGAAGGTATAATCTTGTATAAATTAGACAATAGCCAAAAATGAATAACTTAGACAATTTAAATACACATTAAATAAACACCTCAAACCAGTGAAAACCTATAACATACTATTTAAAAATATGCTACAAGACAATAGAATACTTTGAGACATGCGAGAACATAAATTAGAATTAGAAAAACTCAAAAATGAAGTCTTAGTCCTCAAGACTAAAGTAGAAATAAAAGAAATAATAATTTCAGAATACCAAACTAGAAAGGAAGAGAATAAACCCATCTCATTTCAATTAAGTCAAGAAGATATTGAAAACAAAAGGAAAGAAATATATCAAAAGGATAACTCATTAATTTCTATTTGTTTAATCTGGATTTCTACTTATGTCTCAAGGGTTTATCTTTTGAAAAAAATTAATGATAAAAATTCTACATCATCAGATAATGCTACTAATTCCATTTTAGAAACAATCCTAATTCTTCATAATAAAACACAAAATTTTACAGGACCTGATCCTTCCTAACATACTTATTTCATATCCTATTAGTCCCCCCTCACTAAGTATGCTCTCATCTACCAGCTGCTCCTAAGACATACAAACTTTATGCCCCCTATAGTGTTTTTGCATGTGTTTACTCTTCCTCATATACTGAAATAAACTTAGTCCATACTTCATGTCTCTGCACAAATGTCACTGCCACAGAACAGGTTTTATGAACACCCTACATAATGTAAAAGTGCCCCATTCTTGTTCACTGTCCTTCATAGTGTATTTCATTGCCTGATATTACTTATCTGTTTGTTTTCACACGTACTTTGTCTTCCTTAATATACTCTCATCTCCATCATTACAGGAACATTATCTGTCCTAATCAGCACTACCAGACTGGTTGTGCCAAGCATGGTGCCAGGTTTAGAGTATTCAAGTATTTGCCATATATAAGAATGAATGTAGTTTTTAGAGAATAGAGCCATCTATATGAATCTGCGTGCAAAAGAGGATCTGAAAAGCATTTGGATGCACTATCTAGAGAAAATGGCTATACTCTAGAAAGAGAAGTCTTGTCACTAAATTGGGAAGGAAATATGAGAAAAATAACATGGTGAACAGATCAATATTGAAATAAATATGAACTTTAATGACTATCTCACATTGAGATATTTATTTCTTGTCCATATCACAAGCCTCTTTTCCACTGAGAAGGGATGTTTACCAGATGAGTGGACCAATTCCACTTGGGCTATTATTTACACAAATGGCTTTCCCTCCCTCACTTGTGCTTACCTGTACACTCTCTTCTTGGTTCTTCCCTCACAACCATCCAGGGCTCTTTTCCTTGTTCCAGTAAGGTAATTATATCTGGCTTAGACAAGGAATGTCCTGCTTACAAAGAAAAGAAGTGCCACAAAATATGGAAATAAACATTGAAAGTCAAAAATTACAATTATAATTGCAATAAACAGTCAAAGTGACACTGAATAAGATTTTAGAGAAGAGTAAGAGAAATAAAGAAAAAGAGATCAATTAGGGAGAGTCAGTGCTTTTGTTTTGCTGTTCTTTTAAAAAAAATTTAAATTCATATGTCCTCTAGTTCTAGACAGCAAGCATAATGTGAAAAAAACATTATGGAGTCTGGGATCAATTCCTGACTTTGCCACCTTCCAGCTGTGTGAGACCTCAGGCAAGTCACTTAAACTTACTATTCTTCAGTATTCTCACTTTTGAAACCAGAAAATAATAGGGCCATTGGGAGGATTAAATTAAGTTGATATATAAGTAAAGTGCTCAGAAAAATGTATGGTACATAGTAATCACAATGTTAGCTATTAACATTATTATGCACTGTAATTATTTTACTAAGAGTATACAAGAAGAGATATCTATAGCATATTCATCCCACTTTACATTTCATTTTCATGGATTACAAGTTTCAACCATAACTCAAATGAACTCTGGCCAGGCATGGTAGCTCACACCTGTAATCTCAACACTTTGGGAGGCTGAGGCAGGAGGATCCCTTGAGGTCAGGAGTTCAAGACCAGCCTGAGCAACATAGTGAGACCCCTGTCTCTACAGAAAAATTTAAAAATCAGCCAGGCATGGTGGAGTGCACCTGTAGTCCCAGCTACTCCAGAGGCTGAGGCAGGAGGATCACTTGAGCCCAGGAATTTGAGGTTACAGTGAGCTATGATCCCACCACTGCACTCCAGCCTGGGTGACAGGGCAAGACTCTGTCTAGAAAACTATATATATATATAAATAAATAAATATAAATAAAATGAACTCTATCTTAGGAAGTGGACTGCTTTCTCCTCAGTTTTAAGTAAATTCCATTTATCCAATCCACCATTATATGAAGAGGCTCTCCTTTGATAATGACAACAATTCAGGACCCTCTGTAGAGCTAATATCTCTGCAACCGGATCAGATAATAAAATGGAGCACTACAGCTATTCTGAGTACAAATAAATAAGAAACCTCGATCCTCTGACAATGGTTCTACAATGAACGCTAGAAAATTCTAAGCTAAGCCACTCATCATCAAGGAAAAAAGACAAATAAAAGAAGTATCAGAGGGATGTGTGAATGTCACTGAAAGAGAAGATGAAAGTGTTTAATAGAGTTGCCATTTCCAACCCAGCAAAGCTCTAACCATGTCCACAGGAACAGAGGAAAAAAATTTAACTAGTTTTTTGAAAGGCAGCCCTGAAAATTACAATGGAAAAAGCATGTATCCAACAGAGCAGATTCTAAATTATTCCAAATTATTTGAGGCTGATAAACATACCCAGTGAGGCCAAGTTCCCATAGTTTTCCATCATCACGTCCCGGTACAGAGTTCTCTGGATCAGGTTGAGATATTCCCACTCCTGACGAGAGAAGTCTATGGCCACATCCCTAAATGTTATGGATACCTGAAACAGCAAATCCATGTATTACTGGCAAAGTCAAAGAAAAGATTTAGAAAATGGAGTAGTGGAGATGAAGGACTACATTGCAGCAAAAGAACAAGTTCAGCGCACAAATTAGAAATCTATGATATCAGGGGGGAGGGATGAAGCCGAATGTAACATATGTTTGAAGAGGCTTGTGACACACACAAAACTTTCTGCATACTCGGGGAAACCTCTTAAATATCTAACCCTTTTGAGATTCACAACATAATAATGTTTTCCTATTAAATTAAATGATTAGTATATGCATAATGCCCAAAAAATATCTGCCTCATAAATTCTCAATCAATGTGAGTTAATTGAGGAACATTTGCACTTGGAAGGGGGTTAAAAAAGTTAATCATGAGAAATATTATCCAACATCTAGGACAGATTCTCAATTTTGGAAAATGAAGTTTCCATAAAATTAATAATTTCTTCAAGCATCAAGTACTTCATTATGTCAAATCGTACTATGAGCATTTTTATTCTTTTTAACAAAACAAAAGGATTTTTTTGTCCGACATCGTTATTTTATGGTATTTGCTTCTCAGGGCTTTACATCAAAATCCACAAACTCTAGGTTTAAGTCCCAATCAAATACTAATTCACACACATATGCAATTTTTCCCTACACGAAGATTAACCTCCTTCAATGCCAAATTCCACCATATCATACTTCTCATGGGTGGTCAAATGGAACCACTGTCTCAGTCTCACCAAATGACAAAACTGACCTGGAATACATACATCTTCACTTCTAAGAACTTGACTCCTTTACTCTCTCTCACTGCCTATGTTATTGAAAAATATGGTCAATAGTAACATGAACAGTTAATTTCCAGTGGGCCACACAGGGAAGATGCTGGGTGAGGTGGCATATGCTTTACAGGAAGAACAAGAACTGAGGAATACATTAACTGAGGACCCTCTCATGGTAGGTAACTTCAGGAAAACTAATGAAAAGACATACATGACCTAAAAATCACACACAGATATCAACAAGAAGAGAAACATCAACTTACACAAGCCATGGTCTTATAACCGACCGGCCAGAGCTGTTCAGTCCTCAGGGTTTCTCTAACCTAAACCTGAAATAAAAGAAAGATCTGGAGACCAGTTGTGCTTTAGAGTATCCCACAGGACTCAAGATAATATTACTGTTTTGCTCTGCCATTCCAGGTACTAAACCACCTCCCCATCACACACAATTTGGGAAGATTAGGATTCTGGATAAACCCATTTCCTCCCCCAATTCCCACAGGTCTCAATTATAACAGAGTCACAAAGCAGAAGCATATCAGCACTGAAGCCAAACCCAGATACTTCAGCAGGAAATTTCCTGGCCAGTATACCATTTTGGTGAGGCAGAGGTGGACATAAGATTGGGCAGTTCTGTCCTCCTCTGAGCAGATCTACCTCTTTCCATTCCCACCTTCCAAACTGAAAATAGGACATATCATCCACATCAGAATCTCTCTTTGATCTTGGGATTGGGTAAGGTTGGTTGAGATATTGGAGATAGACAGCGAATGTTTAGCATTCTGAGTCTAGCAAAGCTTACTAAGTAAATATATGACAGATTATCACTGTCCTAAAATACAAAGTAATCATTAAATGTGAAATTGAGAAAGATATTTAAGGACATGGAAAATATTCCAAAATAATGTCAACACAAAAATCAGACTGACCAATATATTTATTTTTGTAAAATATATAAACATATTAATCACTACAGAAAGTATGAGAGACAGATAATCATAAAACAGGAGGCAGAGAAAGTCTGAAAATTATATGTCCATATGTTAACAGTGCTTATACTTTTGGTTTGATTTGGGTTCTGTTTATTATAAATCAATTGCTGTATATTCAGTTCTTTTTGGCCAATACATAAAACAACTAAATAAGGCTAAAGGAGAAGTAAAAATAAACCTTTGCTTAGAAACTTCTCCATAACCAGAATTTGATAATCAGCCTTCCCTATAATTTCGTTTGGTTCTTGATTTTTGATTATTGTCACCTTCATAATTTCTGTAACATGGACATATAATATTAACTTGAAACGTGTGTTTCAGAATTTGTTAAAGTGGGGATTTCAAAAGAATTCTTTGTTTTCTAAATTTAAAATTTTACTGAATGGCTTATTTTCTGTGGTTTCCTTTGGATCTCAATACTTCAACTCACTTTATTACTTCTTCTCAGGTATTTTGGAACTGTGTCTCTAAAAATATGAGAAACTGTCCCTTAGTAATCTCCTCTACAATACGGGTCTCAATACAGCTTTAATTCAGGTATTCTTGACAGGAGGGTTTACTGTGTTTCCAAACCTGGCAGGTTAGTCAGGATATCCTCTAGACAGTTCCTGAATTATCTCATGAAATAATTTAATTCTGCTTTCCATCTAATATCGTTAGAATGAAAACCACAAGGTATAAAAGATATAGTATAAATCCTGTTTGTCACCATACAAAGCTCATAGAATCAGTATAATTTGTTCATATCCTGAGTATTGCTATAGTCAGACTGATGTCTCTGTTCAGCAAACTCACAAGGTAGGTCACCTAAATCTCTCCAAATAGGCTCTATCACACACTGCCTTAAATTTATTTCAATTCAGATATAACCCTCCTTGATAGATTATAAACATTTTAAAGGAAGCATCTCTACTTTTTCAGTGATTATCCCAACCTAAATACTACAATTTTCAGGTGAGGCACTTTATAAAAGTCTGATTTTTAATCACAAAATTCACTTCTAGGAATTTTTAAAAGGAAAATAATTATAGAAGTATACAACAAATATGCATAAGTTTATTCATTAAAGAATAATTTTTCATTATTAAAAATGAAAAACACAAATATCTCACATTAGGCAATAGGGTAAACATATTCTCTGCTATATGGTGGCAAACTATGCTATTATTAATAAGATTGATGTTAAATAATATAATCGCTGGAAAACAGCATCAAGAATGAATTACTCAGTACAGAAGAGAGGTTTAAAAATGTATGTATAGGCCAGGCGTGGTGGCTCACGCCTGTAATCCTAGCACTCTGGGAGACCGAGGCGGGAGGATCGCTTGAGGTCAGGAGTTCAAGACTAGCTTGGGCAAGAGTGAGACCCCCCCCTCTTTAAAAAAAAAAAAAAATCTCAGCGCCTGTTTCCCCATCAGCAAAGTAGGGATAAGAATATCACCTACTATACATGATTATTTTAAAGATTAATGAAAAGAATCCATAGAAACACTAAAAAAAAAGTATATGATAGCTAATATAATAATGTATCATCACTGAAGATGAAAAATATTACATGTCCATTAATTCATTATTATAAAAGGAATTTAATGCTGTTGCTTCCTGTTTTTCTTATAGTGAAGTTTGTGCTTCATGGGCTTTCTCTTTCTTATAATTTCAGTTTTACAAATTTCAAGTCCCACCTTCAAGAAAATACGAATCCCTGCCATGGTTGTTAGTCTTTGTAAAAAAAAAAAAAAAAGAAAGAAAAGAAAATACAAATCTTCTTTTTAAAAAAAACGTTAGTTAAAAAAAAGATTATCAGATAACAGAAAAGCCTCTTACCTCAGTCCTCAACAGATACAGAGAACAGGGAAAAAACCCTTCAGCCTCATATTTATGTTCAAAGCACAGCATCTAATAAAGTGCTAAGCTGACAGTATGAACAAGAAAGTGAATCTCATTTTTCTAAAAAATATGAACATTTATGTAATTATTTGTAAATATTACATGTTTCCTTTTATTTATTAACTATCTTTGGAAATATTATATATACTTGGAAGACATCTGGAAATCACAGATCACTGCTCTTTTCTCTGAAGTAACCTTGCATCTAAATTATTAATTCTGAAAATGTCTTCCTCCATAATTTGTGCCCTGTTAAGTTTCAAATAACATTTTTAATATCTAAAAGGTGCAAATACTTGGATTGTTTTTCACCTCTGAAGGAAATCCCTGGTAGTTTCCTCTCCTAAAATGCACAGACATATATAGCAGAGGAAATTTCCTTATTATGCTGACTCAGGTAGAATGGAAACTCCTGTTTTCAAGAAAAACTGGTCTGTTTTGGGATCTATCTGCTTCCTTAAAGTTTCAGTTTGATTATGGGGCATTTAGCATGAATGAATTCATTTTGGTTTGGTCTAGTTTGTTGGGGCCTAGTGCAGGAGATCAGTCCAAAACAATGACCACCCTTAATTTTTGCTTAACACCCATGATTGGCATAGATTCCTTTTTCAAAATAAGAATTGGGGTCTTTGTCTCTCTACTTAATTCTCTTCTGCAGAAACAAAACCACAAACAAAGGCTCACACATAAATATTTTTAAAATACATACCAAAATTTTTAAAGTAATTATCTCTGGGCAAGAAGGGTTTTTGATTATTCTAACTTTCTTCTTCATAACTCTCTTAGGGAATGAAATTTTTAAGACGAACCTGCCTTAATCCCATCATCATAAATAGAACATCAAGACATCTCAAAGCAGTAATAAACTATTTTTAACATATCATTATGGGAAGAAGGTACATTTTTGTCATTAAATAGTAAGCCTAAAACGCAAAATCAATGTGAATGAAATATATAACACTTCATGTTCTTGAACAGCCTTTAGCTGTGCTGCTTGTACATAATTAGAAACATTTCACTACAAAGATTCTTCTGCTAATGTACAGGAAAATGGTCTTTGCACATTTAATGGAAATAGGTACAGAAAATAGGCCAAATGATTTTGGGTTCACATTAGATGTGCAATAAATATAGCTACATCCCTTCCATTCTCCTGTGAAAAACCAATTAAATGATCATTTTGGATACAATCCTTGCAAAAAATTTTGCAAACTTCCATCTTTAAAAACAGGTTGTGTAGATCATTTAACATTTCAAGAACTATGGTCCATAACTATAAATAATGTTTAACACATCAGATTATAGCCAATTTTCCTTTTCACAAAAAAATTTTTATAAATGTTTATTTTATCTGCATAATATCCAGTCCCATGATGTTGCGATATTCTAACCATTGCCATAATGTTGATCACTAGTTTTCTGCAAAACCATTCCAAGTTAGGACAATCTTTGCTTCCAAATCTAAAGCCCAAGTCTAAAAAGTTTGGGTTATGGATGCTCAGGAAAACTGCAAATTAACAAACATATACAGCCATTCTCTATCAAATTTCAGAGGGTTCTTGGTCCCATGCATGCCCATAAACACAGAAAAAGGGCCCCTTTTCTGGAACACTTCAATTCTGGCACACTTCCTTAACTTGCAAAGACACAAATAAATTCATACGCCTGTTGCTTTTGATCTATAGAAACTGAAAGGGGAATGATCCAGAATCGCCTCATAATATTGAGTGCTTATGTTCCCCTTCTAAGGCTACACATGTTGCAATTTCACACATGTCCCCAAAAGGAAGTATGGTAGGTGGAATCTGTAATCAGTGTTCAATGTGGGTTCTTGGGGTCAGAACTAAGGAAGGACTGTGTTTTTAAACATGGCAATGGTGGAGGAGGGGCTTCAAGGAGGAAATCCTATTTCTGGAATCGCCAAAGATTCACTACCTGACCAAACTTTAGTCAGACTCCTGAACTTTCTCCTAGACTCACATGTACACTTCATTGTAAATCCAGTTTTAGCAAAGAAGCCTGTTAAGTAGGTTTAGCAAGAACCCTCCACCCTCATATCTAATTGGGTTCCTCCTCCTCCACCATCCCCCAGATAATGACTGATCACCTCCGCCTCTTTTCAGCAAGAATCCTGTTTAGGTCAATTTAGCCAGAATCCCCCCTACCCCTGATGTTTCCTCTTATTAATAGTAATTTTCTATTACAGGGATCCTCATTCTGTTCCTTGACTATAAATTCCCACTTGCCCATGCTGTATTGAGAACTGAGCCCAATCTCTCTCCCCCACTGCAAAATCCCACCGCAGTGGTCTCTATACTTATTACAACACTCCTGAATAAAGTCTTCATTAGCATACTTTAACAAGTATCACTGAATAATTTTTAACAGAATCTATCATGTTTGTGTAAGGGCAATTACTGCTCTAAATTTCCCATCCTGTTTCTTCTCACTGGAAACCTTCATCTAAGGCGCAATATCTGACTTCCCAATTGAGACTACGAGTGTATTTCTCTGTAGCAGTCATATTTGGCTGATAGGAGCGCAGGCAGCAGCAGGGAACCTGGAGCCACGGGTCACAGTGACGCTCACTACAAAGCCAAGGCAAAGCACGATCATCTAAACGACACACACTCAAGGTCTCCGTCACGTAAAGACAAATACACACTTCACAGTCTCAACTGCACCCACCGACACGGAAGCACGCTCCGGCCCTGTCACATACTGCACGGTCTCTCACCCTCCCCGCCTGACCACCAGAGATGAGACCACCCTCCTCTGAAGCTCAAGCACCCAAGCGCCTGAGGCGACTGGCAGACACGCCTGCTTTGAGAGCATCCCGCAACTTCTCTCTCACCGCCACGCAGAGTCCCGAATGGGCTGCCGTCTTCCCGCAGCGACCCACGCCGACTTCTTCCTCAGGTGGGGGCAAGGCAAACGTAGCGCACAACTGGAGATCCCGGAAACGGATCTAGAGGTCCAACTTTTCTCCGTCGCCTGGGGAGAATGTAATCCAAGCCAGAAGAGTCAGGACTGCAGACCCCTGTAACAAACGGATTCCAGGATCTCAGAAACGTATAAATAATGGGGCCGGTGACCAGTTGGACAGATTGCCCCGCCCAGCGCCCCAGACCGGGAGACTTCTGGGAGTTGCGGCGACTCCTAGGAGTGCGCAAGCCCAGATCGCCCAAACGCTGGCACCCCCTAACCTGAGGCTGAGGGTTTTCGCTGCGTTCTCTGGTCCTAGAGGAAACGAGTACCAGTGGCGCCAGAGCCAGGTAATCTGAGAAGGGAACTCCGGAGCTCTTTTGTTCCGAGGCCTCAGCCCTCAGTATGAGGGCACCATGTAAACTCATTGCCGTGACTCCGAGGAGAACACGTGCTTTACTGGGGGTGAGCTCCTCAAAGCGGGACTCTGGGACTGTTACGGCCCCTGGAACAACTACATATCCGTATGGAAAAGAGTGAGTTGAGTCACTATCTCTCACCATATACAAAATCAACTCAAAATGTGGGATAGGGAACCTGCAGGCACTGCTTAACACAGAGCCAAAAGCCCCAAAACCACCCTTATCAAAAACAGGATGTGGTAACAGAACAAGTTAGGACCCGCTGGAACTAAGATGGGGAAGGAATTAGCCACTTCTTGGCCTTGCGGCTTATTGTACCTTAGTTATAATATATTAGCATGCTAAAAGAAACTCCCACTGACACGACAACAGTTCCACGGGGGACCATATAAAGTAAAGAAAGGGGATGGTTCTCAGTTTTAAGAAATCACCGACCCTTTCAAAGAAATAACATGAATACTCCTCCCCTCCTTAGCCTATGATGAAACCGGTGCATAAATAAAGAAATCAAAAGAACCAAAGGAGCTGTTCTCAGCAGGGAGAACTAGCCTTTCTACTCTGTGGAGTAGATCTCTTGCACTCTCTCAATAAAACTTGCTTTGGCTTTACACTGTTGGCTCACTCCTGAATTCTTTGTCCTGCGAAGCAAAGGACACACTTGGACTCCAACTGAATCCCAGCATTGGGAACCACTTTCCCACAACAAATGGATTAAACACCAAAGTGTAAGACTTAAAACAATAGAGCATTTAGAAGGAAATATAGGCATAAATCTTCCAGACTCTATAGTAAGCAATTGTTTCTTAAATATGACAAAAATCACAAGCAACAACATCCAAAAAAAAAAATTGTACATAATCAAATGTTAAAACTTTGTGCTTCAAAAGCCACCATCAAGAAAGTGAGAAGACAACCCAAAGAATGACAGAAAATCCTTCAAATCATGTATCAGATAAGGGATTTGTATCTAAAATATACAAAGAAGTCTTTCCACTCAATGATAAAAAGACAAATATTAAAAGTTAAAAATGGGCAAAGTAACTTAATACATTTTTCTCAAAAAAAAGCATACATATGGCTACTAAATACTTGAAGACATGTTCAACATCTTTAGTCATCAAGGATATGCAAATCAAAACCCCAATGAGATACCACCTCATACCCTCTGGGGTGACTAGAATCAAATAGACAAACAATAACAAACTTTGCCTAGGATTTGATGAAATAGAAACCTACATATGTTGATGGTGCTACTGGAAAATGGTGCAGCTCCTTGGGAAAACAGTCTGGCAGTTACTCAGAAGGATATAGAGGTACCATATAACCCAGCAATTTTAGTCCTAGGTATATTCTCAAGAGAAATGAAAAAACATATGTCCTCACAGAGCTTTTAAACAAATATTTACAGCAGCATGTTTCATGAGAGCCAAGAACTGAAAACAAATCAATTGTTCCTCATGTCTTAAATGGGTAAATAAAATGTATTATATTCATACAGTGGAATAGTATTTGATAATATAAAGAAATAGAGGTCTGATACATGCTACAACATAGATCAACCTTGAAAGCATTATGCAAAGTGAATAAATCCAGTACAAAAGACCACATATTTATGATTGCTTTTATATGAAATTACTTTTTATATAAAATTTCCAATGTGGGCTAATTTACAGAGACTGAAAGTAGATTAGTGGTTGTCTAAATTGAGGGGTGGTAGAGGGAATTGGGGATGATGGCCAAGGGGTGTGGGCTTACATGTTGGCGTGATGAAATGTTCTAAATTTGACTGTGTTGATGGTTTCACAACTCTGTGACTACACTAAAAATCATCGAGTTGTACAATTTAAATGAGTGAATTGGATGGTATGTGAATTATATCTTAAGTTCTTACCACTAAAAATTTTAAAAAATGAAATAAAGACTTTTCAACAGGTAAAAACTGAGAACATCCATTGCTAACAGATCTTCTCTACAAGAAATGTTAAAGGAAATTCTTGAAGGAGAAGGAATAGGACATAGTCAGAAATTTCTATATGAACAATAAATTAATAGAGTTGGAAATGAAATTAATGAAGGTAAAACAAAACCATTCTTTCTTATTTTTAGTTTTCTCTAAAAGATAATATTATTCAAAGGAAAATTGTAACACTATTATCTTGTGTTTTTAGCATGTGGAAAACTGAAATGTATGACAGAACAGCACAAGGAATGGGCGAGAAACGCTTGAAATACACTGTTACAGTGTCTTACAGAGTATTGAAGCAGTATGATATTATTTGGTTTTTTTTCTTTTTTTTCACCATACCTCTCAGATCTAAAGTATGATATTTTTGAAGGTAGATTCAGATTATTTTAAAATACATATTCTAAATTCTAGGGATACTATCAAAAAATTAATAAAGAAAAGAGGTATAAATAAGATAATTAGGGAAGAAAATGAATTTTAATATTACACTATATATTAAAAGGCAACATTGAAAGTCACCAAAAAATAACAATGATATAAGTAGTGTGTTAAGATACAAAAGATATAGGGAATAAATACCAGAACTCACAGACTATTGTAAGATTTTAAAATATATATGTGCATACATTAATAAACACATACATAAAATGGAGGAATCAGTTTAAAGCCTTGATTAATTCTACTGCAGTTTTAAATGGTATGTATAAAAAATACGTTAGCAAATTAATAACACTGCTTGTTCGGATCTGACAAACATTCAGGCTTAGAAATGTCAGTATTTCCGAAGAAATTAGAAAAACACTAAAAAAAAAATTTTTTTAGCCATTAGTCTGTAATAAAAACTAATCAAGGTTAATAACAAAGCACATCCAGGAAATGTGAAAAAGTTTCAGTCCCCCAAAATTCTTTACATTATTAAGAGAAACATTTGGATGTAACTATTCAAATTACTGTGTATCACAGTAAGATACATATTAAGTAACTCTAAATAGGAAAAAACCCTCAGGACAAAATTCTATATCCACAGACAATAAACAGTAAGAACTTAGAATAAGAATTAACTCTTATCTTATTAAATATGAAGGTTTTATTGAATAATTAATAAATCATTCCCTTTATGATGTAATCAAATGGAGAATCTCACAACTACCCTCCATTTTATACCCTCTTGATATACCTTTATGTATTTATTTATGTATTTATTTATTTATTTATGAAACAGGGTCTTGCTCTGTCTCCTGGATTAGAGTGCAGTGGCCTCATCATAGCTCACTGCAACCTCAAACTCCTGGGCTCAAGCAATTCTCCTGTCTCAGCCTCCCAAGTAGCTGGGACTACAGGAACGTGCCACCATGCCCAGCTAATTTTTCTATTTTTTGTAGAGGCAGGGTCTCATTCTTGCTCAGGCTCTTCTCAAACTCCTGGCCTCAAGCAATCCTCCCACCTCAGCCTACCCTAAGTGCTAGGATTATAGGCGTGAGCCATCTCACCTGGCCTTGATTTACCTTTAGATTAACCTAAACTCTTCATTTCCACTGCAAAACGTGCGGCCTGAGGCCATTTTACTCATGAACAATCTGATGTTGTAACTATTCTAAAACTCCCCTCCCCATGTGGTTGTTTGAAATACATCCCATGTCTTTGACATTTTACACGCAAACCAACACACCCACAGCTACTGACTATGATGAAATTTAATGGTAAATGCCAAAATCATGTAAATTAATTCTCCCTTTGCTCTTGAGTTTTTGTTAACCAATATACAACTCCCTGGGGAAAATCCAAGGACTAATGCCAATGGATTTTAATAAAGGTAAAGTCCCACATGTTTTCTCAGTCTGTCTGTCTCTTTCTCTAAATCCCCATGTGCTAGTTGAGGTTCCTACTGCCTCTGGACTTCCTGGGGACCTCTTCTTGGTAACGCTAACATCTGGGGGATCTATACGTAATAAACGTCTTCTGTTTCATGTATTTTTGTTTCATATCCTCATTGTGTCTCACCTGACTCTCACATACACCTGAACTTAACCTTCTCTTTGGTCAGGGCTCTCTAAGAGAGTGGCTATCTTGTAGGAATAAACTGGGCACAGGTCAAACAAGAGCCACAGTGGCATCTGCCACTATAAATAGGATCCCTACGAGAGGGACACCTGGTTATAGGTCAGACACTTAGGCATTAGGCCATCCCCCAGGATGGAGAAGTATCCCATGAAGGCACACTGTAAACGTCTACGACCAAATCCCTGGAATTTCCAGTCAGAGAAAGACTAGGAATTTATGGCCACTCTCAGGATAGACTCCTCTAAACCAAATTAGAAAACAACCATCACAATAAAAATCATAAGAGTTCTCACTATTGTTTATGACAAATGTACTTTTTCATGGTACAAATATAAGTTAAATCAATAATGAACAAGTGCAAGAGGCTCTGGAAAGATGGAGGTGGTAGTGACAGGTTTTTAATGTCTCTGAACCCCCTGCATAAACACAGCAGAGCAACTAGATAACAGAACTAAAAACCTGCAGACAGCACCTACAGCAAAACCACATGACACACTCAAACACTACAAAACACAAAATACAACTGGCTAAGGACAAACCAATAAAAGCCTCAACGATTACCTGCGAAATCATTAGCTTTTTTTGTGGAAAGAGGGGAGGAACATAGAGAGCTACTGGTGGACCTGACAATAGGAGAACCATAATAAGAGAAACAACAAGTGTTCTTGGGAATTGTGACAGGGATTTTGAGAACAGCAGATGAAAATGGGAAGGTTTATGCCCAACCCAATACCATGAGAATAAAAGAATTTGAGAGATGCAAGGGGCCAACAGTCAGATCTGAAAAGAACTTCAGCAGTCTGGGCCACACAAACTCTGGAAAACAACCAGCAAAAATTACCTCCCTGCATGGCACCCGACACCAAGGAGAAACTTTTAGAAATGAAATCACAATTGAGCAGGGCATGGACAATAAAGAAAAAGGAAAAAGCAGATGCACGATAGAGAGTGAAACATAGCAAAGAAATCTCAAAAAAGATGTTGCCATGTTTTTGAGCAATTCACACAAATGAGAATATAGTATGTAGCTCTGTGACGTTAGAAGAAGATATCCTGAACCATGCCTCCTTCTATCGTTCAGGAAAACTAACTTTATATAAAATAAGCAACAGAAAACTTTCCAGGTCCAATCCCACATAAAAACTATTATTGAGAAAAAGAAGTAGAATAGCAATCTCTCCAGACTCTAAAACCATGCCAAACACTTTTGATCAGTAAATAGGTCAAAACTATACATTAAGATTTCAAAATGAGCTTAAAAACATTAATGATAGAAGACAAAAAGTAGCAAAAGGAGAAATAGAAAAACTCAAAAATGAAGTTACAGAACTTAAGAAATCTAATTAAAAGAAAAAATTTTTAAAAAAACTGTTATAAGGAAGAAAAGAGCAGTAAACATGATAGATAATTCCTCATAAAAATGAGAAAAATAATAAAAGGGTTGAAGGGAAATGAATAAATAGCACCAAGGCATATTTTACTAAAATAATGGACTTTAATAAAAACACAAAACTTCTTTGGGCATCAGGGCAAAAACAGCAAGTGAATTGCAGATGAACATCTTTGACAGCAATACTTTATTATGCTAGAAGGAAATGCAATAACACTGAAAATATTCCAGGAAAGAAAATATGAGCCATGGAGTTCATATTCAGCAAAAATAACCTTCAAGAAATTCTGTCATTAGCAACATATGGATGAATCAGGAGGATATTACACTAAGTGAAATAAGCCAGGTACAGAAAAACAAATACTGCATGATCTCACTTCTATGTGGCATCTAAAAAAGTCAAACTCATAGAGGTAGAGAATAGAACAATGGTTAAGGAGAGATGTTGTTCAAAGAATACAAAGTTCAAAGAGTATAAAGGAGGAAAAAGTTTTAGAAATCTATTGCACAGAATGGTGACTAGAGTTATTAATAATAATAATGTATTATATATATCAAAATTGCTAAGAGTAAATTTTAAATGTTTTCACCATAAAAAACAAAGTATATGAGGTGAGGGATATGGTATTTAGTTTGATTTCATCATTCCACAATGTAAATATATATCAAAAAATTACATTGTATTCTATAAATATATACAATTATTATTTGTCAATTAAAAAAATAATCTTCAAGTATAAAAGGCACAAACTGTTATCAATCTAAAAGAACTCAGGAAATATTGATCATATAAGCCCTTGATGAGAAATTTAATGGAGAAAGAACTTTAAACAATCAAAAGTAAGTAGAGACACATCGTGATAAGGACTGAAGATGAATGTTAAATATGCACTTACTTGTTAAACTAATATTAAGTTATGGTTAAATATGAAAAAATATAATGTGCAACATCTCTAAATTTAACCATGTTGTAGTTCAAATCTTTTAAATAGGGGAAACGGACAAGTATGCAAAAAAATCTTTGGCTGAGAATTGAGCTCATTTCATGAGAAATAACTCTGAAATTCAGTGTACAAAGCTGGTAGTTCAGAGAGCAGATTTCCTATATCATGAAGCAGAAAACCTCCCCCAGGGACACTATGGTGTTCTCCAACACACTCTCTACAAGTCCGTTTGAAAATGTTTTAGATACTCCCATGCCTGTCAAAAGAAGTCTCTGGCCACATCACTGAAAGTCGTTGATCCCTGAAGGCAAACCCACATATTATTGGTGAATTTAAAGGCTATACTTTCAAGATGGAATGAGTGCTTTGCAGGAAGGGAGCAATGTAACACTCAGTGGTCTGGAAAACTCTAGTATTTGTAGCTAACTAAAGCAGAATGTCTACTTATTCTTGAAGAAGTCATTTGTTGCAGTAAAAAGTTTCTATATTTTGTGGAATATGACACTATTCAAGCATTGCTTGAATAGTTAAAATAATCTTAGTTTTCTTATTCAATAAAATAGTATGTAACATTTGCAGCCATTAGAGTACAAGTAAATAAAAAGAAAAAAATAGCATGTAATATCACACTGCCTTCTAGGTGCCTAACTCATGAATGCCCAATAAATGTTCTAGATGATGTCCCCTTTAAGAAATAAAACTTTTTTATAGATGTAATTTAAAATCATAGAAGAGAGGGCTTTTTTAAACAATAATTAGTTATTTCCTCAAACCTCGAAGACCATCATTATGCCAGAAGATATAAGCATATTTCTTTGTTTTAATAAATAATACTTTATTGGTTATGTGACATGTATGGATTAGAAGATTAAATATTCCTAAATTGCCAACATTCCCCAAATAGATCTGTAAACTTGATATTGAACTACAGATTTAACACTATCTATTTACCAGGAGGTATACAGAAATGGACAGGCTCATTAAAAAAATATATATGGAAATTAGAATGCCCAAGACCATCTTGAAAGAGAAGACAAAGACTATAGTCTACATTCCAAAGTTTCAAAGATTGTTATAAAGATGTAATAATTAAGAGAGGATGGTTTTGTTATATAGATAAAGAAATAGACCAATGGAACACAATAATGAGTCCCCAGATAGGTGAATACATGTAAAGTTATGGATTATGATAAAAGCCCTACAGCAATACACTGGGGGAGAGTAAAATCTTTTCAATAAATGGTCTTGGGAGCAAAGGGATATCTGTATGGGAACACTTTTCTTAGAAAAATATAAATGAACACAATACAATGAATTAATTTGAAATGGATTGTAGACTTAAATGTAAAAGTTAAAACTTTAAATCCTCAGAAGAATACATAAAAAATAACTACTGGAGTAGGAAAATTTGCTTAAAAAGAATGCAAAGAGCATGGCCATATAAGAAAATATCTGCTTGGCACCTTGGCTTGTGCCTGGAACCCCAGCGACTCAGGAGACTGAGGTGGGAGGATAGCTTAAGGCCAGGACTTGGAGACCAGCCTGGGCAACATCTCTAAAGCAAAACTAAAATAAATAAAAAAGAGAAAATTTATAAGTCGGACTTCATTAAAATAAAGAACTTTTGTTCATCAAAAGGCACCATCAAGGTCGGGCGAGGTGGCTCAGGCCTGTAATCCTAGCACTCTGGGAGGCTAAGGTGGGAGGATCTCTTGAGTTTAGGAGTTAGAGACCAGCCTGAGCCCTGAGCAAAAGCGAGACCCCATCTCTACCAAAAATAGAAAAGATTAGCTGAGCGTGGTGGCCCACGCCTTGTAGTTCCAGCTACTCCAAAAGCTGAGGCAGGAGGATCACTTGAGCCCAGGAGTTTGAGGTTGCTGTAAGCTAGGCTGATGCCGTGGCACTCTAGCCCAGGTGACAGAGTGAGACTTTGTCTCAAAAAAACAAAAAAAGAGCACCATGAAGAGAGGGTAAAAACAAATCATAGGTGAGGAGAAGATGGTCACAATACATATACCTGATAAATTTTGTACACAAAATAGACCAACAATTCTTACTGTCTATCCTTCTTATTAATAATATATATTCCCAATAACTGTATAAAATGCTAACATAATGTCTAATTTAATACCTTTAAAAAAAGAAAACTGAATTAAAGAACTACATAATAGCAAATGTGAAGAGAGGAACGAAATTGAAGCATTCAAACAAACTTCAGGTGTGTGGAAAATGGTAGGCATATCAATCAATTTGGACTTTCTTAACTTAAAATGCTTGTTCTATTCCTATGTTAACAGCCAATGGAATCAAGCAAGAGTGAATATTTTCCAAAGTAATAATGGCAAAAAATGGATTGAGAAAGAATAAATAAATGAAGAAAACCAGAAATCAGGAGAAAAATATAGAAAAAACATTTGGGCAACTAGAAATGGTTCATGTTTATCAATTAGTGTTTATTTAAATGGTTAACTCTTTCTAAATGCAAAAGAATGTTAAATGTGAATTTGAAAATGCAGGAATATGTATTTAAAATTGTCACACTTAAAGCTTAAGGAGAAAGAGGTTGCAATTAAGATCTTAAAACTTATGCCAGTAAAATACTTATAAAAAGAAAGCTAATATAATTTTGGGTCAGATAATATAGACATTATTACTAGAGGATTACTAGAGACTAAAAAATCACTGCTCATTGATAAAAGTTTAATTCACTAGGAAGATATAACAGTTCTGAAGTTGTACACACTTTATTTTATATCCTCATGACCTTTAATAAAAAAGGGCCAATCTCTGAGGCTAAATGGATGGTTCTGACATATAATCAAAATCTTTAAGATTCTGATCTTAAGCTGACAAAAATAAGTAAAATAGGGAAAGTTTAATAAGACAATTATAAGCTACATATTAAAAATGTACCACATTACTTTTTATATTTTGAAGTAATTTTAGGCTTTGCAAGGGAAGAATAGCAGAAACAGTGCAGAGAGATAAATGAAATAGAATTAAGAGTCTAAAAAGAAACTGTGGCCAGGTGTGATGGTGCACACTTGTTGTCCCAGCTACTTGGGAGGCTGAGGCAGGAGGACTGCTTGAGCCCAGGAGTTGGAAACTACAGTGAGCTATGATCCTATCATGATCCTGCCACAGCCCTCCAGCCTAGGGCAACAAAGTGAGACCCTGTCTCTAAAAAATAAATGAATAAATAAATAAATGGAAAAAAAAGCTTACATTTACAGTAATTTTCAACAATGATGCCAAGACAATTCAACTGGAGAAAGAATAGTCTTTTCAGTATATGGTGCTGGGTCACCTGGATATCCTCATGCAAAAGAATGAATGTGGAATTCCACCTTACACCCTACACAGAAATGAACTGAAAATGGATTTGAGACCTACACGTAAGAGCTAAAACTACAAAACTCATAGAAGAAAATACAGGCACAAATCTTAGTGACCTTGGATTAGGGACAGGTTTCTTAGATATGATACCAAAGCACAAGCACCAAAAGAAAAATAAACTGCATATTATCAAAACTTTTCTTTCTTTAAAGGACACCATCAAGAAAGTAAAAAGACAGGGAACAGAACAAAAGAAAATGTTTGCAAATCATGGATCTCATGAGGCACTTGTATCTAGAATATATAAAGAACAATTGCACCTCAATAATAATAAGACAAGGCCAGATGTGTTAGCTCATACCTGTAATCCCAACACTTTACTTTGGGACGCCGAGGTGGGAGGACTGGTTGAGGCCAGGAGTTCGAGACCAGTCTGGGCAACACAGCCAGACCCCATCTCTAAAAAAAAAAATTTAACAATTAGCCTGGCATGGTGGTGCATGCCTGTAGTCCCTGGAGACCCTACCTCCAAAAAAAAAAAAGAAAGAAAGAAATTAAAGAACATTTGGGATTTACCAATCAATCTGTCATTATTTTATTTTTTACTCCTCAAATAATTCCTTGTTCTGGAGTTTAAAATGTTTTAATTAATAGAGTTAATTTTTAGAAAAAGTGAGCAGGGAGCACACTGAGTTCCAACGTCCCCCTCACACCATACTACACACACACCCTCCTCTATTATGAACAACTTGTATTATTAGTGTGATACATTTGTTATACTTGATGAGCCAATATTGATACAATGTTATAAAGTTCATGGCTTATATTAAGGTTCACTCTTTGTATTGTACCATTTATGGAATTTGACTAATATGTAAGGGCATATATGCACCATTACACTATCATAGAAAAGTTTCACCGTCATAAAAGTCCTCTGTGCTCCACCACTCATCCTTCCCCCTGCTCGAGCCCCTAGCAACCACTAACCTTTTACCATCTCCCTGATTTTGCATTTTCCAGAATTCTATATAATTGGAATCATACAGTATGTGGCCTTTTCAGATTGGCTTCTTTCACTTAGCAATATGGCTTTAAGGTTGCTCTATATCTTTTTGTGGCTTAATAGTTCATTTCTTTTTATTGCTAAGTAATATTCCTTTATATGAATGTAGCACAGTTTATCCATTTACCTATTGAAGGATATCCTGGTTCCTTCCAAGCATTGGCAGTTATGAATAACGTTGCTACAAACATTCATGTTTAGGTTTTGAGTGGATATCAGTTTTCAACTCATTTGGGTACATGCCAAAAAATGTGACTGCTGGATTGTAGGTAGGAATGTGTTTAGCACTGTAAGAAATTGCAAAACTGTCTTCCAGTGTGGCCATACTATTTTGCATTCCCAGCAGTAATCAATGAGTGTTCCTATTGCTCTACATCCTCACCAACATTTGGTATTGTCAATGTTTAAATCTGAGCCATTCTAATACATGTGTAGTGGTATCTCATCAGTATTTTAATTTGAATTCCCTAGTGGCATATGATGTTGAGCATCTTTTTATATGCCTATTTGCCATCTGTATATCAAAGGGCAGGAACAGAGGATGGAATGCAGGGAAAGAGCTTGCTGTGATTATTGGAAGCTGCAGGCAGAGACTATCTTCAGGGTTAACTGGGCACTGACTATGACTTCTGTCAGATAAAATGTGGTCTACCTGAGTTTTGGCTGGAAGCATGGAGCATCTGGTCATCCATAAATATTTCTTATTGAGTCTTGAGGTTTATGTTTGTTTTCACTGAAAGGTGATATAAGATCAATATATAAACAGGTTGGGGTACAACAGGTAATGACTCTGTCAGAGATGTTGAGAGTATATATTGAATGGATGGTGTCACTGGCTACCGAGGCCTTTCTCATTATGGATTTTCAGCTTTCTTTTGCCACATGGAAAGCCACTGAGATAATCTACATCTGATTTTTCTCTTGGGGGACACTTCATTCCTGAAAAGTATCTGTGTTCTGGGCTACATTGAGCATTGAGCTCATAATCTAACCATTGTGTGTGTGTGTGTGTGTGTACCCCTTCCCTAATATACTCAGTTTATCAGTTCTGGAAGTACCTACTACGTTTCCATTTTAGAGTTGAAGATACTGAGGTTTGAAGAGGTTACATAACATACAGAATGTAGGACGTTATATTTTTATTTATTTATTTATTTTGGGACAAGGTTCCACTTTGTTGCCCTGGGCTGCTGTGCAGTGGCATGATCATAGCTCACTGCAGCCTCAAACGCCTGGGCTAAAGGGATCCTCCTTCCTCAGCCTCCAGAGTAGCTAGCACTATAGGCACATGACACCACATCCAGCTAATTTTTTTCATTTTTTTGGAGAGATGGGCTCACCCTATGTTGCCCAAGCTGGTCTTGAATTCCTGGCCTCAGGCAGTCCTCCCTCCTCAGCCTCCCAAAGTGCTGAGATTGCAAGCATGACCCACCACGCCCAGCCAAACGTCATTTCTAATAAGTGGAGAAGCCATAAAACCAGGTCAAATAAGCTGCCTTCACATCCCACCCTTTAACTTCTGTATAATATCTTTTCACTGTCAAAAAGGGGAGAGTGAATTTTGGTGTTTTTTCAAGACGATTGACTGCAGGAGTTCTTTCAAGATACAAGAAAAAGCAATACCTTTTTTCACATTTTATATTATTTATCGTTATTGGTCACCAGAAATTGATTACGGATGCAGGAAACTTTTACATTCCTCTCTGCTGTATTATGCATAGGTGGGCTTCACTACAATTGGGAAGCCAGAGATTCAAAAATATCTTTTAAAAAATATCTTTAATTTGTAATGCCTGCTCACAGGTATCTAACTGAAAAATGCTTTGCTCCTGTTGGCTCTTTCACCATTATTTGTTGAGAGTTTGGGTTTTTAGGCTCTTTCTGGGCTATGGAGTCCTTTCCAGGCTATCTTGGAGCAATCTGAGAGTCCATCATCACTTTCTGCTGGGACCCAAAGATCTAGGAGGAGTTTAGAGCTGTGATTAGACCACTGATGGACCCATCACAAAAGCTTAACCCAACCTTGATCCTAGAGTCTTCACAAATGCTCACTGAAGAAAATTCCCAAGACAATTCAGAGGCCTCTCATAACTTCTCCAAAACGTTAATAAAGCACCTTAGTAAACTGACTCTCAACCCTGGCACCAAATTCCCTTCTCCTCTACCTGAAGTTTCACCCCAACAACAGGATAGAAGAGAAATCAATTTCTAGGAGATCAGAGATGGCTTGCCTTACAGGAAAAGAGGAGTAAGGACATTGTTATCTGGTGGAAAGAAAGAATAGTAAAACTGAGATATCTTTTACTTAACAGATTTTCTCGGCTTGGAAGAGAACTAACAGACACTGGCTTAAAGTTCAGAATGAATCAAGAAGTGTGCCATTCAAATGTGACTGCATTTTCTAAATGTATCACAGATGGGATACTTCTGAAAATGCTAAAATAGGGAATTATGATACCAAGCTGATTTCACCATAAACCTTATTCTTATACTTTTCTTTCCTGCTGGTAATTTTATCCAACAGGTTGAGAAAGCTACTCTATGCTAGGTTAGACTGTATACCAATAAGGTATTCTAATAATTTTGATAACCTATGATGAGTTCTGTGAGGCCTTTTTCTTCTTGTTTCTTGTCTTTCCACCTCGATACCAGTATTTTGTAAGGGATCTATGCAGTTTGAATGTATTTGAATAACTTCAATATACTTTAGCTCTACTTTTTTGATTTGACCCAAAGAATCACCAATAGATATCAAGTATTCCCATGTGTTTTAGAAACCTGAAGTCAGTGGGATGAAATCCAACATCAAGAATTTGAAGCAAAGTAATTTGTGGGGAAAGAATGTAAAGAAAACATTGGGTGGTTAGAACATAATTAATTAGATTTTCTGGTTTTCAAAAATTTAAATTGCAATAAAAGGAAATTTCGATGCGCTGTTTTTTCACTTTTCATTTTTTTCATGTATATGAAAAATGATGAAATGATGTACATGAGTACCTTTAAAAAAGAGAAAAAAGAAAAATACTTTGCTCCTCAGGCATATGGGTACATATGGTAAACTGCAGGCAGAGGCTAAAAATTTGCAAAGAAGAAAGGCCTATTAGAAGTTGTGTCTCCTCAAATTTGTATTTGTATTTGTATTTATATTCATATGTATTTAGATTCACTCATGAAGAAGTTCAGTTAGTGGGAAATGCAAAGTTCTCATCAAGGGATGTGCATGTTTTAGTTACCAGCATTATTACACATTTAAACACGTAATGCATACATAGGATAACAATTCAATAAGTATAAAAAAAGTTAAGTAACTTTTCCTTCATGCACCCCATTCATTCAGTAGCTCACTTTAGAGTCAACATTTTAATTTAGTTGTGCATCCTTTCATAGATCTTTTAAAAATGAATTTTATTGTGTATATTTAAAGTATACAACATAATATTATGGGATACACATATAGTACAGAGGTTACTATAGTGAAGCAAATTAACATATCAATCATCTCACAGTTACTCACTTTTTAAAATTTTTAAATTTATTTTTATTTACATTTTTTAGAGGCAGGGCCTTGCTATGTTACCCAGCTGGTCTCGAGCTCTTAGCCTCAAGTGATCCTCCCTACTCAGCTCCCCAGTACACGGGATTATACATGCAAGCCAGCATGCCAGGCAGTTCTTAACCTAAAGCTCCACTTTCCCCCAACCTGAAGAAATTATTTGAACGAGTCCTTTTCCCTTTCAGTCCAGGCTCAGTGAAGATTCTACATCTATAATTTTAGTCTCACTTTTTTTTTTTTTTTTTTTTTTTACAAATAGGACAAAACTGTGATATTCCTCCTTTTGTAGGTTCAGGAAAAAAAAAATTTCATTCACAGACATATTTCAAGATTCTTTAGGGAAGCTCAACCCCAATAACAATGCATGAAAAGCAGGCTGAGAACATGGCCCAACATTTCTATTTGAAGTTTGAGTTTTATAAAATTATCCAGTGTGGACACTGAAGGCTCTTGGATGGCAGGAAAAATGAGTAGGGAACAAAGAAGGAAGCAACATGAAATAGTTGTTCTTTAGTAATTTTATTATAAAAATTAATAATACTGCTTGAGAAAATTTGGAAATCATAAAAACAAAAAAAAGGAGACAAATTACCACAAGATGCTTGTACCAAAAAAACCCCCACAATGTGAGCATTTTTGTCTTATAAGGATTATTTGTGTGTGTGTGTGTGTGTATGTGTATTTCACAGTATTATAATTTATTTTATAATTAAGTCCTGGTTTTGGCACTTAGCATCTCAATAAAACAATTTCTCCATTACAAAAAAAATCATTAAACATTTTAATGGCTGCATAAATATATTAAGAATGTTTCATTCTTTATTTAACCATGCCAATCTTGTGGGCATATAATTGTTTCCAATATTATGTGATTATAAACAATGCTGATATTTATATATTAAATATATTTACACCAAAACATGCCTCTGGATATTTTGGGTTATTTTCTTATGATCGATTATTAAGAGGGAATGACCTGAAAAATGTTTTACTCACTCCTAATTAAGATTTTCACCAAAACTATATAAAGCTTCTCACCCCAACAGTGTTACCACAACTGAGTACTACTTTTAAAAATAATTTTGGACAGCGAGTCTTGAAATGGAATCACAAAAATAATCACTACAGGACAGGAAGCCTGAAGTTCTTTTCTATTATATATATAGATTTCAAGAATTCTGCCTAAAGCAAAAAAGAAGGCCAAACATCTTTTATTTTATACCAACTCATTCTTTTCCTTTTACTCTTTTACAAAAGAAAGATCCAATATTGAATAATTGAGACATTGTCCCCTCAAAAGGTAGTCACAGAATTACTGCATCTATTTGCCTCTCTTTTCTGGGAGGGGTAGATATCAACAGGTTGTGCTAATCAGCTTGATCTCTCGAACATCATGTTCAGCTGATTTATTTACTCCTTCCATGAGAATGCAACAAATGGAAAAATTTACCTGAGACCAAAAGGGGATATTGGATAAGTTTAAAAATGTTTTCTATCTTAATTCCTGGGAATGAACAAGACAAGAGACAGAACCTTTACTAAGCTAACTTCAGATTTTCCCAACAAGGCTTCTACTATAGGGATAGTGATCCTAGATCATTTTTAAAAACTATTGTATACTTTTGAAGGGCTAGAAATTGACATGTGGAACTAGGGTACATGCAGAAGTATTTAATGTGGAGCTTTTGTGGAATTTGCAGAGGAAATTTTGTTTCAACAGACCTCCTTAATGAGCACAAGAAGGTTCATAGGTATAAAGAAATTCAATTTTCTTGTGAATATTAACTTACAGAAATACAAGAATTTTCTACGATCAAGAGGATGGAATATATCTTCAAGAAAATTTTTAATGAGAATCAAGGCAAACAATGCCTCATAGTGATAAAAACAACAAGAAAAACACTGAAGAATCGTTACATAGATGTCATATCCCTCTGGTATGCTGGGTTTCCTGCTCTCACCTGAAAGTGGAGCACTCTCACTATGACATCACAAAGCATCCCCTCCTGTATGCCTTTTACATCTTCTATGTGTTTACTCCAGTTGAAGGGAGTTCTCCAAGTCAACACCACTAAGCCAGTTGATGCACATGGGCCACTTGGCTACTGAGGAACCAGGGCTCACACGTTCCTCTTTGATGATCATGATTTCCAGATGCATAGGACAGAAATGTCTTATCTACTTTGCCAAGTCTGAATACCCTTCAACATTACAGTGTTTATCAGCTGGGCATGGTGGCTCAAGCCTGTAATCCTAGCACTTTGGGAGGCCAAGGCAGGAGGATCGCTTGAGGCCAGGAGTTCGATACCAGCCTGAGCAAGAGCGAGACCCCATCTCTACAAAAAATAGAAAAATTAGCTGGGATGGTGGCATGCACCTGCAGTCCCAGCTACTTAGGAGGCTGAGGCAGGAGGATCACTTAAGCCCAGGAGTTTGAGGTTGCAGTGAGCTATGATGACCCCTCTGCACTCTCACCAGGCTGACGGAATGAGACTCTGTCTCAAAAAAAAAAAAAAAAAAGATTTGGGGATCAGTCAAGCTATAAGACCTACCTAAAAGCTATTCATATTGTATGAAGTATAAGATCTACTCTTTCTTTAAAGTTTAATTTGTTTATCTGGTGAAGTTGTTCTCTCCAATTTTCTAGCATTTCCAGACATTCCTTTATAAATTCACTATAGGAAAAATTGAGTTTCTTGTGACCTTTTTTCTCTTTTTTTTTCCCTCCAGACTCACGAGGATCTTGTGACCTTTTTATCATAATTAGAAATGATGAGAGGAAAGTACTTAAAATAGGATTACTCCCACACAAGAGGAAAGCCCTCTGTGAAGAGTCTTATAGATGTAGATTTCCTACATGAAATTAGGAGAATAACTGGATTTCATCTTTAGTTTGAGAGAGATCCTTTCATTGAACATTGTTCTTGGAAACAAGAGGACAAGATATTGGCAGCAGGTGGGATAAGGAAACTATCCTGAAAAAAGCAGAAATATAAGCTGAGGAAACCAGCTCCAGGTTGCTTATTGTGCTGGTGTCAATGAGGAAAGTGGGGACTGGAGATGTTATGCCACCAGCTTGGGATAACAGTGTAAACTAAAAATAAAATCTTAAGCCCCTCAACTGACTGAATGGACCCCCTACTGGTCAAGGACACCCCAGAGAAACCTTAAAAACTGAATTTCTGGCCATGATGGGACAGGAGGTTACACACGACTCATTATACCCCTTCCCTTTTGCAGTTTAGACACAACAACTGACCAGCATTAATGTTAAAATAGAGATTATAAGACTGACAGAATCAACTCTTTGTGGCAATAAGATACCAAATTGTAAACAAGACCTTAGGCCACGCTAGACAAGAGTTCAGTCATGCTCCACTATACTTAAAAGAATAAACTATGTTCTAACTGCCTGGGGAAGGTCTTATGATTCATAGATTACATCCTGTCCCTGAGTAAAGAATCTTATTGTGAGTCCCTCAGATTTTATTGTGAGTTCCTCAAACTGTTGACATATTAATACATAACCTACTGACATTGAAACAGACATTGATTTGTTTTCAAATCATGAAGTTTTGCTGATTTGCTTCTGAATCATGAAGTTTTACTGATTGTCTTGAGTGTAAAACCCTCCAATGAAAAAAGACAACTGAGTCCCCTCCCTTCTACCCTTTCTTATAAAAGCATACCAACTTGTAACAGACTTTGGATCATAACCAACTTTGCTGGTGTATCTTCCTAGGCTGATCCTCAAGTCTGGCTTTCAATAAAGCCTTATCAAATTATTTCTGCCTCAACAGCCTTACTTTTGGTTGACAATAGAGACTGCACAGGTCCATTCAGTGATGAGTCAGCAAACAAGGAGGGTCAAGGGGTCTGGAGCACTAGAATTTGAAAAAAAGAACATTAAGTGAACAAAGAAAGTCAATTTAGACTTAGGACAGGATGCAGAGGCTGAACTACAGGAAATTCTGCAGTTAAACCTGTGTTCTTTTATAAATGTTCAAAGATACTCCCCTCTCCCAACATATTCACATTCTAATATCTGTTATTAATAATATTGACAAAATTATGAATTTTTTCTCTTCTCCAAATGTAATGAGCCATAAATATTAGCTTTGCTAAAGCAGGATTCCTTTTCTGAAGCCAGCAGGAAAAAGAGCCCGAGTGAAGTGAAGTGCTATGAGAATAATCATAGAAAGTATGCAGTCAAGCCTGAAGTACTGAGGCAATCATACCGTAACCTATGGAATCAGAGGTCAGTCTGATCTCATCACTTACATGCAATAATTTTACATATAATAGTTAAACTTGTCCTAGATAGTAGTGTCTGATGCTTTCACCATTTTAGACTGTGAGTTTGGAGAAGAATCTGGTAAAAATATGACTTTAAACACTTGATGAAGAGAGAAATCTCTTTCCGTTCACCCTCCTTTCCTCTATTTCATTTTTATTGTGAAATATGCAAACACAAACGCGGATACATATAAATGGTTACTAAATAAACATCTGTGTGATACCTACTGGACAAAAAACAGCATTACCACCACCAAGAAGTCCTCTGCATGCCCCTAACTGATCTTAAATTCCTCCTTCCCCCATTAGTAACCGATATCCACATTATGGGAATCCTTTCCTTGCTTCTTTATACTTTTATTACTTTTTTTTTGTTTTTTGTTTTCTAAGACACGGGGTCTTGCTGTGTCACCGAGGCTAGAGCACAGTGGTGTGTGATCATAGTTCACCGCAGCCTCAAACTCGTAGGCTCAAGCAATCCTCACACTTCAGCCTCCTAAGTAGCTGGGACTACAGGCGCGTGCCACTGGACCTGGCTAATTTTAAAAATTTTTTGTAGAGATGGGGTCTCGCTATGCTTGAAGGCTGGTCTTGAATTCCTGGCCTCAAGCAATCCTCCCACCATGGCTTTCCAAAGTGCTGGGATTACAGGTGTGAGCCACTACAACTGGCCTAATTCATTTTTTTATATGTTTAAAGTATAGTCTGATTTTTCCTGGTTTCTTTTTTCTCATAATAGAGTATGTACCCTGCTGCATCTGACTTCTTTTACTCAATATTAAATATTTACAATTCATGCTTAGTGTTGTTTCTGCATTCTATTAATACAATACATCAGTTTGTATATCCCTTCTATAGTTTTGTGGACATCTGGGTTGTGTTCATTTTTGTACAAATGATACTGTTTGTATTTATATCTGGTTACCATTAATGTGTATTTATCTATGGTATAAAGGAAGGAGAAGAACTATAGGTTACAGGGTAAACATAATCTTCAGTTTTACTAGATATTGTTGTTTTCCTCCCAAAGTTAACATACTAATCGACAGTCTTACAAGGTATAATTCCCAAATCTTTATATTCTTGCTGACACTTAATACTGTCAGAAATTTAATTGAGCTTTCTAGTGGGTTTGTGTGATGACTGTGGTGCTAATTTACTGAGCCTTTTCTTCTCTGTAATCTGCCCTGTCAAGATTTGTGTGTGTGGCAGGGTAGGAGGGAGCTCTGGAGCCCTTCATCATCCTATGTGAAAAAGTTTGTAGGGCATTGATATATTTTGTTTTACTTGGTATTTCATGCACCCAGGCTAGTGGTATAGCCAGGGTGCAGAGCCTGCTTCTAAGGATTCTGCAGAGTCTAAATATTGGATTCTAAATATTTTATCTTCTTACTGCCCTTTGAGATATGTTCTTTCCTCCATATGATTAAACAATCTCAATTACTCTTAAAGGAGCATAAAATCCTTACCGTGTAATCATGGACCTTCCTAATAAATTATTTGTTGGCTTCTACCCAGTTCCAGCATTTCAAACCTGGAATAGGGAGTTTAGATTTTGTTTCCTCCTTACTGCTTAACCTAACCAAAATGTCATGGATACCTCCTGGCCTGTTGCTAAATCCAGGAGAATCACTTGAGTAATTGACAAAACTGAAGGGAAACCACACTGATAATTTATTATTATTATTATTATCATCACATACATGGAATTCATCAGTGATGCTTATGAAGAAATTAGGTCATTTATGGAAAAGTATAAAGAGAATGTAGGAAACGTCTCAACTGAAGAGAAAGAAACTACAGAAAATAATTATGAAAAAATATGGAGTATTAAGATGCATTAAGAGACTCAAGAGCACAAACTAAGTTACGGGGGAAAAAAGATTTATCAATATTTTCTTAATCATTATGGAGAGTAGGATGAATTCCTAAAAGGTCAAGTAATTGTGAGTCTGATACATTTGATAATAATTTGTATTTCTAATGTTGTAAATGGTGAATTTATAGTCATTATTCCTTTTCCCTTTAGACTAGTAACCATTATTTTGAGTGACAAAAACATATTGGTTTAAGACTATTATCTGTTCATGATACTATGTCTTAAAATAAGTGTATTAATTTTTGTCTCATATTTATTTTCATTTTATTAATTGATTCATTTGGATGATTTGTATAAACATATAATTATCAAGTCAAATCTATTTTCTTAGCATTTCTCTTTGATTTTGCTTAGAAAATCCACCCCCAACTTAATATTAAAAAACATATACATGGTTTTCTCCAGATCATTTTTACATTTAATTATTCAGTCTGTTTTGGTTATACCTTAACATAAAGAAGTTAAGTAAATATAACTTAACTCCTACACATTATCAATGTACCTAACACAATTTATTGAATAAACCAGTCCCTTTCCAACAGTATCAATACTTTTCCTGATGTAAATTAATACAGCCTTTATGGAAAACAATATGGAGGTTTGCCAGAAAACTAAAAAATAAATACCATTTGTTCCAGCAATCCCACTTCTGGCTCTATATCCAAATGAACTGAAATCAGTATGCAGAAGAGATACCTGCACTCTCATGTTCATTGCAGCATTACTCACAATAGTAAGATATGGAAGCAACCCAGGCGTCCATCATCAGATGAATGGATAAAGACAATGCAATATATATATATACACAATGGAATACTATTCATTCTTTAAAAAGAGGGAAATTCTGTCATTTGCAACAACACGGATAAACCTGGAGGACATTATGTTAAGTAAAATAAGCCAGGCATAGAAAGACGACAAATACCACATGATCTTACTTATATGTGGAATCCAAAACAGTAAAACATAAACGTAGAAAGTAGAATGATGGTCACCAGAGGTTGAGGGGTGGAGAAAGGGGAGATGTTGATTAACAGGGTGCAAAGTTTCAGTTAGGAGGAATAAGCTTGAGTGATCTATTGCACAGAACAGTGGCTACAATAATTAATAATGCATTGTATATTTCAAAATTGCTTAAAGAGTAGATATTAAACATTTTCACCATAAAAAATTAAGCATGTGAAGTGATGGGTGTAATTAGATTGATTTATTCATTCCACTATGTAATCATATATCAAAATATATTGTACCCCATAAATATATAAAATATACACTTATTATTTCTCAATGTTTAAAAAAGTTAATGTTCCCATACCTCAGGGCAAGGCTGGAGCTGCCTCAAGGGACGCCAGAGCAAGAGCAAGAGCTCAACCCAGTTCCGCGCGCTCGCCCCCTCGGCCACACCGCTGACCCTACCGAGCCAGCTCTGCAGGCACAAGCCTGAGGCTTCGGTCAGCCGGAGTTCCGTATTCCCCTTCTCAGCTTTCTGGGTCCACTCGTACCTTCCGGACTCCGAGGACACGTCGGACACGCCTTTGTCTCAGCTATCTCTGCCAGAGCATCACGTTCTTGGGTTTGCAAACTCCTACTAGAAGGAAAACTAAACCCTCCGGGAGCCGGCATTGGGCGGTTCTTGGGGCGGGTTTCCGTCCTAACGAGGATTCTGGGCTCTGGGCCACTTTTCCCATAAGACACCGCGGTCACGGATATTCAGGCTTGAACTACATTTCCCAGAAAGCAACGGGCGCATTCACTCTATGGCTTCCCTTCCGATTTCGCGTGGTTCTTGTGCTTTGCAAGGTGAGTTGAACTCATGTTGGTATATAATAGGCACAGGGTCCTCGCGGGCAGGGCCCTGGGCGACCACGGCAAAATTGCAGCTCAACCTGAACTGGCCGGGGTGGTGGAGGAAGCCCTTAAAGCGTGGAAGTCCGTAGTATGGACGGACCAGTTGTTACTGGAATCTCAGGCCTGTGGGTGCGTGAACAGCTGAGGAGGGTGTTTGTGTGTGTATGTGAGAGAATGTTGCATTTGTCAGATGGGGAATGTGTGGGAGTGTGTGTGTTTGTGTGTGTGTGAGAGAGAAACTGTGCGTGTGACAGGGCTGGGATGTGCCTCCTTGACCGTGAGTGCTGTTGTAAGGCTGTGACAGGTAAGTTTCTGTACTCGCGTGACGGGGATATGAGGTGCATGTCGTGTACGTGTGCGTCGATTGCTGTGGCTGTCAGTGTCACTGTGACTCATGGCTGTAGGTTCCTTGCTGCTTCCTCCACCTTCTCTCCTTACAGCTACTTGCAGCTGACACAAAGAAAATGTCAGCAAGAGGGAAGTCAGATAATGAACCGTAAATGAAGTTTTCCAGCAAGAAGGCATTGACTTGCTGTGAGATTGGGAACGTCTGGAAGGTTCTATCTTTGTGAGCTCTGAGGGCCAGCCACTTGTCTCGGAACCTCCTCTTTCCCAGAGCTCTGACACCAGGAACCTGCTGTGAATGCATACCCAGATTCTAGCCTCTTTGCTACCTCCATCTCTTTAAACGTGTGAGCAGGGCAAGTGTGGAGGGTGTGGTGTAATGAGTCATTCTGTGCTACAAGAAAAGCCCAATAACTCAGGACTCTCTACTTCCTTCCCAGTCCTACCATTCCCCCAAAAAAGGACCCTGATGAAAAGGAAAGAATTGTTTCACGTCTAAAAATCAAGGTTTAGGCTAGTTGGGTTTTTTCTTTCATAAAATTGTTGGTTTTAGGGCATGCTTTCCTTCTTCTGAAATGTGTCTGAATGTCCTAATCGTAATCTGCTTTCTTTCCAGTGGATGTTGGGTGTCATTGAGGTGAATCTCATTAACATTTTCGTATTCATTTGGCATATCATTCAAATCTTCCTGTGTGTTCTCTTATTCTAAACAGAGCCCAAAAAGATTTAGAGTCTTTGGTTTAGAATCAGAGACAACAGTTTTCCTCGTTATGATTATGTGCAAAATTAGTGTGCAGGATTATGGAAATGATTAAGTAAATGATTAACCCTTTTGGTTGAATATTATACAGCTAATAAAATTATGTTTATACAGAGTTAGACATGGAAATAAAATGTACAGTATAATGTTAAGCAATATTCATATTCAGTAATACTAAAAAAATTAGAAATTAAATATCAATCCCACTTAATAAGGTTGTTTTGTGAGACATTTTGCAAGGATTGCATCCAAAATAGTATTTTAGTTTTTTATTGACGGCGTGGTGCGGCTATGTTTATTGCACACTTATTTTGTACGAAACACTCTTCTACTTTTCATACATTCCCTGATTCAATCTACAAATGCATTTTTTGTATTTCTATAGATATTATCTTAAGATAAATTCCTTGAAGTAGAATCTGGGGTAAAACAATCAGACTTTTACTAACTGCCCATGATATGCCAGGCCATGCAATCTTAGTATTTAGGAGTGATAAAAAGATTAAAGTGATGTAAATGCTACTTTTATGTTGCTTCTAGTAAGTAAGGCAATCCCTGAATAGAAATAAATGCATTAAAGACCACTATGGAGATTCAGGTAATATGACCTGGATTTTTATAAGGCAGCTATGTCATTCTGACTGTAGTTATCGCTGTTAGGTTATGATCAAATTATGCTGACTTAACATGAAAGCACTGTGATGGTAAGGAATTTATATTTTAAATTTGTACCTTACCTTTTTATATTAAGATATAATTCACTACCATAAAATTCACCTTTGTAAAGTGTACAATTCAGTGCTTTTTAGTATATTCACAAGGTTTTATAATTAGCGCCACTAATTTCAAAACACTTTATCCCCCCCAAAAATAAACCTGTACTTATTAGCCATCCCTCCCTCTATTCCCTCCTCTCCCTATACTCTGTCAACCACTAATCCACTTACTTGCTCTATAGATTTGCTTATTCACAACATTTCATATAAATGGAATCATATAATATGTACCATTTTATCTCTGGCCTCTTTCACTTAGTGTAATATTTTCAAAGTCCATCCGTATAGATAGATGTATTAGTACTTCATTCCTTTTTTTATTGTTGTTGTGGTAAAATATATATAAAATTTACCATTTTAACCATTTTTAAGTGTACAGTTCTATGGCATTAAGCATATTCACATCACTGTGCAATCATCACCACCATCCATTTCCAGAAGTTTTTCATCTTCTCCAGGTGAAACTCTGTACCCATTAAAAATTAACTCTTCATTCCCATCTCCCCCAGTCCCTGGCAACCAATGTTCTACTTTCTCCCTTTATGACTTTTACTACTCTAAGTACCTCATATAAGAAGAATCATACCATATTTGTCCTTTTGTGACTACCTTATTTCAATTAGCAGAATGTCTTCAAGGTTTGTCCATGTTGTAGCATGCATCAAAATTGGCTTCATTTTTATGGCTGCAAATGTTCCCTATTATGCATATACCATATTTTGTTTATCCATCAGTTGATGTACGTTGGGTTGTTTCCACTTTTTGGCTATTACAAATAATGATATGATCATTTGTGTACAAGTTTTTGTGGGAACATGTTTTATATTCTTTGTGTGTATACCTGGGGTGGAATTGCTGGGTCACATGGTAACTCCTACACTGAATTTTTTATTCTAATGATGTGAGATGCTAACTGAGACTAACAGGATAAAATAATTCAGCAGCTTTCTGGAGGACATGACTAACCAGGGTGGGAAATATTTCTGTTAGAAACTTACAAAAGGTTGTAGAAATGAGACTAGCACAATACGTACTAGACTATACTCAGGGACTTTAACCATCTTTTTAGACAGTAATCCAACATGTATGAGCATACATAGAAATCATAGAGGAGGAACTGAAGGAAACAAAAACCATTTAGTAAAATAGTCCAAATTTAGTGTTATTTCTATAAAACCAAGTAGAGACTGTTTTAAAAAATGAACTTTTTAGCCAGGGGTGGTGGGCTCACACTTGTAATCCCAGCACTTTGGGAGGCTAAGGTGGGAGGATTGCTTGAGGCCAGGAGTTCAAGACCAGCCTGGGCAACATAGCAAGACCTCCTTCACTACCAAAACCAAAACAAAAATTAGCCGGGGTGGTGGTGTATGCCTGTAGTCCTGGCTACTTGGGTGGCTGAGGCAGGAGGATCACTTGATCCCAGGAGTTCGAGGTCACAGTGAGCTGTGATCATGCCACTGCACTCTAGCCTGGGCAACAGAGCAAGACTTTCTCTTTAAGAAAGAAAAAAAAAGAACTTTTCACTTTTTGGAGAACAGCTTCTACTGAACATATAACAATTATTCATATGCATATATCTCTTAAGTCATGACCATTGACTCAACAAACAAAAACCCTGGATCAAAACAAAAAGATAAGCACTGTTAATCTATGAGTGTATAACTTTCCAGACTTTTCCCGTCTACTTCAGTCTGATGAACTGTCATTCTTTTTTTATTTTTTTTTAATTTTAAAATTTTTTCTTTTTTTTTTTTAACCTAGACAGCCCCTACTGTAGATGGTCTGTTAGTCTTTCAATATTGAGATATACATATATTTTACAAATAGTATCATATTGTACTTATGGTTTTGTAACCTGATTTTTCTACTGACAGTATTTCTGGAATATTTTCCATGTCCTCAATATTTTGCCCTACTTAACATTCATTACATGGATATTTTATAACGTATTTAATCAGTTCTTCTAGAATTTGAGTGCCAAACACTGCCCGACCAATTCTGTGTCCTTTCTATCCTGCATACCGCATACCCTTTTCAACCTTACCTGATCCCAAAGCCATAAAGTAAGATGTGGTTTGGATGATGTGGCTCCTTTTCAACCCTGGAATGAATGAAGGAAAGAGGATCTTTTCAGGACAGGACTGAGCAGCCCAATCTCACCTACAGAGCAGCTTTCCCTTAGTGAAGGCCTAGACAGAATACTGCCTGCGGAAGTGTCTGGGTTTCCTGGGGATTGGAGAAGTGTTTGGATTTATCTAAAAATCCTTATAATCTTTTCAAATTGTGAGTTTAGGGTAGGGAGTATTATGTAAAATGGAATGGAGGAGCAAAAGGTTTAATTTGTTACATGGTAACACTAAAGCATGCCTTTCTTGTGGTATCTTTTTCCTTTCACAGCTCTGGATGCTCTTTGTTCTTCTCCCATAGAGGAACCTCAAGAAGGTCTCATCAGTTTTTGCAGATATAAAACCATGGCATGTGTAAGTTGATGTTTCCTTCTCATTGAAATATGTGATGTAAATATTTCATTAATTGTTATGAAGCTTCTTACCTGAAAGAACCCCATTCAATTACCTGCTTCTGAGTTCCTCCTATACCAGTGAACAATGGTCCCAAATAATCCAGTGTCCCCTCTATGTGGCCTCCTCGACTCTAAGCAGTGATTATTCGTTATCTTTTACATGCCTAATCATATAGTAAGAGCAGTGATGGAATGATGAGGGAGTTGAGTCCCATAAAGAGAAGATTTGAGCTTCCAGGTCAGACTGTAGATGGATGAATTAGAGATGAGGATCCCATTTGGCCAAATAGAGACGGACTTTGAAGTTTTCTACAGACATGAGTTTTCTAGGTTCATGTGGTAAGGCCATGTAATAAGTGGTCCCAATCTTAGTGTAGGTTGAGATCTAATGCTTTCTGAAGCTTTTAGAATTGAATAACAGTATGATTTAGGACTTTCAAATATAGGGATCATGATTCTTTGTACGAAAGCTCTGACTGATAAATACTATGGCTATTTTATTGCTACTAGGATGTGCTGACATTGAATGACCTTGATATAATTCTGAATCATCCTACATTAATATCTTCTAACTTAGCAACCAGAAAAGTGTGTGAGGGATTTTTTTTTCCTAGATAGAGTCTTGCTCTGTTGCCCTGGCCAGAGTGCAGTGGCATGATCACAGCTCACTGTGACCTCGAACTCCTCGGCTCAAGCAATCCTCCTGCCTTAGCTTACCTAGTAAGCTGGGACTACAAGTACGTGCCACCATGCCCAGCTAATTTTTTTCTATTTTTTTGAAGAGACAGGGTCTCACTATTGCTCAGGCTGGTCTCAAACTCCTGGCCTCAAGTGATCCTCCTGCCTTGACCTCCCAAAGTACTGGGATTACAGGTGTGAGCCACTACGCCCGGCCCATGAGGGATTTTTGATGGCCGTAAAAAGAGAATAAAAACATAAGTAGTAAGTTAATAGAGAACAAGAACTAAAAAAGAATTTTAAAATATAGTCTAATCTAACATATATAAATCTAATCTAAAAATGATTAATTCTACTGTACAAAGAAGTTGGAATGGTATACACCCATTGAAAATATTTATTTATCAAAAGAAGACAACTACTTGTGATAGGATTTAATGTGAAAAACTTGAGGATTGAAGACATTCCTTAGTTTTATTGAAACCCTCTGGCTTTTCTATCTGTTGTGACAATCTGTGCCTTCAATTGGAGTGTTACTCCATTTACATTTTATGTAATTATTGATATAGTTGGACTTCGGTCACCCATTTTACTATTTGTTTTCTGTTTTTTTCCATCTGGCTTTTGTTCCTGTGTTTCTCCTTTTTTGTCTTCTTTTGGACTAATTAAATATTTATTTAAAATTCCATTTTAATTTGCTTTTTTGTTGTACTTTTTGCATATTTTGAGTGATCACTGTGTAATAAAATATATATTCTTAACTGTTCACAGTTTACTTAGAGTTAGTATTACATCACTTCACGTAAAGTTTAAGAACCTTGCAACTATGTAGGTCCATTTACAACCCCTATCCTCTATGTTAGAGTTTTCATTATTATACCTATGTATATTTAAAGCTATAGTACCATGTTATTTTTGTTTTTTGTGGTTTTTTTTTAGACAGTGTCTTGCTCTGTTGCCCAGGCTGGGCTCAAGTGATCCTCCCACCTCAGCTTCCCAAGTAGCTGGGATTACAGGCACGTGCCACCACACCTTGCTAATTTTTAAATTTTTTTCTAAAGACAGGGTCTTGCTTGTGGCCCAGGCTAGTCTCGAATTCCTGGCCTCAAGCGATCCTCCCACATTGGACTCCCAAAGTGCTGGGATTACAGGTGTGAGCCACCGAACCCAGCCCAATACTATGTTTTTAAAAACAGCTTTATTGATACACAGTACACTGCACATATTTAAAATGTACACTTTGGGGCTGGATGCAGTGGCTCATGCCTGTGATCCTAGCACTCTGGGAGGCCGAGGCAAGAGGATTGCTTGAAGTTAGGAGTTGGAGACCAGCCTGAGCAAGAGTGAGACCTGTTTCTACCAAAAATAGAAAAAATTAGCTGGGCGTGGGGGCACATGCCTGTAATCCTAGGTACTCAGGAAGCTGAGGCAGGAGGATCGCTTGAGCCCAGGAGTTTGAGGTTGCAGTGAACTATGATGATGCTATTGCACTGTACCTGGGGCAACAGAGCAAGACTCTGTCTCCTAAATAAATAAATAGATAAAATGTACACTTTGATGATACATTTTGAAATATGCATGCACCCATGAAACCATTACCAGATTTAAGAGAGTGAAAAACTCCATTACTCTTAAAAGCATTTGTAATCCCTTCTTCTCAATCCTCTTTGTCTTCTCCCACTCTGCCTCCAGGCAACCCTGATCTGCTTTCTGTCAATATAAATTAATTTGCACTTTCTAGAATTGTATATAGATGGAATCAAACAATATGTACTATTTTTTTTTTTTTTTTTTTTTGGTCTGGCATCTTCCATTGTCTTGGTCTGTTTTCTGTTGTTATAGCATGATATCACAGACTGGATAATTTATAATAAAAAGAAATTTATTTCTTACAGGTTTATAGGCTAGGAAGTCCGATGTTGAGGGGCCACATCTGGTGAGGGCGTTTTTGCTGTGGCATAGCGTGGTAGAAAGCATCACAGGAGGAGAGGGGTGCAGGAGAGAAAGCCAAACTGGGTTTTATAACAGACCCACTCTCTAGATAACCAATCCACTCTAGGTAACTAACCTACACTGTAGATAATCCATAATCCATTAACCTGTGAATAGATTAATCCACTCATAAAGGCAGAGCCCTGATGACCTAATTGACTGTTAAAGGTTCCACCTGGTTCCACAGATTCCACCTGGTTCCACCTCTTGATATCATCACAATGGCAAATTCCAACATGAGTTTTAGAGGGAACACTCAGACCACAGAATTCTGCTAAGCATAATTGTTTTGAGATTCATCCATGTTGTTGCAAATATCAATAGTTCAATCCATAGTATTGCTGGGTAGTATTCCATTGTATGAATATATCACAATTTATTTGTCTTTTCTCTTATATAAAGACATTTGGGTTGTTGCAGTTTTGAGCTGTTTTGAATAAAGCTATTATGAACATACCTAATAGGTCTCTGGGTAGGTCTAAGATTTTATTTCTCTTAAATACCTAGGAATGAAATTGCTAGGTAGTATGGTAAGTATATGTTTGACTGTATGGTGAATTGCCAAGCTGTTTTCCAATATTTAAAACTATTTTACATTCCCACTAGTTATATATGATGGTGCTAATGACTTCATATCTTTGCAACCCTTCTTATTTTCAGCCTTTTGAATTTTGGGCATTCCCTCTAATACATTTTTTAGCTAAATCTCACAAGTTGTTTTTTTTTGTTTTGTTTTGTTTTGTTTTGTTTTTTGAGACAGGGTCTCACTGTGTTGCACGAGCTAGGGTGCAGTGGCATCATCCTAGCTCACTGCAACCTCAAACTCCTGGGCTCAAGCAATCCCCCTGCCTCAACTTCCCAAGTAGCTGGGACTACAGGTGTGTGCCACCCTGCCTGGATAATTTTTCTATTTTTTGTAGAGATGGGTTCTTGCTATGTTGGTCTCAAACTCCTGGTCTCAAGCAATCCTCCTGCCTAGTCCTCTCAAAGTGCTAGGATTATGGGTGTAAGCCACTATGCCCAACCAAATCTTACAAATTTAAAGTGTGGCCCCTCAACTGAATCCAAATTTTACAGAAAGGGATTTGTTCTGTGAAGTTTTGGATTTAGTCAAAAGGCCACACTCAAGGATCCAGAAGGCCACATGTGGCCCGAGGCCGCAGGTTCCCCACCCTGGATGCAAATATGTATTGCTTTATTTCCAAACATTTCATGGATATTTTTGTTCTCGGTCTTTTGTTTTTAAATTTATTATTATTTTTATGTGGTAAAATACATATAACATAAAATTTACCATCTTAATCATTTTGAAGTATACGGGTCAGTGGTATTAAATACATTCATGATGTTTTGCAACTATCACTACCATCCATCTCTATAATTCTTTTCATCTTGTAAAACTGAAACTCTATACTCATTTAATAGTAACTTCCCATTCTCCCCTCCCCTCAACCCCTGGCAAACACCATTCTACTTTGTCTCTATGATTCTACTCTAACTATCACATATAAGTAGAATCGTATGATATTTGTCTTTTCATGACTGGGTTATTTCACTTAGCATGATGTACTCAAGGTTCATCCATGTTGTAGCATGTCAGAATTTCCTTCCTTTTTAAGGCTGAGTAATCTATTACATTTTGCTTGTCCATTTTCCATTGATGGACACTTGCTTGGGTTGCTTCCATGTTTTAGCTATTGTGAATAATGTGGCTATGAACATAGGTGCAACAAATATCTCTTCGAGTCTCTGCTTTCAATTCTTTTGAGTATATACCTCGTAGTGGAATTGCTGGATCATATAGTAATTCTATTTTTAATTGAGAAGAAAATAGAGTTCCCATATACTCCTTGCTCTCACACACTCACAGCCTCCCCACTCTAAACATCTTGTACCAGAGCAATCAATGAACCAGAATTGACGTATCATTATCACCCAGAGTCCATAGTTTACATTAAGGTTCACTCTTGGGGTTGTACATTCTATGCGTCTGGACAAATGTATGGGTATATACATACTAAACCCATACAAGTGGTTTCACTTTTCATGGTTTAAGTCACCCACAGTCCACTAGAGTCGTCATGGCTTGATGATGCTCCCTCTGACATAGTCAGAAGATCAGCAGTAGCCTAACACTACCTCACAATGCCTACATCATTCACCTCACTTCATCTCATCATGTAGCCATTGTATCATCTCACATCATCACAAGAAGAAGGGTGAATACAATGCAATCAGATATTTTGAGAAACAGAGAAAGACAACAAAACCAGAATGTGGGCAGGATTTGGCCCAGAGCATGTAGACCCTTGTTCTCAACACATAGTTTTTTCCCTTCTCAAGTCATAGAATCAAATACTGTCTGAGACCTGCAGTTCTTTGGAATCAAAATGTGGGTATAGGAGTAGCATATGAAAATCACTGATGGGCAAAAATTGTTTTGTTGCTGTTGTTGAGGTGTTTTTGTTTGCTTGTTTGTTTGTTTTGAGGCAAGGTCTCACTCTGTTGCCTGGGCTAGAGTGCAGTGGCATCGTTATAGCTCACTGCAACCTCAAACTCTTGGGCTCAAGCAATCCTCCTGCCTCAGCCTCCCAAGTAGCTGGAACTACAATGTACAGCATCATGCTGGGCTAATTTTTCTATTTTTTGTAGAGACAGGGGTCTTACTCTTACTTAGGCTGGTCTCGAACTCCTGGCCTCTAGCAATCCTCCCGCCTTGGCCTCCCAAAGTGCTAGGATTATAGGCGTGAGCCACCGCGCCTGGCCAAGTTGAGGTATTTTTGAGACAAATTGTAACTTACTCTTTTACCGTTGTGAGATCATGATGCTCCTTTTAATTTAGCATATTTATATTGTTGAGGCCTACATTTCTAACATTTTGGCTTCACTGCCAGCCAAGAGTTTCTTGTACATAGTCTAAGTGAGAAAGGGAAATGATTAGAAAAATAGAATAGGAACACTGGGCAGTGTTAAGGTCCTACTTCTGGTTTGTGACCATATTTTGATATGAGTCCAATCTGCATGTGTTTTTCTTTGCCTACACCAGTTGCATAAGATCAAGAGTGTGGTGAAAAATAGTTGCATTTAACTACAGTTGTGATACAGTTGGCACTCCATGTCTGTGGGCTCCACATCTGTGGATTCAACCAACCTTGGATTGAAAATGTAGTTAGGCCTACTATAGTTGCATCTGTATTGAACATGTACAGACTTTATTCTTATTATTCCCTAAACAATATAGTATAACAGTCACTTAGATAGCATTTACATTGCATTAGGTATTATACCCTAGGTATAGCTAATCTAGAGATGACTTAAAGTACAGATGCTCCTCAACTTAACGATGGGGTTACTTCAGAATAAACCTGTAACCCCATCATAAGTCAAGGAGTGTACTGAATGGGTATGATTTTCACACCATCCTAAAGTCTAAAAATTGTAAGTCAAACCATCGTAAGTCTGGGACCATCTGTATACAGAAAGATGTGCATAGGTTATATGCAAATACTGCACCATTTTATATATGAGGGACTTGAGCATCCGTGGATTTTGATATCTAAGGGGGGTCTTGGAAGCAATCCTCCTTGAATACCAAGGGACAGCTGTATTTCAGCAAAGCTGAAGCAGAGAAGAGCATGGAAATGAGCATATAAGCAAAAGAGTGGTTATAATGTGGGATTGTGCTGTACAGGCATACCTCAAAGATATTGCAAGTTTGGTTCCAGACCACTGCAATAAAGCTAGTATCAAAATAAAGTGAGTCTTTAGAGAACTGGCTCTCTCTGCAAAAATAAAAATAAAAAATAAATAAAATAAAGTGAGTCACATGGATTTTTTGGTTTCCCAGTGCATATAATAGTTATGTTTACACTATACTGTACTATATTAAGACTGCAATACCATTATGTCTAAAAAAAAACAATGCACATACCTTAATTTAAAAAATACATTATTGCTAAAACATGCTAACAATCATCTGAGCCCTCAGAGAGTTGTAATCTTTTTGCTGGTGGAGGGTCTTACGATGTTATGGCTGCTGACTGATCAGGGTGGTAGTTGCTGAAGGTTGGGATGGCGGCATCAATTTCTTAATATAAGAGAACAGTGAAGTCTGCCATATCAATTGACTATTCCTTTCATGAAAGATTTCTCTGTAGCATGCAATGCTGTTTGATAGCATTTCACCTATAGTAGTGGAACTTCTTTCAAAATACTACTATATACCTAAAGTAGTAGAACTTCTCAACTAAGTTTATGCAATATTCTCAATTCTTTGTTGTCATTTCAACAATGTTCAAAGCATCTCTGTTAGGAATAGATTCAATCTTAAGAAACTACTTTGTTTGCTCATCTATAGTAAGTTCATCTATAACTTGAGTTCATCAGTTTAAGTTTTATCAGGAGATTACGTAATTCAATTACATCTTCAGGCTCCACTTCTAAGTCTGATTCTCTTGCTATTTCCACCTCATCTGCAGTTACTTCCTCTATTGAAGTTTTGAATCCCTCAGAGTCATCCATGAGGGTTGGAATCAACTTCTTCCAAACTCCTGTTAATGTTAATATTTTTACCTCCTCCCATGTTCTTTTTTTTTTTCTTTCTTTCTTTCTTTTTTGAGACAAGGTCTCACTCTGTTGACCAGGGTAGAGTGCAGTGGCATCATCATAGCTCACTCCAACTTCAAACGCTTGGTCTAAAGTGATCCACCTGCCTCAGCCTCCTGAGTAGCTGGGATTACAGGCATAGGCCACCGTGCCCAGCTAATTTTTCTATTTTTTTGTAGACAGGGTCTCGCTATGTTGCTTAGGCTGGTCTTGAATGCCTAGCGTCAAGCAGTCCTCCCACTCCAGCCTC